>JAVJIF010001424.1:0-416808 GCA_038442645.1 Agave tequilana | reverse complement strand
TACAAAACACAATCAAGTCTAGAATGCAAATTTTATTTTCTTTTTCAATTTCTAGACTTTTCTTTTTCAAAATCTTATATTTTCTATTAATTTTTCACAAACAATAGAAAGTTCTTCATTCAAAGCATGAGCATCATAATTATCACATGAAGAACTAGAACAATCATCACTATCTAAGTGGGTTTCCGATTGTACCTCAAGGGAGTCATTCCCTTGGACCATCAAGCAATGTGAGTCGGATTCTCCACTAGACTCCTCTTCTTGGATTTGTACTTGAAGCTCGGAGGTGGTGGTTGTTGTTAATTTGTTCCACACTGCAAAGGCGGAATCAATGTTAGAAACACACATAAGATAATCTTTAGGTAATGTGCTTCTAATGGCCTCTAGGGCTTGTGCATTGGCCCCTATATGATTGCGATCACTAAGGAAGGATTCCTTGGTAATGGCAAGGTAAACTTTATGACCTAGGGTTTGTAAAATAACGGTCATCCTAATCTTCCAAACATGAATGTTGGAAGGGTCAAACATAGGTGGGGTTATGAAGGCCATGATAAACTATATGTGTGCAAAACAAGCAAATGCAAACAATAGATTAGCAAGCAAATGGATCTCACTCCTAGGATGTTAAGCCTAATATCAGGAGCACTAGCTCTGATACCAATTGAAACGACACCTAGAGGGGGGTGAATAGGTGTTAGTGCTAATCTAGAACTAAATGCAAAACTAAGTGCGCTAAATGCGGAAGCTAATGCAAATTTTGCAACACACTTAATACAATCAACAAGTGTAGCCGAATTCCCCGTGAAGGGCTCTGGACTAACTCCTCTTGATTCCCCTTGAATGGGTTGAGGTGCTATGTGAAGCTCTTGTTGATTAAGTACAAGTGAGGCACACACAAACAACCAAGCATATACAAGATATAGCAATGTGAATTATGCAAGGCACAACACAAGCAAATAGATATGATATGACAATATGAATTATGCTCAACACAAGAAAATATGAAATGAATGAAGTATGATGTTTTGCACAAATAAATGAGAGAGAGAGTTGAGAGATATTGGATCAAACGCAAACACACGGATATGTTTCGAGGTTCGAGCCCCTAGCTCTACATCCCCGCCTACACCACCGTGTAGGATTTCCAATCCACTATAACGTCCACCGAGGACTCCCACCGAGGGAACCTTCACCGAGAAGGATTTTTACAACACGGGAGTACCAAACTCCTCTCTCAAACAACCACCTCACACCGAGGGGTAGGCCCGTAGCCAAACAACAACAACAACCAACACCTCTACCGAAGAGGGTTTACAACCAAACTCCACCTCTCTCTAGAGGGATCAAACCAACAACCAATTATACAACCTCAACCTCTACCAAAGAGGGAGCAACCAAGAAATCAAGGGTTTACAATAGGTGGTCTCTTTCAACCACAAACCTCTTTCCTTTTTCTTTTCCACAAAACAAGATCCTAAATAGATTAGGATAGAAGATAGCTCAAGTATGGAAAACTAGTTGTTTGGAAAACAAGCAACAAAGAAAAAACACTTGGGAAAATTCTTGCAAAAGATATAGAATGAAAAACAAGACAAATCTCCCAAAATCCTCTTTTCTTTGATTTTTCCAAAAACCTAAAATAATAAAGATTGAAAGATTAAAGCCCCAAATACTTTTGAAAACTCTTTAAAAACACTTAAGAAGGTCTGGAATTTTTGCTCTTAAAAACTCTCCAAAAACTATGAAGAAATGGGGTATATATAGCCCCAATACAAAAACTAGCCGTTAGAGCTGAGCTGGCAGCTCTGACAGGCAGCGGTCGACCGGTCCGGTCGACCACCAACGGTCAGAATTGTGACCGTTGGGCAACCACGGTCGACCCGGCCCGGTCGACCCAAACAAACAGAGAGCTCTGCTCTCAGACCGGTCGACCGTCCGGTTGACCGTCCCAGTGTCTCCAAACGTGCACAGATTTGTGCACGTCGGTCGACCGCCCGGTCGACCGACCTCAGCCCTAGTCGACTAGTCCAGGTTACTAGTCGACTTAGTTGAAGCCTGGAACAGAAACTGGGTCAGAAAACTGGGAAAATTATTTTATAAATTTTTTTTCTCTTTTCTGAAAATCCCATAAAACTTGTTTTTAACATTTTGTATTGAAACACAAACTAGTGATAAAATTTCAAGACATATATCAAACATATCAATTCATTTTTGAGTCTTGCAAATTTTATCAAAAACAAACTTGTATTTTTATCAAACTTGATTTTTTCAATACATGAATAATAGTCAAAATAAGTTTGTTTAAGATATGAAGCATGTATGTATATTGAACACATCTAATTACATAAAAATGTAAACTTGTTTTGATCAATCATTATGAAAACCAATTCCAAAACATGAAACGTGTGTGTTTGTGCACTTGAGCATATCAACTATACTAAGCTTTACAAATGGATCTAAAACACACTATCTAAACTATGGATACCTAAGTCTTCTTGATGATCTTCATCTTCAAGTTGACTTGCTCCAAAACTCCATCCATGGCTAGGCAAGTGTGATCTTGATGTTTTGGCCCTGGAATCATCATGAAAAGCTTCTAAACTCCTTGTTGAAGCTAATCACTAACTAATATCTTGGTTAATGATCTGAAACTTAAACAACACAAGATTATTAGTAAACAGAACTACATGAGTTAATCATCATCAAAACTAGGTGGAAGGCCTTTGGGCCAACAAACTCATGAGTTATATATGCATGGATTGAAAAACACCTAAAGGGGGGTGAATAGGTGTACGTGCTAATCTAAGGAACTAAATGCGCTAAATGCGGAAACTAATGCAAATCTTGCACAAACTTAATACAACACAACAAATGTAGCCGAATTCCCCGTGAAGAGCTCTGGACTAACTCCTCTGATTCCCCTTGAATGGGTTGAGGTGCTATGTGAAGCTCTTGTTGATTAAGTATAAGTGAGGCACACACACAGTCAAGCCAAGCATATAAGGATGAATAACAATATGAAATAATGCAAGGCAACAACAAGCAATATAAGATATGAATGAAGTATGATGCTTTGCACAAATAAATGAGAGAGAGAGTTTGAGAGACAAGTGGATCAAACGCAAAGGCCAAGATATGTTTCGAGTTCGAGCACCTTGCTCTACATCCCCGCCTACACCACCGTGTAGATTTTCCAATCCACTATCTCCCACCGAGGGAACCTCTACCGAAGAGGATTTGTTACAACTTTATAGTACCAAACTCCTCTCTCAAACAACCACCTCACAACCGAGGGTAGGCCCCGTAGCCAATACAACCAACAACCACCCTCGACCGAGAAGGTTTAGACAAACCAACACTCAACTCCACCTCACCAAGAGGAGCAAACCAAAACTCAACCTCTACCTAAGAGGAGCAAACCAAACCTTAACCTCTACCTAGAGGGATACACAAAGAATAAGGGTGTACAACAAGTGATTTCTTTCAACCACAAACAATCTCTCTTTTCTTTTCTCTTTTTCCACAAACAAAGATCCTAAATAGATTAGGATAGAAGATAGCTCAAGTGTGGAAACAAGGTATTTTAGAAACAAGCAACAAAGAAAAACTAATTGGGAAGTCTCTTGTAAAGATAGAAAATGAAAGATCAAATCAAATCCCAAAACCTAGTTTTCTTTGATTTTTCTAAAAACCCAAAACAATACAATGATGAATCTTTGTGGCACAAAACTCTTTTTAAAACTCTTTAAAACAGTAGAGAAAGTCTGAAATTTTGTCTCTAAAAACCTTGGAGAAAACCTCAAACAAAGGGGTATTTATAGCCCCATCAGAAAACTAGCCGTTAGGCTGATGTGGCAGCCTGACAGGCTGACGGTCGACCGGCCGATCGACTGCCAACGGTCAGAAATGTGACCGTTGGGCAACCACGGTCGACCGGCCCGGTCGACCCAAACAAACAGAGAGCACTGCATCTGCTCTTAGACCCGGTCGGCCCGACGGTCGACCGTCCCAGTGTCTCCAAACGTGCACAGATTTGTGCACGCGGTCGGTCGACCGACTTCAGCCAAGTCGACTAGGTCAGTTGACTTAGTCGACTGATTGAAGCCTGGAACAGAAATCTGGGTCAAAAAATAGTTTAAAAATATTTTGAAAAATCTTTTAAGTCTTCTAAAAATCCATAAAAATTGTTTTATCATTTTGTATTGAAACACAAACAAGTGATAAAATTTCAAGACATATATCAATCATATCAATTCATTTTTTGAGTCTTGCAAAATTTAATCAAAAACAAAACTTGTATTTTTATTAAACTTGATTTTTCTAAAACATGAATAGGATAGTCAAAATAAGTTTGTCTAGCAAGTTTAAACATGCATGTATAAATAGAAACCATCTACAATACATATAAACAAATTAAACTTGTTTTTGATCTATTATTCATGAAAACCAATTTCAAAATATAAAAACGTTTGTGTTGTGCACTTGAGCATATCAACTATACTAAGCTTTACAAATGGATCTAAAACACACTATCTAAATTATGGTACCTAAGTCTTCTTGATGATCTTCATCTTCAAGGCGACTCGATCCACAAACACCGTGATCCATGAGCTAGGCAAGGTATGATCTTGAAGCTTTGGCCCTGGAATCACTATGAAAGCTTCTAAACTCCTTGTTGAAGCTAATCACCAACTAATATCTTGGTTAATGATCTGAAACTTAAACAACACAAGATTATTAGTAACATAACTACATGAGTTAATCATCATCAAAACTAGGGTGGAAGGCCTTTGGGCCAACAATCTCCCCTTTTTTGATGATGACAAAACTCATGGAGTTATATATGCATGGATTAAAGTTAAGCTTCAAAGAAGCTCCCCCTTAACTCATGCATAAACAAATAAATAAAAGATATGCAATGAATGTATGTATGCATCAACACATAAACATATTCTAGAAGCTCTAGATACCAATTAAATTAATAAACATTAACAAAAATACACTAGATGCTCTAGATACCAATAAAACTTAATATATGCAAAAACATAAGTATGCATATATAAACCATAAATTATTCTCCCCCTTTTTGTCAATCATCAGCAAAGGGGTAAACAATCCAACAATAATAATAATGAGGGGAAAAATCTTTCTCCCCTTTAAGTCAATCAAAACAATAAAATAATGTTCTCCCCCTTTTTGTCTAAAACAAAAACAAGGTCAATAAGGGGTGACTATAACAACATGATATCAATAAAAAATATGTCAATGAAGCATCTTGATATCAATTGAAATTAAACAAAAATCAATAAATGTTATATGCTATATACATTCATGAAGAGGAAGACGCTAAGTTAGCTTCCCTACACATATGCATTACATGAAAGAGGGATGTTAAGCCCTATTTCACATAACACACATTATGTAATGCATAAGAGGAGATGTGACCTCCTCCTACACACGTGTACCATAAAGAAGAGATGTTAAGCTCTTCAATACAAGATACACTCAACATGAATCTATATGTAGAAGAGATGTTAAGCTCTCCTTGCATATAGTCAATATAAATCAAAACTTTTGTATTTTTCTTTAAACAAAATTTTTGGATACCAATTTAAAAACACAAGACATCTTGATATCAAAAGATAGTATTTTTCTTTTTAAAGTCATATAAACAATTGAAATAACTATTTTTTTTTATCATAAAGCAAGGGAGTGGAAAACTAAATACCAATTGAAATATGAAAAACGAATTTTTCCCCTTTATGAAATACCACAAAAACTATGCGTAGGCTTGTAATAAGATACCAATTGAAAACTAAATCAATTGAAATAAGGTTGAAGCTCAAGCTCTAGTATAAACAAAATTTGTGTGAAAAATTTGTATCTTAAGCACAAATAAAACAAGTATATGTGTATGAAATAGAATGAGTACCAATCACTAATAGATGATACCAATTAAAATATACATACACAATAACCATATGAGTATACAAAAGAATCAAATTGATACCAATTGAAAGAGTTCAATGATACCAATTGACATAACAATAAAAGCATGGTATAACTCATATAACTACCTCCCATCTCATGCACAAGTTTAAAATGATTTTCATATAAACATACAAAGCATGGACTCCCATCCAACCTCCCGTGGATGGTAGGGGTTTTCAAAATAGATTTGAAAATAAGCTTAGTTTGGAAAACTTTACCAAAATGAAGAATACCGTAACTAGTTATAAATAGAAAGTTTTGTTAACTAGTACGAAATCTTCAAGTAAGGAATAAAACAAAATAATTTTCATAAAACATGAAATCCACATGATAATCAACACTCTAATTCAATTAGGCATAAATATGACTCATGAATACAAAACATGAGCAAGCAATAAATGTGAGTGTACAAATAAAGTGTGAATATCATAATCATGAAAATATTCAATTAAGCTCAATTATTCCTTAAACATTGAAAACACAAAATCATTAAAACTTATTTTAATCTTCAAAGCATATGTATGTCTTATACAAACTGAAGCATACATACATATCCAAAACACAACGAGTCCACAAAATATATGCATTAAGGCACGTGGCTCAAAAGGATATTCATTATATCTAATAATTTGGATAAAATAGACATATACATGAAGTTAAACAAATAAACACAAAATCAAGAAAAACTAAATCTTCACCAAAACACATTTCATTTCAAGGTATATGTATGAATTGTCAACACAATAAGTATACATACATATCCTAAAAACAATTGAGTCCATATATAGATTTACATGAAAGGCAAATGACTCAAGGGGTACACATGTATATCTTTAAAGTTTGGCAATACAAACATATACATGAAGTGAAAAATCATAAAACAAATCCAAAAATGGAATACAAGTTTGAAATGTATGAATCATCAAAACTAGACTATACTAGCACATCTAATGGGTTCAAATAAGCAATCAAGCCCAAACATATATAGATTTATTTGTGGCCCACTATATGTACAAGTATAAGTCCTAGTCTTAATGAAAACTAACATCTAAACAAGTAATCTTAACATGAAGCATTAAAACACATATAAAAATCATCATGATAAAACTAAAACATGATTACTATGTAAATTCACATGTATTAGATTCATGATGTACATTATAGCTTAAACAAAGGTGAGAACACTAAGTATGGATTCATATAAGTATGTGTGTCTCAAAATGACTAAACATGTATACACAGTCTAATAAGCATGGCATTTTCATACTAATCACTAAACATCAAAAACATGCTATGAAAGATAAACATGAAAAGTATGTAAACAATAAATGGGAGTAAAGGATTGTTACCAAAACCGAAGAAGCAACTTTCCTTGTCTCCAAAACGTGGTGGTCATCTCCACCAAATCTTCCCTTGAAAGTGATGCATCCAATTGATTTCCTTTAAGTACGGAACGCATCCACTCCAAGGTGTCATCACTCTCACGTCATGTGAGAGCCCACACCTACATCAAAAATCTTAGGGGTGGTCTTTGGTACCCATACTCTTTTGGGTCCATGGGGGTTAGTGCCTTCTCTAACCCAAATAAAATTCTTTGCTAAATTTGGAGTATGTAATCTATCATAAAAAATTTAGCAAGGTGGCCCTTACGTCCACAATGTGTACAAGTGTACACATGAGCATACTTGTGATGGGTGTGTCCGTGTGTGGAGCATGTGTATGCCGTGGAGGGTGTGCATGCATAAAGGATGGAACTTATTTCTTTCGAACCAAGGATTCCAAGTGTGTATGGTTCATGGCACATTGGCTCATAGTGGAGCCTAAACAATCCATTTTCTTCTTAATTAAATTTATATCATTTTCAACCAAAGAAGAAGTGGAGCATGCAATGGGTGGAGTGTGTGAAACTACCCTAGCATGGCAAACATGAGAATCAATCTTATTTTGCAAAACTTCATTTTTCTTTAAACAAGCATTCAACTCATTTGAAATAGAAATAATTTTATTTTTCAAAGCAACATTTTCTTTTAAAACAAAATCTACTTTAGAAGACAAGTTTTCATTCTTCTTCAAATAGCATGGCAATCATTTTTAGATTTTAAAAATTTATTTTCTTTTAGTGTAAGTTCCAATTGAGATCTCAATGAATCCCTTTCATTATAGACCTCAACCTTCTCTTGCAAAATATTGTTAAGTTTAGAATGCAAATCTTTATTTTCTTTTTCAATTCCTAGACTTTTCTTTTTAAAATTTTATATTTTTCTATTAATTTTTCACACACAATAGAAAGTTCTTCATTCAAGGCATGAGGATCAACATAATCATTTGAAGAACTAGCACAATCATTACTATCTAGTTGAGATTCCGAATGTACCTCAAGGGAGTCATTCCCTTGGACCATGAAGCATTGTGAATCGGATTCTCCACTAGTCTCCTCTTCTTGAATTTGTACTTGAAGCTCGGAGGTGGTGGTGGTTGTCAACAAATTCCACACTGCAAAGGCGGAATCAAAGTTAGAAACACGCAAAAGATAATCTTTAGGCAATGTGCTTCTAATGGCCTCAAGGGCTTGTGCATTGGCCCCTATATGATTGCGATCTCCAAGATAGCATTCTTGGTGGCCGCAAGAAAGACATGCAAACCTTGGGTCTTTAGGTACATGGACATCCTATACTTCCAAACAACAATGTTGGAAGGGTCAAAACTAGGTGGGGTCATGAAGTCCATGGTAAACTATATGAGTGTGCAAACAGGCAAATGCAAACAATAGACTAGAAATCAAATGGATCTCACTCCCAGGATGTTAAGCCTAATATCAGGAGCACTAGCTCTGATACCAATTGAAAAAACACCTAGAGGGGGGGTGAATAGGTGTACGTGCTAATCTAAGGAACTAAATGCGTTAAATGCGGAAACTAATGCAAATCTTGCACAAACTTAATACAACACAACAAGTATAGCCGAATTCCCCGTGAAGGGCTCTGGACTAACTCCTCTTGATTCCCTTGAATGGGTTGAGGTGCTATGTGAAGCTCTTGTTGATTAAGTATAAGTGAGGCGCACACAATCAAGCCAAGCATATAAGGATGAATAACAATATGAAGTAATGCAAGGCAACAACAAGCAATATAAGATATGAATAAAGTATGATGCTTTGCACAAATAAATGAGAGAGAGAGTTGAGAGACAAGTGGATCAAACGCAAAGGCCAAGATATGTTTCGAGGTTCGAGCACCTTGCTCTACATCCCCGCCTACACCACCGTGTAGGATTTCAATCCACTATCTCCCACCGAGGGAATCTCTACCGAAGAGGATTTGTTACAACTTTAGGAGTACCAAACTCCTCTCTCAAATAACCACCTCACAACCGAGGGGTAGGCCGTAGCCAATACAACCAACAACCAACACCTCTACCGAAGAGGGTTTACAAACCAACACTCAACTCCACCTCACCAAGAGGGAGCAAACCAAACCTCAACCTCTACCTAAGAGGGAGCAAACCAAACCTCAACCTCTACCTAAGAGGGATACACAAAGAATAAGGGTGTACAACAAGTGGTTTCTTTCAACCACAAACAATCTCTCTTTTCTTTTCTCTTTTTCCACAAAACAAAGATCCTAAATAGATTAAGATAGAAGATAGCTCAAGTGTGAAAACAAGGTGTTTTTGGAAACAAGCAACAAAGAAAAACTAATTGGGAAGTCTCTTGTAAAAGATAGAAAATGAAAGATCAAATCAAAATCCCAAAACCTAGTTTTCTTTGATTTTTCAAAACTCAAAACAATACAAGGATGAATCTTTTTGGCACAAACTCTTTTTAAAACTCTTTTAAAACAGTAGAGAAAGTCTGGAAATTTTGTCTCTAAAACCTTGGAGAAAACCTCAAACAAATGGGGTATTTATAGCCCCATCAGAAAACTAGCCGTTAGGCTGATGTGGCAGCCTGACAGGCTGACGTCGACCGGGCCGGTCGACCGCCAACGGTCAGAAATGTGACCGTTGGGCAACCACGGTCGACCGGCCCGGTCGACCCAAACAAATAGAGAGCACTGCTCTCAGACCCGGTCGACCCGGACGGTCGACCGTCTCAGTGTCTCCAAACGTGCACAGATTTGTGCACGTCGGTCGACCGGCCCGGTCGACCGACTTCAGCCAAGTCGACTAGGTCAGTTGACTTAGTCGACTGATTGAAGCCTGGAACAGAAATCTGGGTCAGAAAAATAGTTTAAAAATATTTTGAAAAATCTTTTAAGTCTTCTAAAAATCATAAAAATTGTTTTATCATTTTGTATTGAAACACAAACAAGTGATAAAAATTTCAAGACATATCAATCATATCAATTCATTTTTGAGTCTTGCAAATTTTATCAAAAACAAAACTTGTATTTTATCAAACTTGATTTTTCCAAAACATAAATAGGATAGTCAAAATAAGTTTGTCTAGCAAGTTTGAACATGCATGTATAAATAGAAACCATCTACTATACATATAAACAAATTAAACTTGTTTTGATCTATTATTCATGAAAACCAATTTCAAAACATAAAAACGTGTTTATTATACATATAAACAAATTAAACTTCTTCATCTCCACCATGCAACCCACCATCCATCAGCTTCTTCATCTTCTTCCTCCCTCCACAACACCACCGAGACCCATCTCCCCACATCCCCCTTGTCGCGCCACCACTCTCCCTCTGCCAGAGTACCGACGCAATTCCCCGCGGCAACTCCACCTTGCCACCATCCTCCAGCGCAGCACCTCCACGTGGTTGTCATCCCCGCTGGAGAGACCGCAAGCATCCCCACGCTCTCCCTGCGGCAACCATCCCCACAACCCATCTCCGTCGAGCTCCGCTGAGATCCGCGGAGCTCGTGAGCAGCCCGTCCCTCTTCCGGCATGGATGACCTCCACCACAATCATCGTGTGTGCCAACCCCCTAGCGTGAGCTCCTCCTCCCTCTCTCAGGTTCTCTGTCTCTCTCTTTTTCATTTTGTGTTATATTTATGTTAATATTTATGTGTATGTATGTATCAATGTATGTGTGTGAGTTGATATCTTTCTCCCACTCTCTTTATTGTATGTGCATGTGTGCGTGTGTTAGTTTGTGGATGTGTTTTAATTAATGTGTGATTATATGTTATTTGCATGGTGTATACGGGTGTGGTGTGTGTGTGTGGTGTGTGTGTGTGTGTGTGTGTGTGTAAATGTGTATGTATGTGTGTGGGATGTGTACGTGTGTATTATATACATATATGTGTTGGTATATGTATGTATACGTGTGTTGGTGTGTGTAGAATATATATTGTGTGTGTGTATGGTTGCGTGTTGCAGTTATTCAGATCTGACCGCTATCCGAACCCGGAATTAGAGACCCAAACCCAATTTAGATTCGTGTTCGCAGATGCTGATACGACATGTAATTCGAAGATCAACCCATGAGATGATCCGGAGATTCGTATCGGTTTGTGCAGTGAAGATCAGACGATGATTCGGTCTCAAAATCGCGTCATTTCATGTGAGTGTTTGTTCTCATGTTATTTCCTTATTTATCATTGCCAGTAGGTGTTCGTATATCTATTCGTATTATTTTATGTGATCATCTGATATATTTTACCAGTGTGATTATGTGTATCATTTCATGAGATATCAGTGATCGTTCACTTTAATTATATAGCTTATCTGAACGCTTAGCATTGTCATTTCATGTGTTAGTTGTTCGACGCTATTGACTTAGGCCTAGTATTGGTATGTCATAGACTGTTAATTGTTTCGATCTATGAATTGGCTGGTCTAGTTCATATTTAAGGATAGGTGGGCTATTTTTATGTGAAGTATTTGTCGGACAAATTGTTTGGTGAATATTCTGATCAGAACTCATTTGGATATTGAGACGTGTTAGATATAATGTTGCTTTATCAACAGACTATTTTACCAATACTTGGATCTGTGTATGACTTAGTTAGAGTGAGAATTGACCTAAGATTCGTATTCCTTTCATTGGATTCACGATTGATATGTAGATGGGATGTATGATGATTGGATTATGATCAGACGTGTGAATATGATTTCCTTGACTCTGATGTATATGATGAGACTGACTTTTGGACTGTTTAGAGCTATTATTTCTGTATTCTCCTATTGATGAGTTTGACTGAGTATTGACGACCTTATTGATATTGACTACTTGATGTAGAGATGATCTAATTCATATTGATCGAGGATGTTACACTCTTTAGTTATGATCTAGATTTCTGTTGGATTCTGATCTTGAGGATATTCTACTCTTCATTGGTGATTTTGGTATCCGTTGACCTAGTTGATCTCGAGGATATATTCAGTACTTCATGATTAGTTCTTGACTACTTCAGTTATTCGGTTATAGAGATAGAGTTATTGTGAGAGTAATTTCATTGATATCGGTGACCATATTATGTGTTTGGAGTTTTATGGTAGTTACTGATCGATCTCGCTTATTGGTGACTTAGAGTATTAGATTAGATTAATAGGATGAGAGAACTGATTACTTGTTTATTAGACTTGTGGTTTACTGTATCCGTTGTTCTGACATAGACTTGGTATGTGATGTTCACTACATCAAGATTATGAGTTGATGGATTCATTACTGTTATATCTTAGTATTGATGAATGAGATGTTGATCAGTTTTAAATGAGACTGTCTATTAAGCAGTATCTGACTTGTTACGGTACTATTTCATGTTACTGAAAATTACTAGGAACGTATTGTTAGACTGTAACACCATGTATTGTCCTATTGTTCATTGTATACATGGTTACTGATATTATTTACTGTTCTTGTTACTGTTCAACATATATACGATTATTGTTTACTGATATAATGTATTGTTACTGTCACTATATCTTCCCAGTATTTTAGGTAACATGGTTTATTGATTGTTATAATTGAATTAAATAATAATATAAATAGACAACTTACAACGGGATTGAAAAAATTGATAGAGGAGACAGTGTCTGTATTTTGGGTGGACCTAGGATACAGGTTGTACTGCCGAGATAAGGTTTCGCTGCAGGGTTTTCGGGGATAACTGACATCCCATACTATTATTGTTATACTGTTACTGTAGTACATGACGGTATGACCTAATTCAACGCCAGGCGTCTGAGCCATGGTTCCAGGTAAGTACTGATCCATTTAAAGCACGGACAACTCTCTTCTATCAATTTCAATAAGATAGGACCTCAATTGGCACATGTGATAGGCGTAGTATGGGATGCATCTACTACAAGTGATAACTGATGTTCGCTGACATAATTAATAATAATGATAAACCATTTAAATGCATACTATGACTGACTGTGTTCACTTGTCATAATTATACATATGATATAATAGACATCTGATACATGCATGTTATGATAGACACCTGACACCTGATTGTATACTAGAATGACTCATACGCTTTAAGTTACTCGTCACATATTATCCTAGTACTTGTAGTACACCGATTGACATTTTAGTGTATTCTATTGTCTACATTTTACTATTTTGTTCATACTATTTTCTTACTAGTATATTTGTTTATAGTTGTATCACCATATGCTCACACGTTATATGTACATGTACTTTTTCCTTTTTTTTACACACTTATTGAGAGTTCTGACTCTCTGTATTTGCATATTCAGGTCTATGGTTATTTTATTACTTATCAAGTATTTGGAGAGGATCATACGCTTTACGAGGAGCCTAGAGTTCTCTATATTTGATTACCATTATTCTTACTTTTTTTATTCTTGTCGTTCCATTGATTCCCTATATTGGACTCAATGTTTGTTCTACTCCTCTATTAATCTATTATTATGTGTAGATATCTATATGTGTTATTGCAGTGATATTGATTTATCATAGGGATTGTATAGCTTGCTCGGGTTATTTTAGGCTTAGCGTGTATATGTGAGATATTCTCCTTATGTATATACGTCGCCGACTCTCGTCATGACATTTTTTACGTATTTTTGGGAAGCGGGGCGTGACACAATCTCCACAAAATTCACTATTCTTTTTGGGCATAGAAGAAAAAGAGATAGATGAGTGGTACATGATACATGGAGGAGCTAATATTTTGGCCATGAGTGGTGTAGTCTAATAAGAAAAAGAAGAGGATGGCCATTGAAGAATGACTATTCTGAGCTCTGACGTATATTCTTACTTTTAATAGCATAACCTAGCTTGATGAACAAAATTAACATAATTTATTAATATGAGAAACTAATATGAAAATTATAATTTGATGAAGGAATACATAGTAAGTCTTATACAAAGGGTTAATATAAGAGCGGTTTTCTTTTACGTAGTAGTCCTCCATGGTGGGGAAAATCATAAGGGATATTGAAATCTCTGTGGAACCATAGCTAATATGCTTTTCGAGGAGACCGCGTAACTACATATTATTGAAAAACACATAGAAATAGAACACAAGAAGTATAATCGTATATGTGGTTTAGCCAAACCCTACATATATCCACAAGAAGAGCAGCGAGAGAATCTTACATAAACACAGAGTATAAGAGAGTAATCAAACACATCTAGCTGTCTTTTCTAGATAAGAGTATAAATATCGAGCATTCACCAAGTCATAATAACATCCTGTATATTAATGAGGCACACCATTTTCTATAGTGAATCAATCAATCAATGATGTCAAGCAGTTTTTTTTCTTGATCCTCAAAGTGGTAAATTGAATCAATACGAGGAGTGGCACCGGGCAATACTCTGATATGTTCGTCTAAGACATAAAAGTGTGGATTGATCTTACCGAGGATTTTATGTGCTTGCACATCATGTGTGTAGGCAACACGATGGCGAATTACATGGTAGGAGTGGGTTCTTGTGGGAATTCAATGCAATATACTAGGACTGAAGACTTTAAATGTTTTTGTAGGAGGAGAGATTAGAGAGGAGTTGTAATAGAAAGGCCTAATTTGTAACAAAACTAGTGTTGGTAGAATACAGGACTAACCCTGGGACCGTTACATAATTAGGCTTGTTTCATTACTTTTTTTAAAAAAAAAAAGAAAGAAAGAAAGAAGAAGAGGTAACCCCGCCCTCCCTGTCCCTCTCTCTTTCTCTCCACATAAGAGTTTTAATCTATATTTTCTCTCTTAAAGAAAGTCTCTACCTCTCCAAGGAACTCCTTTGATTATAAGAGTATTTATTTCTCTCTCACAACCTGACGCAGATCAGAAGAAAAGCGAGGGTAGATTTCTTCCTATCGTCGACGAACTCTAGGAAAAACGCTAGGTAGAAGAACTTTGAAATCCACCAAAAAAGAAAGAGAAGATTTCTCAAATTTTATTAGACTTAATATTTTTACAAAGAGTTTCAAAAGGCATTTATAGAGACAAGACCAACAAAATAGTCTTAAATCTAATAGGAAACAAGCTAATAAAAAAAATCCTAAATTAGTAGGAAACAAAGCAATAAAAAAGTCATAAATCTAATAGAAACAAACCAATAAAAGAGTCATAAACTTATTAGGAAACAAACCAAAGAAGAAAACAAAGAAAATTAAAAAGAAGCTAAAAAATAAGGAAACCTAATACAACTAGAATTCCTCTAAGAGTTCCCTTACGTCAGTCCCCTCCAATTCCAAAGAACTTGACCTCAAGTTAAGATTTGGATAAAGCTTATATTTTGAATGATATTGAAAGAGGTCTGCCACATTGAAAGTTTTGAACATTGACATATCACCAGGAAGATCAACAACATAAATATTATTATTAATCTTCTTCAGAATCTTATGGACCTTACTTCTCGGGCCTCCACTTGTTATAAGACCTAGCTGATAATCTTTTCTTGGTCAAAAATACCATGACCATATCTTCTTCAGCGCACACTTTCTCTTGCCTATGCTTATCAATTGCAGCTTTGTATCTGGCAATAGCTTGTTCTAGCTTCTCCTTAACCTCTTTTTGAATAGATTGCGCTTGTTCGGCGAAAGCATTGGTTACACTACTACCTTCTCTCCAGCAGGTAATTGAACCAAGTAGAGAGCATGACATGTTACTATCCTATAAACAACAGCAAAATGAGACATACCAGTGGAGTGAGCAAACATATCATAAGTGAATTCTGCTTGCGGAAAAGCCTGATCCCACTGCTTAGGTTTATCTCCACAAATGCTGTGAATCAGATTCCCTAACTATGATTACAACCTTTGTCTGACCATCTGTTTGAGAATGTGTAATCCTGTTGTACTTCAAGAAAGTCTCGAACCTACGCCACAACATCATCCAGAAAGATTCTCGGTCTCTCACAAGAGACATACTTGAAGAAGTCTTGAAAAGATTCATGATGCACAACTCAAAACCCATATCGACTGCAGACAAGAAGAACCATCGCCTTAGCCTTCAAGATAGCCTGAAAACTCCTAAAGAGCAAAAACAGATGGCGCATATACTGTAAACTAATATCGTCGGGTGCTTGATGTATGCAATGTTGTGTACTCACCTCAATATATCATTTGTCATTGGATTACTACGCGATTTCAGTCAAATCCTGGTCTCTCTCATGGAAATGTTGTTAAAAGGGTATTGAGATACTTGAGAGGCACCATTAACTATGTATTGTGTTATGGCGAGTTAGATTTGCAGCTCCAAGGATACACATAAGCAAATTTTGCTGGCGATCTGGATGAGCGCAAATCGACTTCTGCATACAAATTCTTGCTCGCAGGAGGAGGCGTCTTCTAGTGCAGTAAGAAGCATTAATAGTGACACTTTCACCAATGGAAGCTACATTCGTTGCAGCTTCATCAGCAACTCAGGAAGCCATTTGGTTGAGGCGATTCCTTAGGGACCTCGAGGTCGTACCTCATGCATCAGATTCAGCTAATCTTCACTATTATAGTATGGCGGCGATAGGTCATGCGAAGAATGTCAGATATCATGCAAAGACCAAACATATAATGTGAAGTTCTATTTCATCAGAAACCAATTAGAGGAAGTCACATTCGAGTATATACCAAAGATGTACATCATTGTTGATCCATTGACCAAGCCATTGCACTCAGCATTGTTCTTGAGTCATATTAGAGCTTTAGTTTAAAATATTGGTGATGTAAATGTACTATTTTATAGTCACACAATGTGACTGTTCTCCATCATTTTTTCTGGATGATGTATTATTTACTGGTTGGCATTAATAAAATAACCTTATCTTATTGCATAATAACTTGTCAAGCAACTGGAATTGGAATGAGCACATGAACTAGGCATGTCAGGCAGGTTAAAATTGGCAGTCTCAAACGAATAGTCGCCCTTGATGCTATATGGGCAGTAGGCTTAGATGAGATGCAAACAGTTATATATGTGTCGATCGTACTTATAATATCCTAAAACTAAGGTGATATTATGTAATGGCCTAAATATTATATGACTATATTTGCGTATGGATGTGTGGATATACATATAGGTGTATATGTATGATCCGATATGATATTTGATGTTTGGATGAGATATATGTGTAAATGTGTGTATGTGTACATATATGTGTATATGTGTGTATGTGCACGTGTATGTAGGTATATATATGTATTGGTGAGGAGCATGTGGAGTGCCTCATATATATTGGATAGTCTACACGTCGGCAGAGAAGAGTTGGGAAGAAACGGTGTTCAAAATAGGTCAAAAATCAGAACTTGACAGAGCTTCAGTCGACCGTCCGTTTAACCGACCTGCACAAATGTGCATGTGGGGTGTAAATCGATCGACCGGGCGGTCGACCGAACTAGGGGTGAGCATCGGTCGGTTCGGTTCGGTTTTTTCTAATTTTTGCAAAACCGAACCGAACCGATTAGACTTAGTAACGAACCGAACCGAATCAACTCAGTTCGGTTCGGTTTTTCGATTTTTCGTTAGGTCAATATATTGTCATCATTTCTTACATTTTTAATCACTATTATGTTATCATCCTTTAATATTATAATCTCAAATATCTATTACCCAAATTAGAAATAGAAAAGATTCTAAGCTTAATGTGAATTGAAAATTTCATATTCTAAAACTTTTACACCGTATTTGAGCTCTTATATCAAACTCATATAATTATTACTAACTTTTAATGATAAGAATGAAAAAAGAACTATATTAATATAAATATTATTCTCAATTGTGATGGTGTACTAATATTGCTTTCATATATTCAACATAAAAAAAATGGTATTACTAAAACTAATGATAAACTTCCACCAGTTTTTATATGAACTATATGATTCACTAAATTGAATTTGAGTAGATTAACATATAGGGTGAGAAATTCGGTTTGGTTCGGTCTATTCGGGTTTTGGAACACAAAACCGAAACCCGACCGAATTAGAGCGGTACGGTTCGGTTCGGGTTCGGGTTTCGGTTTTTGGTCGTTATTTCGGTTATAACCGAACTCTGCTCACCCCTAAACCGAACCCCAACAGAGAGTTGGGGGTTTTCAAGTAGGTCGACCGATCCCCAACAGAAAGAACTGACAAGAAGTGCCGTCGACCGACCGCCGGTCTACCGACCTATGTCGGTTGGAGAATATCGGTCGACCAGCCGGTCGATCGATAGCGGGCTTGGGCCCTGTTCTAGCTCATTTCCTCACCCCTCTATAAACAGAGAGTTAGTTCTCTCTCTCATTTAAACACACACTCTCTCTCTCTCTCTCTCTCTCTCTCTCTCTCTCTCTCTCTCTCTCTTTCTGTCATGTCCCGCTTCCTGAAATATGTTGGAGTGGAGACGCGACAAGAGTCGGCGACACTTATACGCCTAAGCCTTAATTAACCCAGAACAAGCTATAAAAATCTACTATAATAAATCATGATCACTGCAAATACACATATAAATGTTCACACATGATAATAATGAACATAGAAATGGAATATAATGATAACTATGACTGGTATAAAGAGAATAAAGAATCAACAGAATAAAAGAAAATAGGGACATCAAGGATCGAACTGAGGATAACTCTAGGCTCCTCGCAAAGCGTACGATGTTAACGAACACCTAATCAATGAAATGAAACATTCAATCTGGAAGTGCAAATCCAGGGTCATTAGAAAGCGACCCAATGAGTGTGTAAGAAAAGGGGAAGGTGCTCGCGTATATAATCAGTGAGTATACAATAATAACATGATAAACTATAAATAAAAGATAACTGAATAATAACATGAACAAGTCTGTAGGTAAAAGAATACCACTGATAAAACAAACAACTGATGTCAAGATGTGTAACCTAGCATATATCACTAGCCTAGTTGGTTATTATTAACCTAACTAATGTAGTACTTTGTTGTGTCTCCATACCACAGCCATTTTCTCACAATCAAATAATATTATCGTTGTTGTAATTGTCTGCCAATGTAGTACATATATTTTGAAAGGGCACCGTGTATGTCTGGTACCACGGTCTAGCACCCCTGGCGCTGAACCAAGATAAGCCGCAAGGCTCTAATAACTGAAACCACCGCCCCATACAAAAGATAACTGGTGTGGCGCCATAATCTGGGCATACCTAACAACTGACAACTGAATAACTACGCAGCCTGTACTATCTTGGTTCCCTATGGTGGAACCCACACTCTGTATACCATAATAAGTTCTTTCAAAATACACGACATGCATTATCAGACAATTACCCTGTTCCCCGGGCTATGATATCTTTTATTAACAAACAATAATATGAATTATTATTAAAATGAAATAGTGACTGGATATCTCCAACAACTGATTGAAAGTACACCTAGAGGGGGGTGAATAGGTGTAAGGCTAATCTAATGACAAATTATGCGAAATTAAAAACTAAATGCAATACACTTAGTGTAACCAAAGAGTGTAGCTGAATTTTCGGTGAAGGGCTCTGGACTATCTCCTCTAAATTTCTCTAAATAAGAGTTGAGGTGCTATGTAAAGCTCTCTTAGTTGAACACAAGTATGGGCACACACAAGCAATACCAAGCATATAAGTATGATATGAACAATATGAAATAATGCAAGGCACAATATAAGAGAGAGTTTAGAGATAGTGGATCAAACGCAAACACCAAGATATATTTCGAGGTTTGAGCCACTGCTCATGTCCCCACCTTCACACAGAAGGATTTCTACTACATCGTCCACACATGACTTCCCACACAGGGAACCTCCACTGAGGATTTGGATAATACAAACCGGGAGTACACAACTCTTCTCTCTAACAATATAACCTCTACACAGGAGGCAAAGTACAACAACTATCACCTCTACACTTAGAGGGATGGGCTCTTAGCCAAACAAGATCAACCTTACACAAGGGGATAAGGCTCAAAGCCACAACAATCACCTCTCACTAGAGGGATAACAACCAAACTAAACTCCTCCACAATCACCTCTCACTAGAGGGATATCAACACAATCTTCACAATCCCTCTCACTAGAGGTATATCACAAAATAAAGAAGGTTTACAATACTTGGTGGTATCAACAACCACAAACCAATTTTCCCACAAAACTACATCCTAATAGATAGGATAGATATGTAGCTCAAGTGTGAGAAAAACAAAGAGTTTGGAAAACAATTCACAAAGAAAAAACTCTTGGGAAAACTTCTAAAATAGTTATAGAAATGAAGATCAAAAACTAATTCCCAAAGACTCAATTTTTCTTTGAATTTTTCAACCCTTTTTAAAACAAATAAAGATCAAATCTTTAAGCCCAAAACTCTTTTAAAAACTTGCTGTTAAACACTTGTAAAGATTGGAAAATTTGCTCTCTAAAAACTTAGTTAAAACAGCTCAAAAGGATGGGTATTTATAGCCCATCAAAATTCTGCCCGTTGGCAGTCTGCAAAGGTCAGAAATGACCTTCCGGTCGACCGCCCGGTCAACCGGCCAACGGTCATTTTTATGACCATTGTACCTCCGGTCGACCGGGACTGGATACATAGAGCAGCAGCTCTCTGCCGGTCAACCGGCCGGTCGACCGGGGCCATTTTCAGAGAGCAGAGCTCTCTGGACAGTCGACTGCCCGGTCGATCGGCCCACCAGCCCAAGCTGGAGTGCACGTCGGTCGACTGGACCGGTCGAATGACTTCTGCAGCGGTCGACCGGACCGGTCGACCGGCAGAAGGCCAGTCCAGCTTTTAAGGGATGTAAAAACTTGGCTTTTTATTATCAAATAAATCCCATAAAATCACATAAATTCCACAAAAATATGTTCTTATAAGATCTTTGATATACAAATATGTATGATAAAAATTCAACACATATTATAAATAATTTGAACATTTTTGTGATATTGAAATTTGGCTTTAATACAAAATCGGTATTTTTCAAAAACCAAACTTTGAAATAGAAATCCGATTTTTCTAAAACACTTGTAAATACAAAAACATGATATTGAAACAACTTTGAAGCATATTGTATATGGATAGAATCTAATATACATATAAAGATATCTATCTATATTTTTGACATGAAATCCAAAATCGGTTAAACCGAAGAACAAAAACCAATAAGCTTAAAACTTGTGTGTGCATATGTGAACTTGAGCATATCAACATTATCTAATCTTTACACAAGATCTAAACAACTAAAAAATACAAATCGAAGTCTTCTTGTCTCCAAGCCGACTCGATCCAAACACAATCCAACGAGTTTGACTCCAACCGAGTACTAGATGCGATTTTGATGCTCGAGCTCTTGAATTAACCTGTGAAAGATCCAAAACACCTTTGTTGAAGCTAACCACCTATTAATATCTTGATCAAGTATCTAAACTAAATATCACAAGATTATTAGAAAACTATAACTACATGAGTTTATCATCATCAAAACTAGAGTGAAGGGCCTCTGGGCCAACACTGATGATGTCAATAATAGTTGATATCTGACAACTGATATCTGATAACTGAATATCTGGAAACTAATAATTGAGATATGTCGTAATATACTAGAGATACAGAGTCATTAGTCATAACTATGTCTCTGATCACTGATAATTGATACTAATATCTGACAACTACTATAAACTCTGTAGCACGGGATCACCGATATCAATTAGATCACTATAACAATATATCTATCTCTACAACTGAATAACTAAATCAATCAAGATTATGAAGAGCAGTCTACTGATTATCCTCGAGATTAATTAGATCAACAGATACCAAAATCATATCTAAAGAGGGAACATCCGCATACAACTGCAATCTAGAATAGTCTATATTTGATACTCGACACTAACAAACTGATCCATATTCAAATAATAGATTCAGGGGTAAATCAAAAAAAATACTCACAATCAGTAATCCAATAGTCGTCGGTCTCATCTGAACTCTATTCAAGATCTAATGAAAAGAACACAAATCTCATATCAGTCAACTCTAACTCTAAATAAGTCATTACCAATCCAAGCATAAGAAATCTAGTCTCTTAATAAAGTAACATCATATCTAATACATCATCAATATCCAATTAAATCCTCATCTAAGTTATCAGCAAATGAATGAATAACAAGTCTGATAAGTACTCTAATAAAAATAAATTTTAAACCTCAATTACGAACCAATTAACCTCAAAATCAATTAATTTATAATTTAAGATTTATCACAACTAGGCCAATTACAAGATCAAGTCTGATCTAAGGTGTATCAATATTAGGCCTAACCCAATAGCGACAAACTGCTAACACATGAAATGGCACTCATAAATGTTCATATCAACTAAATAAATAAGGTGAACACTCATTGATTTCCCACAAAGTGATACAGATAATCATACTGGTAAAATATATCAATCGTTCACATGAAATGATACGAGTAACATATAAACGCCTACTGACAACAGTAAATAAGAAAATAACATAAGAATAAACACTCATATGAAATGATGCAGTTTTAGATCCGAATCCCCTTCTGGTCTTTTTTGCATGAATGGTACAGATCTTCAGATTATCTCATGGGTCGATCTTCGAATCGCCAGTGCATCGGGTCCACAACGAGCACATATCCGAATCTCCCGTTACCGAGTTTGGACTGCACTAGTGAGGTACTGATTAGTCTACAGTTCTACATTATTATATCACATTTTTATACTGATTTATGAATAAAATATCGGTCTAAACTGTGTTTTGGTCTCTCTTGCAGATAATCAAGATAAGGAGGGCAAAAGGGTAATAAGAACTTAATTAAACCCATTTTCGGGTAATTAAATCCACATTTCTTGGAGGTCAATTAAGGGAGTTTCTAGAAGATGCATTGAACCTAGACTCTTGCAGGTGTCTGACGCAAATCTGGATGAAATTAACCGAATCTGAGCATATTTGGACGGTCCTCGAAGCCACACGAAGCCACGCACCAAAACCAGGGACCTAGATCCCTGGTATTGCTGCGAAAATGAGGTAATTGTCACGTTTTCGAGGCAAAGTGGTGGGCCCACGCATAAATTTTCAATGTGTGGCCTCGTCTCGTCTTCCAGATCCTTCATTTGCCTATAAATAGCCCTGTAGAGGCCCGGAAAGCAAGCAGATTGAAAAAAGGCTAGGTTTTCTCTCTTTTACTGTAGTGTAGTGTAGAAGTTCTTCTTCTTTATTTTGTATGTTTATTTTCTTTTAGATTTATGTATTAGGGCAGAGAGATTCAAAGAGAGAAAAGAGAGATTGATGTATATATAGTGATAATCTATGTAAATGTGTCTCCTTTCTTCTCCATCGTAATCTTCTCCATCTTTTACATGCTGCTTAGCTAACTTTTCTTCTCATTGTAATCTAACTACTAACCACTACCCATCTAACCACTCACTTGATAATTCACATGAATCTAATAGCTTCTACAAGGCCTTGCTCTTGCAAGAGCCGTTGATGACTCAAAATGATAGATTCTAACATTTCTAACATCTAACCTACTAACTTGCTAACTTGCAATATCTTCTTTATTTCATGTTCACCTCTAACCGATTTTGATGATTTAATAGTAGCTTGTAACTTGTTGTGTGGTATGGATGTGTTGTTTGAATGTAGAAAAACAATCTTATGAGCCATGTTTTGTATCGTCTCTTGAAGCCAAGGACTAGTGATGGCCAAAGATCCATGTGAGACAACTATCACTAAGAGGTTAGCATGATTAGTAGAGTAATTAGTAGTTAGTAGCCATGAGTTTTCTTTTATCTTATTTTAAAAATCAATTTCCAAACTCTTTTATCATTTTTCCAAAACCTCTTCTTATTTCATTTTCTTTTATCTCTCATTTTCTACTTTCTTATTTTCTTCCACCGATCCACAACCTCTTCTCTTTTGTTTCTTCACTGTTTTCATCGCCTTCTTTGCCTATCACTTTTGGATTTCTTTTATTTTTCTTTTTCTAATTTTTAACAAAGAAGAAATTGTTAACAACCGACGTGAATAAAAACTGTTAATGCTTATATTGCCTTCCGTCCTTGTGGATTCGACCCGTTGAGCCAATGCTATAGCGGAAGTATCGAGGGAAGATTAGCATGCTTGCATTTACACTTATTTCATAAAACACACATTTTTGAGTGCTGGTTCCGCTCCGATCAGGTACGGATCTTCAGATTATCTCATGGGTCGGTCTTCGAATCGCCAGTGCATCGGGTCCACAATGAGCACATATCTAAATCTCCTGTTACCGAGTTCGGATCACATGAGTGAGTCTGCAATCGCTGTAACACGCAACTATGCATACATAAACACACGTACACATAAACACATGAGTACACACCCACATATAAATACATACATACATATATACATACATGCATAACACACATGCACACTTGTACAATACACATATACATACACTTACACACTACACTACATGTACATACAACATACAGAAATACCCACATGCACACAAACTCACAAATTAATACAATACTCACAAATTAATGCAACCCTCACATATAATTATAGAGAGAGGAGGGAGATGAACTCACCCATGGGAGGATGCATACGACCAAGGAGAGGGGGACTGCCGGCCATGGTTGCAGACCATCGCGGAGGAGGCGGAGGCCGTGGAGGAGATCAGTGGTTATCTGGTGAGAGGACGGCAACATGTTGGGGCTTCAGTGAGTGGCGGCTCACGCGCGGGGATGGACGACTGCCATTGGAGAAGGAATGCTTAATCATGGCAGCATGGTTGAGTTGTAGGCTAAGGGGATCTCAATTGTATGCTACTGTAGGGAGGTCGGGCTCCGTAGGCTGCGGCGTGAGGCCGCGGGGGTCTCGGCAGCATTGTGCTCGGCCGAGAGAGCTCGGGGGAGTTGCAAGTCGTGGACCATGGTCATGGTGGGAGGACTGTGGCAATGGATGGAAGAAGAAGGGGGTGCACAAGACTGTGGATGGGTGATAGGTGCAGTTGTGGGCAAAGGGGTTCCGGCGGCACTCCAGCGGGGACTCGGGTGCTTCGGGGAAATGATAACGGTGGGGTGGTGTCTAAGGGTTTCGGCAGATGCGGCCAGGCCAAGCGAGGGGGAGGATGCGGTCTGGAGATGGTGATGGGGTCTCGACTGCGGATTGGGAAGATGGAGGAGAAGGGCTATGGGTGTGTTACCGTGGATGGTCTCTGGCAGGGGTGCGTGGAGGAGACGAAGGCCACGGAGATGGCCGCTTGATAGGTAATAAAAAGTGCATATTTATTACTACATTTACTATCATATTTCCATATTTATTCCTATAATTATGCACTATTACTAATGTTTTATTATTTAATGTGTGCAGGCCTTGAGTAATTATTTAAATAAAGAATAAAGCCTAAATGAAGCCCAGAAGCCCAAAAGAAGCCCATGAGCAAGCCCATGTGCAAAAGTTGCAATTACTAAAAGAAGATGACTTCTAGTTAACCCTAATTGCTTGTAGGGCAAGGATAAAGATAAAAGGAAAAGGGTGAAAAGATAAAATTCGTTTTAAAAGATTTGGAAGATTTGGATTTAGGGTAACTTGCTTCCCAAGTTATCCGAATTTTCAAAATAAAGAGCAGATATACAACTTCCAGAAGGATATACCCAGATGGACGGACCAGAGGAGTCCACGCGCGAAAGCGCGTGGCCAGAGACCACACTATGGCCGCCGCGTTTCCGCGGCACTATGGACGAGTCTGGCGATAAGATTTTGTGGGAGAGTTGTAATGGGACTCTACTTCTTCCAGCGCCTATAAATACCCCTGCAGAGCAACAGAGAGGGGGCGTCCAGTCGAGTACAGAAACAAATCTAGGGTTTTTCTTAGGCTAACTTGTAGATTGTAACTTAGGTTTTTTTTAGTTTTCTTTTATGTAATTTTTGTAACTGAGAGGAGAGGATACTTTCATGGAGGAAGGAGATCAAGCTTGTACTGAGGTGACATCGGTGTAAGTAATCTTTTCTTCCATTGTTAATTGAATTAACTCAAAGTTTATTTTTGTTCTTCTATTTTTGTTTTGTTTTTGTTTCCCTCTGATGTCTTGCAATCCAAGAGAATCTGATAGCTTCGAGACTGCTTAGCCGTTGAAGTGTCCTTGATGGCCTATGGTGATGAACAAACCTTCTCTTGCTAGTATAGTTTGTCTTTTATTTTCGTAGTGTAGATCGAGAAGGGGGAAGATCCTATATGCCATACTTGAATGCCTTCAAAGGCAAGGTAAGTCGTTGCAACGGATCAAAAGTAAACAGGCCGAAGAGGTAAGTATGTTTTCTTTAGTTTTTTAGTATTCTTTCTTTTATTTTTAGTGTAAATCACCAAATTCCCAATCTTTTTCACACTTCTTCTTTTTCATTGTAAATATCATATCATTATAAATATTACTTCTAGTTTCTCCATCTTCTTAATCTACCACTTTCTTTCTAACCTGACTTTAACAACTATTAATTCAAACACTTTAAAGAACTTACAAAACAAGCTTCCATCGCTAGTCCCTCCCTGTGGATCACGACCCGCATAGCCACTTGCTATAGCGGTAGAATTGAGCACCTTGCACATCCTATTCTTAAAACTGAAATACTATATTTTGTGTGCAGGTAAAATCTCAATCAAAATTTTGGCGCCGTTGCCAGGGAGGGACGGTAAGTTTCTCTCTAAAAAAAAAAAACTAATTATTGATTTATTTATTCTTTTTGTTTGCAGGATCAGAGAACAGGAAAACTAACAGCAGCAAAGAACATATAGCAACTATGTGCCTCTGCCCTCGAAGGCAGAGCAGCAGAGCCTACTACAGAGCCGCGTTTGCGCGGCAATAGCCGCGTTTCCGCAGCCTGTGTAGTTCACTACTCACTCTGTTTTCTGCAGGTTGCTGCAAATTGAAATATTTATTTACTGCTCTGTTAACTTTTCTCTGTGATCACCCTGCACACTGCTAATTAATTAACAGTAACCTATTTGTTGAAAAATAAAAAAAAATTAGACTCTTGCATATAGGCACGTGTCTATTTAATTTTTTTAATTTCTGTTGAAGAGTGCTGGAGACAAGGTACGTTCGCATTGCATATAGAGTAGGAAGCACCCTTGGCTGATTTACTGCTTTTGCGTGAATATTTGTCTATTGCTTTACACGTGCACTAAATTGACTTAAGGGCTTGTCCTATAAATAAGATAAGGTGAGGATTTCATCACCCTTCCTTGGCCCACAAACAATCTCCTCACTCACTAACCCAAACCTAACTAAAAATGAGTAGAAGTTGGCCCTAGGGGCATCTCGGACTCAATTAGGAGATTATCCTAAGGGGGAACGATGTTGGAATTTGACTCTTGCCAAATCAGTGTTTAGGAAGAGGATTGAGGGCCGAAAGCCCGAAGATTGGTGGTTATTTAATTAAGGAACATCTTTGACGGAAAACCTCCCACCAAGCTTGCCCTGACCTGGCTGATTAACTTGTGGTCAAAGTCTGCATTATACCTCCCGTGGACAGCCTAACAAGTTAGGAGTCGTCTAGGTCATAAGTCTGCCCTAACTTAGGTTAGAACTTTTTTTCTTTTTTGTTTGCTTATTTGTTTGTTTTCTTTTTCTTTGTTTGTGTTTTATTTGTGATATGGCTTATAACAACAATTTTTTCAATTTTAATAATAATCCATATTACACATCAACCTCTTTTTCGGATATTACCAACCCGGCATATCATAACTTTAACCAACCTAGTGTGCCAGATTGGTCTTATCCGAATCATTACATGCCCCAGTCTCAATACTATGAACAAGACTGGAATAATCATCACTACTCTTCACAGAGTCAATGGGGATACAACGCCCCTGAGCCATATTGTCAACCACCTGTTCAACCATTATCTTTATATACTTCTTTTACCACATCACCAATGTTTCAGTCCTCCAATGATCCATTCGATGGGTTAGAAGAAAAAGTGGATCGTTTGCAAGATATAATGAATGATCAAATTTCTAGACTTTCAAACATTCTTGAACTAACCAACCAAGTTGATAGGAACCAAGAATCATTCTGTCTAGAAGACCTTGATCAAAATTCAATTTCATCACACAATATGAACTTGATCAATCCCAATCCTTGGACAAATTGGCTAGTTTTAATTTCAATGAGATTGAATTAGATTGTGAATGTGAACCCGATCCCTAACTTTGCGATTCAGTTTCCATCTTCGAATCTATGTTGACTCCGGTATTCTTACCCAATTTGGACCAATTTTCTGAGCCAACATTTATTCCCGTACCCATTGATCATGAAATTGAATCACCCATTTTTGATGATCATCATATTGAACTTGACCAATTTCATACTTTTGAAAGTCTCATTGACAAATTGGCAAGTTCTCATTTTTATGAGATTGAACCCAATGAGATATGTGACCTTGATTCTCAAATTTGTTGTGATCGAGTTCAAATTCCCGAATCAATATTGACTCCTGTTCTGTTACCCGATTTAGGTAATATTTTAGAGTCAGTTTTGATTCCCACACCTGTCATTCTTGAATTTGAATCACCAATAGTAAGTCGCATTCCATTGTGGGAAAATGATTGTCGACTTGAGTTTCAACTTCTTGATTTGGATCCACTTCTTGAACCAAGCTCGACTCCTGAATCTTTACTTCACTTAAGTCACCTTCCTGAGTCGGTATTAGTTCCTGAACCTATCATTCTTAAGTCCAAGTCAACCATTCTACCAAGTCACATTCTTTTGTTGGACATAGGTATAAACCATGATGACTCTGTGATGATTTTTCAGGACTAGTCATGTAAAGGAAGTAAGATTCACGATAGGATCTTCCATGATCCTACTCATACTGGGGACCGTAAACATGTAAATAGAAAAGAGGTCAATAAAGGTAGGTCCCGTGAACTACCACATTATCTTGATTGGGTAGCAACGCTTGGCCCAATTAGACCACCACCGGAACCACCCCCTACGGTAATATTTTCCTTCCCTTTCTTCTTTTTATGCATATATGCATTCATTCATACATTGAGGACAATGCATGAAATAGTTGTGGGGGAGGATTTACTAACATACTAACATAGTTAGATACTAACCCAAAAAAAAAAAGGACAATATTTTGACTTATCTTTTGAAAGAAATCTAAGTTAGTCTTAAGAATTAGGAAAATCATGATTAGGATTTCTAAAAACTTGGTCAAAATAAATAAATTGTTGAATTTTTAGGTATAGGAGGAAAAATTGAATAAGTAATTAGTCTTGATTTTTAGCTTAATGAAATGTGCATACCTAATACATTTACATATCTAGGATTCTAGGACAAAGACTCTTGTGCCCTATAAAAAATAAAATAAAAATTAAAAAAAGAAGGGAAATTCACTGATTAAGCTGGATACATGTGCCTCAAGAAGCATAAGTATTCACGCCTAAAGGTGATTTTATAAATAAAGTCCTTAGTTTTGTGGCCTAGTTCACTCGAATCCTTAAGTCCGTGGGGTGTTTTCTCACCCGGTGCCCTAAAACCGACCGGTTTGGGAGCCACCGACTTTAAGTTCGCTACATGGGTGGATTAGAAAGCCTAAGAAAACTAAGAAAAATTACTTATGTACTAACACATCTAATAGTCAATTAGTTAGGTATGAGGGCCTCAAGAAGCCTTCATGCTTACACGAAAGAAAATTAGATGAGTTATACATAATTAAAATAATAATAATAATAATAAAGAGGCATGAGAGTCCAAGTTAAGGAATTCCTAGTAAAGATTCACAAGGATGCATATGACTTTTGGTAACGAAAAAGACTATACAAAAATTCAGTTTTGATCCTTACCTAAAAGGATAACAATTTACTATATAAAGACTAAGTTTAAGAATGAAAAAAAATGATAATCCTAAAAACTTATAGATTACTTAGTTTCTTCAAACATATTTCAAATATTTTTCTTTTTATGGATTTTGTGGGTGTAATCAACTGAAAACCCTCACGAGACAACACTCGTCCTCTAGGGTAACCTAGAGGTTTAACGGCTTGTTGCACGTGCTAAGTGCAATCGTGATTCCTACGAAAGTGAGTTAGGATAGATTAATTTTTCTTTTCTTTTCCTCTTTCTTTTTGATTTTTACTCGAGGACGAGCAAAAAGATAAGTGTGGGGGTGTGATAGGTAGTAAAAAGTGCATATTTATTATTACATTTACTATCATATTTCCATATTTATTCCTATAATTATGCACTATTACTAATGTTTTATTATTTAATGTGTGCAGGCCTTGAGTAATTATTTAAATAAAGAATAAAGCCTAAATGAAGCCCAGAAGCCCAAAAGAAGCCCATGAGCAAGCCCATGTGCAAAAGTTGCAATTACTAAAAGAAGAGGACTTCTAGTTAACCCTAATTGCTTGTAGGGCAAGGATAAAGATAAAAGGAAAAGGGTGAAAAGATAAAATTTGTTTTAAAAGATTTGGAAGATTTGGATTTAGGGTAACTTGCTTCCCAAGTTATCCCGAATTTTCAAAATAAAGAGCAAATATACAACTTCCAGAAGGATATACCCAGATGGACGGACCAGAGGAGTCCACGCGCGAAAGCGCGTGGCCAGAGACCACACTATGGCCGCGGAAACGCGGCCATAGCCGCGTTTCCGCGGCACTATGGACGAGTCTGGCGATAAGATTTTGTGGGAGAGTTGTATTGGGACTCTACTTCTTCCAGCGCCTATAAATACCCCTGCAGAGCAACAGAGAGGGGGCGTCCAGTCGAGTACAGAAACAAATCTAGGGTTTTTCTTAGGCTAACTTGTAGATTGTAACTTAGGTTTTTTTTAGTTTTCTTTTATGTAATTTTTGTAACTGAGAGGAGAGGATACTTTCATGGAGGAAGGAGATCAAGCTACTTAGGTTTTTTTTAGTTTTCTTTTATGTAATTTTTGTAACTGAGAGGAGAGGATACTTTCATGGAGGAAGGAGATCAAGCTTGTACTGAGGTGACATCGGTGTAAGTAATCTTTTCTTCCATTGTTAATTGAATCAACTCAAAGTTTATTTTTGTTCTTCTATTTTTGTTTTGTTTTTGTTTCCCTCTGATGTCTTGCAATCCAAGAGAATCTGATAGCTTCGAGACTGCTTAGCCGTTGAAGTGCCCTTGATGGCCTATGGTGATGAACAAACCTTCTCTTACTAGTATAGTTTGTCTTTTATTTTCGTAGTATAGATCGAGAAGGGGGAAGATCCTATATGCCATGCTTGAATGCCTTCAAAGGCAAGGTAAGTCGTTGCAACGGATCAAAAGTAAACAGGCCGAAGAGGTAAGTATGTTTTCTTTAGTTTTTTAGTTTTCTTTCTTTTATTTTTAGTGTAAATCACCAAATTCTCAATCTTTTTCACACTTCTTCTTTTTCATTGTAAATATCATATCATTGTAAATATTACTTCTAGTTTCTCCATCTTCTTAATCTACCACTTTCTTTCTAACCTGACTTTAACAACTATTAATTCAAACACTTTAAAGAACTTACTAAACAAGCTTCCATCGCTAGTCCCTCCCTGTGGATCACGACCCGCATAGCCACTTGCTATAGCGGTAGAATTGAGCACCTTGCACATTCTATTCTTAAAACTGAAATACTATATTTTGTGTGCAGGTAAAATCTCAATCACCGCTAGTGTAGAAGGAGGAGGAAGGTTAGTTTAGGGTTTTAGTTTAGGGTTTGTGTTTAGTTACTCATTAGTTTAGGGTTTGTATTTAGTTTAGGGTTTGTGTTTAGATTAGGGTTAAGTTTAGGATCAAAAGTGATTGTATAGTGGACGAAATTGAGTTTGAGTTTGTAGGTTACGAGTTATAGGCTTATTAGGTTAATGAGTATGGGTAATGTATATGAACTAAATGGTTAAGGAATAAGGAAGGAGAAGAATAAAATTAGTAATACAATAACAACAACAATAATACTACTAATAGTAGTATTAATAATAGTAATTACTATAACCTTAATAATGATAACAACAACAATATATCAATAATAGTAAATATAAATAACAATAAAAAAATCATAATACTAATAATGATAACTAATAATAATTAATAATAACAACAATTATAATAATAACACTAACAACAATAACAATAAATAATAAAAATCATAATGATATTAACAATAATAATAATTAATAATAGTAATAACAATAATAATAGTAATTAACTATAATAATAAGAATCATAATTATAATGAAATAATATTAGTAATAAGTACTAATAATAATAACAATTAATAATAGTAATGGTAGTAATAAAAATAATAGTAATTAGTAACTAAGAATGTTAATAATTAATAATAGTAATAATACTAATGGTAAATAAAATCAAATTAACATTTAATATTTTAAAACAATTTGTATATTTAATATAATATAATCACAAAAAGGAGAAGTCATAAATTAAGTTAAATAATACTAATAAAATAATAAGTATGGTAAGACAAATATTTTAAAAAATAAAAAAATAATATTATGAACTAGGGATTTTACATTCTACCCACCTTAAAAAAATTTCGTCCCCGAAATTTTCATAAGGCAGGGAATGATAAAAGAAATCAAAACTAAGAGAGAAGATATCAAGCTTCCATGTTACTTCTCTGGGATACCATGCTTTCGTTGCGCACTCTGATCTCTGCTACCAACTTCAAAATGGAGTAACCGGTTTCAAGATGCAAAATTAAGGAAATAGAATCAAAATGAAGGATAGAATGAAGATTGAACCCGGATTATTTTAGAAGAAGAGATGTAATTAGGGAGATAAAAAGATCAAAGAGATGGATTTCAAGGAAAGGACGATCAATTCCAAACGGAGTCAATATCATAGTGTGAATATATATATATATATGTATATTGCAGTGTATATATAATTTGTTTCGAGTAACCGGTAAGAACTAGGTCTTCTTGCGAAAAGCGAAAGTCAAAAGTCAATATCGCAGGTCAAAAATCTAGACTCCGATACCAAGAAAACCCTATCAAGCCCCACTTTCCAAATACGATCGATCGAAGATGCGATGAGAGTTGGCGACGTTTATACGTAAGGAAAATACCTCACATATACGCTCTAAGCCTTAAGTAACCTAGAAAAAGTTATAAAAATCTAATATAATTAATCATGATCATTTTAAATACACATATAAATGTCCACACATGATAACAATGAACATAGAAATGGAATATGATGATATCTATGACTGGTACATAGAGAATACAGAATTAACAGAATAAAAGAAAATAGGAATACCGATGATCAAACTGAGAATAAATCTAGGCTTCTCGCGAAGCGTACGATCTCAACGAATACTTGATCAATGAAATGAAACATCTAATCTGGACGTGCAAATCTAGGGTCGTCAGAAAGTGACCCAAAGAGTGTGTAAGAAAAAGGGAAAGATGCTCGTACATATAATCAGTGTGTATACAATAATAACAGGTTAAACTGTAAATAAAAGATAACTGAATAATAACATGGACAAGTCTGTAGGTAAAAGAATACCTCTGATAAAACAAACAACTGATGTCAAGGTGTGTAACCTAGCATATGTAACTAGTCTGGTTGGTTATTATTAACCTAACTAATGTAGTACTTATATGTGTCTCATATCACAGCCGTTTTCCCACATATCAAACAATATTATCGTTCTTATAACTACCTATCAATATTGTGCATGTGTTTTGAAAGGGCATCGTGCATTCCCAATATCACGGTCTAACACCCCTGACGCTGAATCAGGACAAGCCGCAAGGATCTAATAACTGAGACCACAACTCCACATAAAAGATAACTGGTGTGGCGCCGTAATCCGGGCATAGCCCTGACAGCTGACAACTGAATAACTGGTAGCCAGTGCTACCTTGGATCACCATGGTGGAACCCACAACTCAGTATACCATAATAAGTCCTTTCAAAATACACGATATGCATTATCAGGCAATTACCCTTGTTTCTCGGGTTATGATATCTTTTATTAAAAAGCAATAATATGAATTATTATTAAAATAAAATAGTGACCGGATATCTCCACAACTGATGATGTTAATAATAGCTGATACCTGACAACTGACAACTAATATCTGATAACTGAATAACTCACAACTAATAATTGACATCTGTCGTAATATACTGGAGATATAGAATCACTAATCATAACTATGTCACTGATCACTGATAACTGATACTGATATCTGACAACTATTACAGACTCTCAAGTACGAGATCACCGATATCAACTAGATCGTTATCACAATATATCTGTCTCTATAACTGAATAACTAAATCAATTAAGATCATGAAGAGCAGTCTACTGATTATCCTCGAGATCAACTAAATCAACAGATATCGAAATCATATCTAAAGAGGGAACATCCTCAAACAACTGCAATCTACGATAGTCTATATTTGATACTTGACACCAACAAACTCATCCATACTCAAATAATAGATTCAGGGGTAAATCTGAAAAAATACTCACAATCAGTAATCTAAAAATTATCAGTCTTATTTGAACTCTTTTTAAGATCCAATGAAAAGAACACAAATCTCATATCAATCAACTCTAACTCTGAATAAGTCAATGCCAAACCAAGCATAAGAAATCTAGTCTCTTAATAAAGTAACGTCATATCTAATACATCATTAATATCCAATTAAATCCTCATCTAAGTTATCAACAAATGAATGAATAACATGTCTGATAAATACTCCACATAAAATATGAATCTTTAATCTCAATCACGAACCAATTAATCTCAAGATCAATTAATTTATAAACTAAGATTTATCACAATTAGGTCAATTACAAGATCAAGTCCGGTCTAAGGTGTATCAATACTAGGCCTAAACCAACAGCGACAAACTACTAACACATAAAATGACGCTGATAGACATTCATATCAATTAAATAAATAAGGTGAATGTTCATCGATATCTCATGAAGTGATATAGGTAATCATACCGGTAAAATATATCAATTATTCACATGAAATGATATGAGTAACATATAAACGCTACGGACAACAGTAAATAAGGAAATGATATAAGGATAAACACTCACATGAAATGACGCGATTTTAGATCCGAATCACCGTCTGATCTTCACTGCACGAACGTGTACGAATCTTCAGATTATCTCATGGGTCAATCTTCGAATCACCAACGTATCGGATCCACAACGAGCACAAATCTGAATCTCTCGTTACCAAGTTCGGATCGCATGAGCAAATCCGCAATCGCTGTAACACGCAACCATGCATATATAAATACACATACACATAAATACACGAGTGCACACCCATATATAATTACATGCATACATATATACATACATGCACAACACACATGCACACTTGTATACATATACTTACACACTACACTACTTGTATATACAATATACACAAATACCCACATGCACACAAACTCACAAATTAATACAACACTCACAAATTAATACAACTCTCACATATAATTAGAGAGATGAGAGAGATGAACTCACCCATGGGAGGATGCCCACGATCAAGGAGAGGAGGCTGTCGGCCATGATTGTGACCATGGCGGAGGAGGCGAAGGTTGCGGAGGAGATGGATGGTTATCCTGTGAGAGGATGGCAACATGCGCAGTTCTGGCGAGTGGCGGTTCATGCACGGGGATGGACGACGGACGTGGGGGAGGAGTGCTTGGTCACGGCAGGATGGTGGAGTCATGGGCTAGGGGATCTCGATTGTGTACTGTTGTAGGGAGGTTATGCTCCAGTAGGCTCCAGCGAGAGGCCGCGGGGGTCTCGGCAGCACTGTAATCGGCCGAGGGAGCTCCAGGGGTTTGCTGGCCGTAGACCATGGTGGGAAGAGTACGACAATGAATGGAAGAAGGAGGGCGCGTAGGGCTGTGGATGGGTGATGGATGTACGGCTGTAGGCCAAGGGATTCTGGCAGCGCTACGGCGAGGGCTCGGGTGCTCCGGGGAAATGATGATAGTGGGGTGGTGTCCAAGGGTCTCGGTAGATGCAGCCAGGGGAAGCAAAGGGGGGAAGATGCGGTCTGGAGATGGTGATGGGGTCTCCACAGCGGGTTGGGAAGATGGAGAAGAAGGGTAGTGGGTGTGTTGCCGTGGGTGGGCTTCGGCATGGGTGTGTGGAGGAGAAGAAGGCCATGGAGATGACGGCTGGTGTAGAAGAAGGAGGAGGATTAGTTTAGGGTTTGTGTTTAGATTAGAGTTAGATTTAGAATTAAAAGTGATTATATAGTGGATGAAATTGGATTTGAGTTTGTGGGTTACGGGTTATAGGCTTATTGTGTCAATGAGTATGGGTAACAGTTATGAGCTAAAGGGTTAAGGAATAAAGAAGGAAAAAAATAAAATTAGTAATTCAATAACAACAACAACAACAACAATAATAATAATAATATTAATAATAGTCATCAAGTATAACCTTAATAACGATAACAACAACAACAATATATCAATAATAATAAGTTTAAATAACAATAATAAATTTAATAATACTAATAATGATAACTAACAATAATTAATAAAAACAACAACAATAATAATAGCACTAATAATAATAACAATAAATAATAATATTCATAATGATATTAACAATAAAAATAATTAATAACAGTAATAACAATAATCATAGTAATAACAATAATAATAAGAATCATAATTACAATAAAATAATATTAGTAATAATTACTAATAACAATAACAATTAATAATACTAATGGTAGTAATAAAATAATAGTAATTAGTAACTAAGAATGTTAATAATTAATAATAGTAATAATACTAATGATAAATAAAGTCAAATTAATATTTAATATTTTTAAATAATTAATATATTTAATATAATAATAATCATGAAATAAGATGTCATAAATTAAGTTAAATAATACTAATAAAATAATAAATGTGGTAATATAAATATTTAGAAAAATAAAAATACAGTATTATTAATTAGGGATATTACACTTTCTCTCCCTCCTTTATCTCTCTCATCTTGGCCTCTCTCTCTATGGTGGTCGGCCTAGCACAAGAAGAAGGAGAAGAAGAAGAGAAGAAAAAGGAGGAGGAGATGGAGATGGAGATTCCCCTGAATCTTCCCCCAATCTGAAGCCATGCTTGGATGGCTTCCTTATCATGATCTCAACATTATCTTCATCATCTCTATGACCTAGCAAGGTAAGTCTTACTCTAATTTTCATTTCCCCGTGGATTCAAAACTTAGGATTAATAAAAATGATATTTTCATTTTACCCATGATATTCAAAATGAGTTTTGATTATGTTAAAGTATTGGGATTTTACTAAGATTATTAGGGTTCATGCTTAAAATGATAGCTATCATATACTTGAATTAGAGTAGATTTTGATTAATAAATAATAATTTTTACTAGATCTAGAATTCATAATATGCCTATAATTAATAATGTGAATTTTATTACTTAGATTAAATAAGTTATATATGTTTTATCCTTGACATGCTAGCTAGCATCCCCTTAAGTATGGATTGGTTTAGATCAATAAAAGTATGATTTTTATTTGATTTAGGAAATGAGTTATTAAAAATATTATTTTTATATGATCAACATGCTTAGAATCATGTAGGATTTATACATGTGTATCCATTAGTACCTAGTATATATATACTAGAATTTGAGACCTATTTGATAATAAATATTTTGGTGTTTATTTACCCATGAATTTAATATAAAGACTTGATTATGTTATGATTATTAGTTCATGTTAAGCTAATTACATAAACATTAACTAGTTGTTTACCATGCTAGGATCTTTCCATAGATTTCTATGATTAGTTTGAGCCATTGGTTGTTGAGTTAAATCGATATTGATCGATAGCGTTAGAAGTTAAATCGATATTGGTCGATACCGTTAGAAGAAAACCTAATAGATTTTGAATTGATAATTGAACCATTACGTGTTATTTGATTTCTTGAGATGCGTATCGGTTTCGAACCAATATTTGTGATATGGACCCGGTGTGCGTTTATGGGACGGGTGTAGTGTACACATAGATACATGTAACTACTGTGTGTGTATTGATGGTGTATGTGTACAATAGACACGTAGGCTTATCCTACTTGTATGCGTAAAAAACGATGTTGCACTGACATGTATATATGACGTATTGATTACTACGATACGGGTATGAGATACGTGGGTTGGATGTACGCTCAGTATATATGTGTGGATACCGATATAAGCATATGTTATTTCATTTAAATCATTGCAGAATTTGCATTCTGCATCATTTGCATTGGGTGGAGTGGCGGAGATGAGACCATTGCGCAGAAGAAGGGGAGTGTGGATGGAGATGCGCATTCATTTATTTTGATATGTTTAGTAGTAACCATCACGTAGAGGAAGATGAGTACAGATGGATTTGCCGATAGAGATTGATGTATTTAGATGTGACTATCACGTAGAGGAAGAGGAGTACGGATGGATTCACCAATAGACATTTACTTTATTTTATTGATCGAATCGCCTCCAAGGGCATGGTTTCTAATGTTGGATATGATTGTGATATCATATTGATTCGTCGTGTGTCATGTCACATGCTTGGATGTATCTTGACCTTTTTTTTATATATGTTGTTTTGGTAACCAGTGTAGTGGTTATGTATCCTCTTTTTTGTTTGGTTTGGATCGGAGGAGATGCTTCACTCCGATCGTAGCCCGACTTGATATTCATCATCGACCTTCCATCTGGGCATGTGTCCCTAACTTATAGCAGCTTAGTGCATGTCTTGCTAGATACCAGACTTGATGATTATTCGAGTATATGTTTGACTGATTAATAGATATTGAGAGTTGATTTGAAATATAATATCAGACCATGATGACTTAGAGTTGACCCGTGTATAAGGATTTCTATATTGATTAGAACTTGTAGATTGACTAGTATATCAGATACGAGTGTTGATCTATGTATTATACGCATGATGGATTTGATGGTTAGTTCGTACTTTAGACCGTGTGAGAATGATGGGCAGCGACCCATGCTAATTGACTTGAGATAGTAAACCTATACTTGCCTAGTGTTGTAGACCTGACTTAATTGAGAGATTAACCCATAGTTTGACTATGCATTGGACTTGAGAGTTAGCCTGAGTTCTAAACATGTGATTGGTTGGATTGAGTTGTAGACAAATGACTGATTTGTATATACCAGACTTGAATAGTTTAGCTGTGTGCTAGATCCATATAGTTTGACATTGTACCAGACTTGTGTAGGTGCTCGTGTACTAGACACGTATTATAGACGTGATTGATATTTGGGTAACCGTAGTATTGGTCGCTTTTGTTATGTGAGAGTGTGCATCACTCCATTTTTATTGGGATTGTCTTCTAGATATGGAACACATATTCCATTTTCTTCGAATGTTATAGTTGATTTCTATTAGAGAATATCGGTGGTTTAGTCATGTGTTTAGATAGACTCTTTCAAGAACCAGACTTTTGATTTCATTTATGACCGTGAGCTTGAACTAGACTAAGAGTTAGGACCTAAGAGACTTGAGGGATCATTTCCCACTTGTATTCATCGACTTAAGTGTTATATGAACTATAGAGAATTTTTAGTATGTTGCACAGTTCGTAGCGCTGGGATTACACTTAATATAGTTTGGATTTAATCAAGCGTGTATGATATGCACAGATGTGCATGGTTATGCGTGGAGGTGCACATACACATTCTTTTCTTCATTTTACCTTGTTTCGGATATTCTTTTCATAAATTGTGATCTTATTAGTTACATTGTTAGCTTTTCCCTTCTTGGTTTGTCTTCTCTTCATCTGTGAGTCGGCTCCAGACTCATGGTGGAGAGTAACCTTTGAGTTTGACTTCGTTGGTGCATTGACGTCATTTTTTCCCTTCAGTTTCTTTGGCGTGGCTGACGGAGAGGCTTATCATTCGAGATTTTCACTCTGAGAGTAGAGCTCGTCTGTTTATATAGTTTAAAGTATTCCTTTTGGATCCCATCAGTGTTGTATTCTTATATATGATTCAGATGTAGTAGTTGTATTCATTGTATGGACATTTGTTCTCATTTAGTTGAGTCTATTTGCATTATTATTCGAGGTAAAGTGCCTACTCCATTCCTTGTGTATATTTCTGTATCCCTGTGTTGGGACATTCATGTATTTTGAGACTCAGATCTTGTATTCTGATATTTGAACTCTTCTGTCTTTTGGGACTGGACTATTTCCCCGTGTGGGATTTCTCTTGTATTTATATTTGCAATCTTGTGCCTGATATACCTGTTTCCACCTTCTATTGATATCTGTGCATACATACATACATACATACATACATACATATATATATACATATATATATATATATATATATATATATATATATATATATATACATGTGATATATAAATTTCAACTGCCTGTGTCCCTCACCCACTATTTCTGATAAGGTCATGCCCGATTTTTAGCTGTTTATAGATATCATATTTTGATATTGCTATCTGCCTGAGATATGTATTATATTATAACGGCCTTAGAGTTCGCACTAAGATGGCGACTGGCGTATGGATTCTCGGGCGTTACAGTTGGTAGCAGAGCTCTAGATTCTAGTATCCTAGGGTATTCATAAGTTGTGTCTAAGTTGTGTACTAGTCGACTCAATTCTTTATGTATAGGATTCTTCGAGTCTAGAATCCATCATAGTGAGACTCGTACTACTTGGAGTCCGAGTGAGGATGATTGTTTGATTTTATAGTATTTTATTACACTATTTTTATGTGAATTTTTTTATGAGCTATGAATTTCAATCGAGTTGAAATCTACACAATATCTTAACAGTCTATTCTTCGACTATAAACTATTTGGTTGAGGCATGTTATATTTGTTCGAGATATACTTGATTAGTTTATTTGTTGTGGAAGAACTGTGATTCTCCTAGATTGATTTTGAGGTAGGGAGATTGATACCCCTGCGATACCCGAGTGATTGAGGATGTTTGATCTTGCAGCCTGCTGATAGGCTTGGTGTCCATTTGAGACCAGTTGGTGTTTGTTATGATAGCCGAAACTCCGAATTTGTAGTTTTGATATGCTTTGTGCATTTTGATGATTGATTTGTGCAATACATTTCAGGGTTGTGTATATATTTATTTTTTTACCTCATCATTTCTCTTACGTGTATTTGGTATAGACTGAATACACGTCGTCATTAATTTTATGAGTATTTAGTATGGGCTAAATACACGTACTTATTAATATGGCTATGAGTATAATGTATGTTTCATTTGTGCTTTTATTGCATCATCATCTATATTGTTATGTGTATATAGTAACTGATCACACGAGATTCACGGTACCAAGTTTCGTGTGGGTAGACGCTAAATACACGTAATCATTGCATATGCTTGCTTGTCTGTCGTGGTTTAGCGCAGATTATGTATATTTAGCTTATAACTGTGCGAAACATATGGTATGTATATAAGGCTTTCCTTATTTGGATTATTTCACTCGTCGTACCAGTTTCAAGCAATTAAAAACTACGATAAACATATATGTGTTACACCATCCAGTGGTTGTGTTCTTTTTCCGAATACTATATTTGTTTATTTTATACCTTGGTGATGAATTTCGGGGACGAAATTTTTATTTAGGCGGTAAGAATGTAATATTCTGAAAATATTTAAGCTATATTTCATGTTTGCATATATGTATATGAATTTCGAGAATGAAAGTCTTGATAAGATGGTGTGAGTGTAATTGGCTTGAATATTATATGACTATATTTGTGTATGGGTATGTGGATATACATAATAGGTGTACAGGAATAATCCGATATGATATTTGATGTTCGGATGAGGATATATGTGTAAATGTGTGTATGTGTACATATATGTGTATATGTGTGTGTGTGTACGTGTATGTAGGTATATATACGTGTTGGTGAGAAGCATGTGGAGTGCCTCGCATATATTGGATAAGTCTACGCATCGAGAGAGAAGAGTTGGGAAGAGACGGTGTTTAGAACATGTCAAGAATCAGAACTTGACAGAGGTTTAGTCGACCGTATGGTTGACTGAACTACACAAATGTGTATTTGGGGTGTCAGTCGGTGGACCGGGCGGTTGACCGAACCCCGACAGAGAGTTGGGGGTTGTCAGTCGGTCGACCGATCCCCAATAAAAAAAAACTGACAAGAAGTCGGTCGACCGGCCGATCGACCGACCTATGTCAGTTAGAGACTATCGGTCGACCGGCAGTGGGCCTGGGCCCTGTTCTGGATCATTTCCTCATCCCTCTATAAATAGAGAGTTAGCTCTCTCTCTCTCTCGCACATTTAAACACTCCCTCTTTCTCTCCCTTCTTTATCTCTTCCGTCCTCCCTCTCTCTATGGTGGCTGGCATAGCACAAGAAGAAGAAGAGAAGAAGGAGAAGGAGATGAAGATGGAGATTCCCCCAGCCTGAGGCCATGCTTGGATGACTTCATCATCATGATCTCAACATCATCTTCATCATCTCTATGACCTAGCAAGATAAGCCTTACTCTAGCTTGCTTTTCCCTATGGATTCAAAGCTTAAGATTTATAAAAATGATATTTTCATTTTACTTATGATATTAAAAATGAGTTTTGATATGTTAAAGTATTTGGATCTTGTTAGGATTATTAGGGGTTCATGCTTAGTATGATAGCTATGATATGCTTGAATTAGAATTGAATTTGATTAATAAAAAATGATTTTTATCAGATCTAGAGTTCATAATATGCCTATAATTAATAATGTGAATTTTATTACTTAGAATTAAATAAATTAATTATATGCTTATCCGTGACATGCTAGCTTGCATCCTCTTAAGTATCGATTGGTTTGCATTAATAAAAATGTGATTTTTATTAGATTTAGAAAATGAGTTATTAAAAATATGTTTTTTATACGATTAACATGCTTAGAATCATGTAGGATTTATACAAGTGTATCCATTAGTAGCTAGTATGTACATACTAGAATTTGAGACCTATTTGATAATAAATATTTTGGTATTTATTTTACCCATGAATTAAATATAAAGACTTGATTATGTTAGGATGATTCGTGGAAATTAAGCTAATTCCATGAACATTAACTAGTTATTTACCATGCTAGGATCTTTTCATAAATCCCTATGATTGGTTTGAGCCATTGATTGTTGAGTTGAATCGATATTGATCGATAACATTAGAAGAAAACCTAATAGGTTTTGAATTGATAATTGAACCATTCAGGTTGCTTGATTTCTTGAGATGCGTATCGGTTTCGAACCGATGTTTGTGATATAGATCCGGTATGTCTTTGTGGGACGGGTGTAGATTACACATAGATATGTGTAGTTATGTGTGTGTGTTGATGGTGTACGTGTACACATGACATGTAGGGTTATCCTACTTGTATGCGTAAAGGACGATGTTGCACCGACATACATATATGATGCATGATTACTATAATATGGTATGAGACACGTGGGTTGGACGTACGCTAAGTACATATGTGTGGATGCTGATATGAGCATATGTTATTTCATTTAAATCATTGCATAATTTGCATTCTGCATCATTTGCATTGGATGGAGTGGCGGAGATGAGACCATCACGCAGAGGAAGGGTAGTACGGATGGAGATGTGTATTCATTTATTTTGATATGTTTAGTGGTAACCATCATGTAGAGGAAGGCGATAACGAATGGATTTACCAATAGAGATGGATGTATTAAGATGTGACCATCACGTAGAGAAATGGGAGTACGATGGATTCACCATTAGACATTTACTTTATTTTATTGATCGTATCGCCTCTGAGGGTATGGTTTTTAATGTTAGATATGATTATGATATCATATTGATTCGTCGTGTGTCATGTCACATGCACAGATATATCTTGACCTTTGTTTTCTATATATGTTATTTTGGCAAACCGTGTAGTGGTTATATATCTTCTTTCGTGTTTAGTTTGATTGGAGGAGATGCCTCTCTCTGATTGTAGCCCAACTTGATATTCATCGTCCACCTCCCATTTGGGCATGTGTCCATAACTTATTGCAGCTTAGTGCGTGTCTTGCTAGACACCAGACTTGATTATTAGAGTATATGTTTGACTGATTAATCGATATTGAGAGTTGATTTGAAGTATTGTATCAGACCATGATGACTTAGAGTTGACCCGTGTATTAGGATTCTATATTGATTAGAACTTGTAGATTGACTGATGTATCTGATACGAGTATTGACTTGTGTATTATACACGATGGATTTGACGGTTAGTTCGTACCATAGACTATGTGAGAATGATGGCAGCAACCCATGCTAATTTACTTGAGGTAGTAAACCTATACTTGCTTTGTGCTGTAAACGTGACTTGATTGAGAGGTGAAGCCATAGTTTGACTTTGCATTGGACTTGAGAGTTAGCCTGAGTTCTAAACATGTGACTGGTTAATTGAGTTGTAGACAAATTACTGATTTGTATATACCAAACTTGAATAGTTTAGCTGTGCGCTAGATTCGTATAGTTTGACCCTGTATTGGACTTGTGTGGGTGCTCGTGCACTAGACACGTATCGCAGACGTGATTGAGATTTGGGTAACTGTAGTACTGTTCCCTTTTGTTATGTGAGAGTGTGCATCACTCTATTTTAATAATTAAGATTGTCTTCTAGATATGGAACATAGAATCCATTTTCTTAGAATATTGTAGTTTATCTCTATTAGATAATATCGGTGGTTTAGTCGTGTATTTAGACAAACTCTTCTGAGAACCTGACTTTTTCATTTCATTTGTGACTGTGAGTTTGAGCTAGACTCAGATTTGGGACCCATGAGACTTGAGGGATCATTTCCCACTTGCATTCGTCGACTTCAGTGTTGTATGAACTATAGAGAGTTTCCAGTTTGTTGCACAGTTCGCTGTGCTAGGTTTACACTTAATCTGGTTTGGATTTATCATGCGTGTATGATATGCATGGATGTGCACGGCTATGCTTGGAGGTGCACATACACATTTTTTTCTTCATTTTACCTTGTTTCGGATTTCCTTTTCTTAGATTGTGATCTTATTAGTTAAATTGTTAGCTTTACCCTTCCTGATTTATCTCATCTTCAACTATGAGACGGCTTCGGACTTATGGTAAGAGGCAACCTTTGAGTTTGACCTTGCTGGCGCGTTGATATCGTTTTCCCCCTTTAAGAATCTTTGGCATGGCTGACGGAGAAGTGTATCATTCGGGATTTTCACTCCGAGAGTAGAGCTCGTCTGTTTATATAGTTTAGAGTATTCCTTTTGGATCCCATCTCTGTTGTATTCTTATAATTGATCCAGATGTGGTAGTTGTATTCATTGTATAGACATTTGTTCTCATTTAGTTGAGTCTATTTGTGTTATTATTCGAGGTCGAGTGCTCGTTCCATTCCTTATGTATATTTCTGTGTCCCTGTGTTGGGACATTCATGTATTCGAGATTCAAATCTTGTATTCTGATATTTGGACTCTTCTGTCCATTGAGACTGGACTATTTTCCCGTGTGGGATTTTTTTTGTATTTATATTTGCAGTCTCATGTCTGATATACATGTTTACACCTTCTGTTGATATCTGTGCATATATATATATATATATATATATATATATATATATATATATATATATATATATATATATATATATATATATATATATATATATATATATATATATATATATATATATATATATATATATATATATATATATATAGTGATATATTCCTGCTTGTGTTATATATATCAACTGCTTGTGTCCCTCACTCACTATTTCTGATAAGGTCATGCCCGATTTTTCGCTATTTATAGATATCTTGTTTAGATATTGCTATCTGCCTGAGTTATGTACTATATTATAATGGTCTTAGAGTTCGCACCCAGATGGCCAATGGCGTATGAACTCTTGAGGCGTTACATATTGAGAGGCATTAAATAAATAAATAAATAAGAAAGATAACAATTAGGATAAAAATATTTTAGTAATAGTAAATAGTGTGAGTTGTGACCCAAAGCCTATAATTTAATTTACTGTCCAATAGGGTTTAAATTTTCATATCTAAACCCAATAAGAAACAAAATCAAAATGGAATTTCTCTTAATTTCTTATCCGTTTAAATCCAAGAACATCCAAGGATAAAAAAACAAAAATCATTTAAAATTTATGTAAAATTCTCTCCTATCCTGAAACATATCCTAAACAATTTAAAACTAATAGATAAACATAAAAATTTGTGAGTACAGCTAAATCCTAACTAAAACTAATCTAAACTTAACCTAAACACTATCACCCTACATATATACACAAGGTTAATTCACAAACCCTAATAATCAACTACTCTAAGGGAGAAGGAGGCCAATACCCAATCAAGTGTTAGAGTTTAATCACCAAAAGCAAGTACCTAGTTCCCCTTTCCCATCCTTGATTTTAATCTGATAAGAATCATGCCTGAAACAGTCTTATTGTCATAAATCTTGTGCTTTTCAACAGTTAATGATAACTTGGATGTTTTCAAATAACGAATTCGGTTACCTGAGGGACTACTTGACCAGAAAATGTGTGTTCATCAAATCACTCCTTAATGCCACTATGACCAGCTTACCTTGGTTGTACTTTCTGATTGCCATTGCGGCCTTTGGATGACTAAACCATCTGTCTTTAGCCAGTTATCGAGGACTTCAACTACAAACTCAGGCAAGAGACGATGCTCTCGTAAGAAGTCATCTTCTGACTTTGAGTACTCGGAGGTAACCTCAAACATGGTGAGTCTGAGTGCTACACCAAGAAAGTGAGAAGGGAAACAACCAGCTCTTAATTCTAAGGAATCAGATGTTAAGCATTCCTCGGGCTTAAAAGAAATACTTTCCGAGCCTGAAGGAAACTACAGACAAACTCGAATCTGAACCAGAGAAATTGCACTAAGTGACTACAATAATCTTGCTAAAGGATTGAATCAAACGATGAGCACTCTGCTATCGCATAGTCTCATTCGTCAAATTCTTACGTGGAGAAGGAGGCTTTTGCATTTATGGTCAGCACTTCAAAAGAGATAGCCAGAAGATTTGAAGAACAATCTCGGGTGCAGAATGTGCAGCAAGAGATGTTTCAAGTTCAACAAGAGTCTCTCAACGATCTCAAGAAGATGATAGTTCTTTGACTTCAAAAGCAAAAGAAGAAGTCAAAAAGTTCAAGACCTTGCACTTCCTCTAGCAAAAGCAAGGGCAAAGAGAAAGTAGTTGAAAGTTGCATCTCTGAAAATACTGATGGTGAGAACAACTTCGAATATGAAATTCCTAAATCTTTATTTGAAGAGAGAGAGAATTCAGAAAACGAAGATAATTAGGCAAAGAGGATGAATGAGCTTGAAAAATGTCTGAAAGCTATAGCAAATCGAAGCAACCTTCAAGAGGTGGGGATAGTCAGGTCATACCCGACTGAGTGGGATGATGCTTCTATCCTCCCAGGTTCAAGAAAACAACCTTGCAAATTTTTTACGGTAAAGGCTCACCAAACTAACACATAAACTACTTCAAAAACCAAATCAGGAATGTAGTATCAAACGATGCTATTATGCCTTATTTATTCATTGGCACCCTCAAAGGGGTTGCCTTTGAATAATTTATGAAGCTCCCTGCTGGCTCTATCAAGAAATGGGCTGACTTGGGAAAACTATTTTTGCTTCGTTTCTTCGAAGATGACAAAAAAGTATTTGTGCCAACTCTCCTCGTTGCAAAGCAGAAGAAAGGAGAGTCAAAATAAGCATCTGTGAGAGATTTTGGGGTATGACGCTCTGATGTCCAAGTGGCATGACTCAGTTTACATTGGTAGAAATTGTCGCCTCAACCGGCAAACCACACTTATGGATCAAATAATAGTAGCTGAATGTGTCACTTGGAAGTAACTTGTTTACAAGGCCAATAGGTAGGAAAAAATTATAGTGAAAGTCAAGGCTGAAGAAACAGAAAGTAAATCAAGATAGGAGAAGTCAACGCAAAGTACCCCATAGCAATCTTTTCAATCAAAAAGAAAAGATACCCTAGCAACAGAGACTACATCTTCTGCCAAACCGCAACCAGTTAGAGGGAGTAACACTTCAGGCCAGATGCGCACGAACAAGCAATACTCATTCAAGGATGTGCACGTTATCTCCTTATTCAAGTTGCTTCACAAGGGTAACAAAATCAATCTTCCGGAGGCTAAGCACCCTGAAGAAGTGGGCAAGACAGATGATCCCAATTACTGCTTGTATCACAGTATGGTAGGACATGCTACAAAGAGCTTCTACATCTTCAAAGATGTTTTCCAAGCTCTGATGATGCAGACATGCTTAAACTTTGCCCAGAGAAGAAAAATGTGACTACTAATATGACATCCCTTCAATTCGGAAGGGATCTTCTATTAGTGCCAGCCGGAGTGATTTTCATCCCGAAAGGGAAACTCAAGGTGATCAATATTGATCCCCATCACAAAAGAAAATTCTAGTCCTTGTTCCAACTCCTCGTGGAGAGAGAATGTGAGTTCTTTCTGACATTATCCAAGGTCAGCAATGGACTGCTGGGGCTAGAAGGAAGTCCAAAGGCAAGGTTGGAGCGTCTTATTGCAATGTGGCGAGTGTTTCTTCGAAAGAAGCTGAGACGGGTGATGCCTCGCTCACTGACTCTAAAGAAGAGGAATCCGCCTTTTTTGCCGACAAGACGTTCCCCCCATGTCAAGAACTCGATCTGACAAACAATACTTAAAACAGTATGATGACGTGGTGGCGAGTTTCTCCAAGCCAGCCACGGAGGCAACCAAACAGCCCATGAAGCAACCTTTGGAAAAGCAGAAAGAGCTTCGTTATTCTAAAGCTCTTCAAAATGACAGTGTGGAAGGATCATCAACTCCTTTTTGCTTTGATATCTTGCTCAGCTCACCAATATTCCAACATAGATTACTCTCTATAGCTCTTAAAACTCTCCAAGTCGACAAGGGAAGATCTTAGAGAGGTATTAGCAAATTCAAAGGCTTTTATAGCCCAGATTCCAGCTGTGCGTGAAGAGGAAAATAATGAAAATTATCATCAAACCTCGAAGTTCCCATGCATTACATTCACACCAGATGACATGCAAATAAAAGGGATACATGATAGATCCTGTATTATACAGGGTACATTGGATCATCTGAAGTGAGTCATATTCAAGTCGATTCAGGATCTGCGTTGAGCATTATGCCCCACAAAGTCATGGAACACCTGGGGATTTTCACCCATCGATTGAGTGCTACCCAGACTACCATCTATGGTTTCAACGCCAATAGTACACGCCCATGGGAAAGATCAAGCTTAAATACCAGATTGGGGATTTGAAGTCGGAAGTAATGTATTATATTATCGATGCTGACACGTCTTAAAACTTGCTGCTGGGATGCCTGTAGATTCATCCACAACTTCATCATTCTGAAACTGCTGAGAATAATGCCGATGAAGAAGGAGAGATAAGAATGTTGATTACTGAGAAGTATCCGTTCAAGGGGTTAGAGAATTACTTTACAGACTCCCTCCTCTATCAAGACTCCCTGGAAACTGCTGAGAATCCATCACCAGAAGATCTTGACTCTGGTAACGAGGCTAATACTGAGACAGAACTAGAATAAGAGTGTCTCTGTGAATTGAATCTTCTCGTAATGAGCATTGATATGCTCGACTTTATAACACTACCAATGATGAAGACGAGTGGTTCATTAATGAAGATTTAAATTTGAGTTACTTTTCTGCGTTACCTTCTAATTCTGTATCGTCAGATACTAGTACTGACGTAGATACTGATCTTGTATCTGCAATTCATGCTATGACATCATTGTACGCTCCAATAAGGTCATCTTTTATGGTGCATGAAAGAGCAAGTGACGCACATGGAGCTTTCTTCAAACTGCCAGCCAAATACGAGGGTCAAAAGTTAATCCTAATTGGAAGAGTCAAGTCTGAACCAATAACTCGCGAAAAGTTCAGAGGACGGTTCTGAGTCTCCATAATTCTTTTATTACAGGCAGAAGTCACACTATATAATGAAGAGAATGGGATATGATCTTACCAAAAGATCCGGCTTGAACTTCAGTAAAGGAAGACGAGCATTATTTCGATCCTTTGTATCGAAAACAAAGCCCAAGACTATTATCATAAGACTCGAAGGGGATGGGGCTATGTGTCTACCCCAGTCTCATCAGATTCCAAATTTGAAAAGTGGGTCAGTCATGACCACTCATCAGGAACATCATTGTGAGAGTCAGATGTCAGCATTGGTGCCATCTTTAAAAGTTTTTCAGTAAATATGATTTCAACCAGTCATCTGGAAGATGAAGACAAAGATGAAACTGAAGAAATGATCTAGTCAGACATTGACACCTGAATCAAACACTTGAACACTCTTTGAGACATACGCTTTAAACAGCGTGAGTCGCCCACTGAGGATAAAGTGATTCAAATCAATCTGGGGAACGAGGCTAACCCATGCCTGTCTTCATAAGCGAAAGCTTATCACCCTCCGAGAAAGAAGACATAATATGTCTTATACAAGAGTATATAGATTAACTGTGAGGGCATGCCTGGACTTGACCCACAAGTGGCCATGCATCGCCTCAACATCAATCCGGATGCGAAACCAGTCAAGCAATAATAATGATGATTTTATCCAAAGATCATGGAAGCAATCAAATCGAAGTTAAAAAGCTTATAGACTTCAGTTTCGTCAGAAAATAAGAACACCCTGACTGGGTAAACAACATTGTTCTCATCCCCAATAAGAATGAAAAGCTTCGTATTTGTATTGATTTCCATGATCTAAACACTGCTTGCCCCAAAGACAAGTTTCCTCTTCTGATCACGGATGTTATGATTGACAACAAGTATGGGTTTGTGAGAATGTCCTTCATGGATGGCTTCTCAGGATATAATCAAATCAAGATGTATCCTGAGATGAGAAGCATACATCCTTCAGAACATCATTGAGGTACACTACTACACCGTAATGCTCTTCAGATTGAAGAATGCAGGAGCAACATATCAACGCGCCATGAATACAATCTTTCACGAGGATATACGTAAAATAGTAGAATGCTACGTTGACAATATTGTGGTGAAAAGCTGCAACAAAAGTGACCATCTTGCAAATCTAGAGAGAGTATTTGATATCATACGAGTGCATCATTTGAAGATGAACCCAACAAAATCTTTCTTGGGGGTAATCAGTGGCAAGTTCTCGGATTTGTTGTGACATCCAAAGAAATTCGTCTCGACCTGAAAAAGATCTGCGCCATCCAAGAGGTGCAACCTTCGAGGAATCTCAAAAAACTTAGAGGGTTGCAAGGATGACTGGCGTACGTCTGAATATTCATTGCAAATCTCTCAGGACATTGCCAACCCTTTACAAAGTTAATGAAGAAGAGAGTTTCATTCATTTGAGATAGTGCCTGCCAACAAGCGTATGAGAAAATAAAAGAATATCTCACTCATCTGCCCGTTCTTGTAGCTTCAGTATCAGGAACGCCTTTCTTGATATATGTAAGAGCCATGGATCATTCTTTAGGAGCTTTGTAAGCCCAAAATGATAATCAAGGCCATGAACAGGCGATTTATTATCTGAGCAGCACTATAATCGGCACTGAACACTATTACAACCTGGTCGAGAAAGAATGTCTGGCTCTAGTGTTTACCATCCAGAAGATGTGACACTATCTTGTAGGCCAACCATTCATGTTGTCTCTAGAGTTAATCCTCTGAGATTGCTCATGACAAAACCATCATTGCTAAACTGCAGATTGGCGAGATGGGCTCTCTTGCTCTCGCAGTATGGGATACGATTTATGCTGCAAAAGACCGTAAAAAGTCAAATCGTGGCAAATTTCCTGGCTAACTATCGAGTATCAGAATCCACCAAACTTTATGATGATCTCCCAGACGAAATAGCTAGAGTTTGTATAACCCTGACACCCTTTGAAGAATAAGTCTGATAATTATTCTTTGATGATGCATCAAGAATAGGTTCTAGAGGAAATATCATGCAGGAATGGTGGTGGTACTTGTATCCCCACAAACTTACATAATTCCTCATGCATTTTCATTAATGGAGTCGTGCTCCAATAACATTATGGAATACAATGCTCTATTAATTGGAATGCAACTTGCAGAAGAAATTGGAGTTGTGCATCTCGCGGCTCACGGTGAATCCAACCTTATCGCCAATCAGGTCCGAGGAAAGTATGAAGTTCGACATGAAGACTTGGTGCTCTACCACAATGTGACCAAAAACATGGCTGAGATAATCAAAAACTTCTACATTGATCATGTACCTCGACAATAAAATACTCACGCATATGCAATGACATCTCTTACTACTCGCTTGTTCTCCCAGCCGGAGCAACAGAGGAAATACTTGTCCACAGCCGTGACTTGCATTGTCAAAAAAATCGCTCTTGAAGACAATAAAGTTTCAGAAGAAAATCTTCAAGTTAAAGAGGTTTTCGAGACTTCAACAGGTCTAGAACCCAAGGATTGGTGATTCCTATTCATTGACTATGTCTTATATGACACACTGCCTGATGATCTCAAGGAAGCAGCTACAATCAAAAGGAAAGCTCATCGACTCTATTACAATGCGATCACGTGAATATCATATCGCTGATCATATGATGAAATTCTACTCTGCTACCTTTTACACAAAGAGGCACATGAAGCACTCAGAGAAGCTTACGAAGGTATGTGTTGAAAAGTCACCTAGAGGGGGGGTGAATAGGTGACGATGCTAATCTAGTGAACTTAATGCGGAATTTAAAAACTTAATGCAAATTACACTCAAGTGTGATCAACAAATGATTATCGAGGATGCAAAATACACAAAGTAAAGAGAGAGATAGAGAGAGAGTCAATGGATCAAACGCAAACACAGAGATATGTTATCGAGGTTCGAGCACCCAGCTCTACATCCCCGCCTTCGACACACGAAGGATTTCTAATCCACTAGCTAGTTCGCCAAGAACTCTCACAAGGAGTACCCAACTCCTCTCTTTACAATCACAACCTTCTCCTTGAGGCACAACTCCAAGCCAACAATCTCCTCACAACTTGAGGGATTTCCAAACTCAAAACCAATAAAAGGATCACCTCACAACCTTGAGGGATACAACCCAATAGCCAAACTTCCTCAACACAATGAGGAAAAGGCACAAAGCCAAGCTAAAGATAGGGTTTACAACTTAGTGGTTTCAAACAACAAGCACAAAACAATCTCTTTTTCCCACACAAAATCCTATAGAAAAGATAGTAGATTTTAGCTCAAGTGTGGAGAAAACCAAGGGATTTGAAACCAGCAACTCAAAGAAAATCTTTGGGAAATAAATGAAACCAAGATAGAGAAGTTCAATTCAAAAGCTTTTCCCAAAACCTTTTCTTTGATTTTTCAAACCCTAATGGAAACACCAAAAAGATTGTTCAAATCAAGCTCAAAAACTTCTTTTTATTGTTATAAAAACACCAGAGAGTATGTGAAAATTCGCACAAAAATTCTTGGAGAAAAACTCTTACCAAAAGGGTATTTATAGGCTAGTCCAGAAAATAGCCGTTGGCAGCAGAACTGCCAGAAATACCCTGGCGGTCGACCGCCCGGTCGACCGCACAACGGTCATTTTTTGACCGTTGGCAGCTACCGGCCGGTCGACCGAAACAAACAGAGAGCAACTGCTCTCAGTCGGTCGACCGTCACGGTCGACCGGCTACAAGTGTAGCCAGCGTGCACGTATCCGTGCACGTCGGTCGACCCTGACGGTCGACCCTGACGGTCGACCGGCTACATGGTGCGGTCGACCGTAACGGTCGACCGACCTAGCCTGGCAGACACTGTTCTGGTCAGCAAAAACATGAAATTTTTAATCCTAAAAATTCTCATTAAATCTCTAAAATCCACAAAAATAGTTTTATCATTTTGCATTGATATATAAACATGTGGTAAAAAGTTTAGCTCAAATATCAATCAATAAGGACTATTTTTGTGTTATAGAAATTTTGCCAAAAACCAAAAACTGTATTTTCTAAAACTTGAATTTTGAATAGAAAATACGTTTTGTCCAAAACTCATCCAAATAGAAAAAGTATGAAACACATGAATATCATATTGGAATATTAAGTTTAAGTATCATGATTAAATATCATGTTTTTGTATTTGATTCCAAAATATGTTTTGTTAGAATTACCAAAACATAAAACTCATGAAGTAGACTATCAAACTAAGTTTGTTTAAGCAATATAAGCATGCATGTATATAGAACAAATCATATATACATTAAACCATGTAAACTTGTTTTGATATAAAATCTATTCATGAAAACCAAGATCGGTTAAACCTAAAACCGAAAACCAATGTCAAAACATAAAACGTGTGTGTTGTGAACTTGAGCATATCATACTAATCTAATTTTTACAATTAGGATCTAAACACAAACTAAACTAGGGATACCTAAGTCTTCTTGTAGAGCGCCGTCTCCAAGTTGACTCGGTCCAAACCGTGATTCACCAAGCTTTACTCCAATGAGTGCTAGATGTCATCTTTGATGCTTAGGCTCTTGAATCACCTTGTGAAAGATGTGTGGAAGCTTTCACCAACTAATATCTTGTTAAATATCTGAAACTTAAACATTGCAAGATTATTAGTACACATAACTACATGAGTTAATCATCATCAAAACTAGAGTGGAAGGCCTTTGGGCCAACAATCTCCCCCTTTTTGATGATGACAAAACTTATGGAGTTATATATGCATGGATTAAAGTAAAGCTTCAAAGAAGCTCCCCCTTAACTCATGCATAACAATAAAACATATAAGATATGCAATGAATGTTCTTAAACACATATAAACATGTTCTGGATACCAATTAAAATAAAACATAAACAATGAAACATAAATAATGAAACATGCTCTTGATACCAATAAAACAATAATATTGAAACCAACATATTATTACTAATGAAAACCAACTAAAACATATGCATAAATCAACCATGCATATAAACTACAAATTCTTCTCCCCTTGTTGTCAATCATCAACAAAGGGGTAAAAACAAACATAATGAAAACAAATACTTCTCCCCCTAAATCTTCAAAACAAAGAAGCAATAAATTATTCCAAGGGGTAAAACCAAAGTCAATATGATATCAATTGAAAATAACAAACTTTGAGAAATGCCAAATCCTATTTGAGATAAAACAAGGCATTGAAACAAAATAACATTTTATATCAAAATGAAAACATGTAATGTAAACTTGATACCAATAGATATTTTTCATTATAAGCATATGATACCAATTACTTTAATATCATAAAGTTAGGGAGTGGGAAACAAAAACAATGGTAAACCAAATACCAATTGAAAATATAAAATACGAGTTTTCTCCCCCTTTATGAAATACCAAAAGAAAATATGCATAGGCTTGAAATAAGATACCAATTGAAAATTAAATCAATTGAAACATGATATTCATTAAAAATTCAAGCTTAGCAATCTTAAAATTATGATAAAGCTTGTATATGGATACCAATTGAAAAACTCAAGCTTAACATAACCAAAATTTGTGCTTCAAGATATAGGGATATAATAAGCACAAATAAATCATCTATATATGTATGTAAGAAACAGATACCAATAGAAATTGATACTATATGAAGCGTAAGCATACATATATAAATCAAAACATATATGAGTATACAAAAGGATGTCAAGATTGATACCAATTGAAAGAATTCAATGATACCAATTGAAACAACAATAAGATCAAGTGTATGACTCATATCAACTACCACCCATTTCATGTTTAAGTTTTAGATGATTTTTCAAGATAAAACATACTTGAACATGGTCTCCCATCCAACCGCCCATAAATGGTAGGGGTTTTCAAAAATAGATTTGGAATTATAGTTTGTTTGAAAAACTCTACCAAATTGAAGAATACGAACTAGTTGTATGAAAATTTGAAAACTAGCACGTAATCCTTCAAGTGAGGAATAACAAAAATATTTTTCATGAAAACACATGTAAATCACATGACATTAAAACACTCAAAATCCATATAGCACAAATTGTACTCATGAAAACTAAATCACGAGAAAACATTAAATAGGGTGAGTGTACAAGTGTTGTGTGAAACATATCATCATGAAAATGGACAATCAAGCTCGATTGAAATTCCTTTAAAATATGAACACATGAAAAACTAAATCTTCTTTACTAAAGGAAATTTCCTCAATGACACGAAAATCATCATAACAAATTAAACTCCAAGGCATATGTATGTTTTGACAAAACAAAAGTATACATACATATCCCTAAACACAATTGAGTCCAAAATATAGATTTGCATGAAAAGCAAATGACTCAAGGGGCATACATGTATATCTTAAGGTTTGGCAAAATAGACATATACATGAAGTGAAAACACTTAATCATAGAAAACACATCAAAAATAGGAATACATGTTTGAATGCATGAATTATCAAAACTAGACTAAACTGGAACATCTAAAGGGTACAAATAGGCATCCAAGCACAAACATATATAAAGGTTTATTTGTGTCCCACTACATGTGCAAGTATAAATTCTAGTCTTAATGAAAACTAACATCTAAACAAGTAATCAAATCATTATGCATAAAACGGATACAAATCAATCATGAAAAATATAAAAATGATCATGAAGAACATCCACATGCTATTAGAATCAAGAAATACATGATAGCCTATAAACATCAAAACATGTGGCTAAATTAGAAATCATACAACACAAGTTATTTATCAAAACATGAATCATTAAAACAAAAAAAATCATAGTCAACCATATGATTTGCATGACAAAGACATGTGCATTAAACCTATGATAAACATGATAGCTAAAACATAAAGAGAACACAAAATATGGGTCCATACTAAACATGGGTGTCTCAATAACTAATCATGTAAAGTATAAGTCTAATAAACATGGCAAATATCATACTAATCATGAAATAATGAAACATGATTCAATAAGAACAAAAATCATAAACATCCAAATGGTCATAATGCATATGCATGTGCATTAGATCTAGGGCATACATGTTAGTTTGAACAATGTGAGAACACTAAATATAGATCCATATAAGACATAGGTGCTCAAGTAACTAAACATGTATAACACTATTCTAAAGAGCATGGCATAAGCATAATGAACAATAAATCATGGCATGCTATAAATAGATGAACATGAAAAGCATTCAATTAAAAATGGGAGTTAGAGAATGATACCAAAACCGATGAAGGTGCATCTCTAATTCTCCAAACCACGGTGGTCCTCCCACCAAATCTCCTTGAGAGTGAAGCATCCAAATGGTTCTCTTTAGGCACGTAACACATCCACTCCAAGGCACCAACACTCTCACGTTTTGCGAGAGCTCCCACCTACATCAAAAATTATAGAGGTGGTCTTTGATACCCATTTTCTTTGTGGGTCCACGGGGGTTAGTATCTTTTCTAACCCAAACAAAATTAGTTGCTAAATTTTCATGATAAATGCGATCATAACAAAATCTAGCAAGGTGGCCTTTTCGACCACAATGTGTACATGTATACACGTGAGCATACATATGATGGTGATGATCATGAAAAGCATGTGTATGCCGTGATGGGTGTGCATGCAAGGTTGGAGCTTGTTTCTTGCGAACCAAGGATTCCAAATGAGTGTGATTTAAAGCACATTGGCTCAAAGTGGAGCCCAAACAATCAACACTTTTCTTCAAATTATTTATATCATTTTCTATGTTAGAAGACAAAGTGGAGCATGCTATAGGTGTGCTAGAACAAGAAGCTACACTAGCATGGCAAACATCAATCTCTTTTTGCAAGGATTTATTTTTAATCAAAACCAAATCCAATTCTTTTGTAATTGCATCAATATCATTTTTCAAAGTGAGATTTTTTTAAAAGTAAAATCCAATTTTGAAGATAAGATCTCATTGTGCTTTACAACATCATCACAATCATTTTTGTTTTTCAAAAATTCATTTTCCTTTAAAGCAAGTTCGAGTTGAGATTTAAGTGAGTCACATTCACTTGCAATCTCTTCCTTCTCTTACAACATCAACTCAAAATTAGAGCATAAATCCTTTAATTCATTTTTCAAAACAAGATTATCATTTTTCAACAAATCATGTTTTTCTAACAAATTCTCAAGCTTTTGAACAAGTTCCATATTTAAAGTTTGAACTTTAAAACATCCATGACAATAGGAACTAGAGCTATCATCTATTTGAGAATCCGATTGTACCTCATGGGAGTCATTCCCATGGACCATAAAGCAAGGTTCTTCGGATATGTCTCTCCTAGATCTCCTTATCTTGTTGATAATCTTTGAAAGCTCAGGAGATAACAACATGCTCCAAACTGCAAAAGCCGAATCATATCGATCAAAAACATGTAGAAGATTTTCATTGAGAGATGCTCTAAGTGCCCTAAGTGCTAATGCATTGGCCTTTTTATGCTTGCTACTATTTGGGAAGGATTCTTGTGTAGAGGCTTGATAAGCTAGATGTCCTAGGCTTTTTAAATGATTACTCATCTTGGCTATCCAAATATCATGTCTAGCAAAATTAAACATAGGAGGGCTATCCATGAGTGCAAACTAATATGTGTGCAAATGACAATGCAAATGAAGATTAGCAAACCAGATCTCACTCCTAGGTGGTTAAACCTAAATATCAGGAGCGCTAGCTCTGATACCAATTGAAAAGTCACCTAGAGGGGGGGTGAATAGGTGACGATGCTAATCTAGTGAACTTAATGCGGAATTTAAAAACTTAATGCAAATTACACTCAAGTGTGATCAACAAATGATTATCGAGGATGCAAAATACACAAAGTAAAGAGAGAGATAGAGAGAGAGTCAATGGATCAAACGCAAACACAGAGATATGTTATCGAGGTTCGAGCACCCAGCTCTACATCCCCGCCTTCGACACACGAAGGATTTCTAATCCACTAGCTAGTTCACCAAGAACTCTCATAAGGAGTACCCAACTCCTCTCTTTACAATCACAACCTTCTCCTTGAGGCACAACTCCAAGCCAACAATCTCCTCACAACTTGAGGGATTCCAAACTCAAAACCAATACAAGGATCACCTCACAACCTTGAGGGATACAACCTAATAGCCAAACTTCCTCAACACAATGAGGGAAAGGCACAAAGCCAAGCTAAAGATAGGGTTTACAACTTAGTGGTTTCAAACAACAAGCACAAAACAATCTCTTTTTCCCACACAAAATCCTATAGAAAAGATAGTAGATTTTAGCTCAAGTGTGGAGAAAACCAAGGGATTTGAAACCAGCAACTCAAAGAAAATCTTTGGGAAATAAATGAAACCAAGATAGAGAAGTTCAATTCAAAAGCTTTTCCCAAAACCCTTTTCTTTGATTTTTCAAACCTTAATGGAAACACCAAAAAGATTGTTCAAATCAAGCTCAAAAACTTCTTTTTATTGTTGTAAAAACACCAGAGAGTATGTGAAAATTCGCACAAAAATTCTTGGAGAAAAACTCTTGCCAAAAGGGTATTTATAGGCTAGTCCAGAAAATAGCCGTTGGCAGCAGAACTGCCAGAAATACCCTAGCGGTCGACCGCCCGGTCGACCGCACAACGGTCTTTTTTTGACCGTTGGCAGCTACCGGTCGACCGGCCCGGTCGACCGAAACAAACAGAGAGCAACTGCTCTCAGTCGGTCGACCGTCACGGTCGACCGGCTACAAGTGTAGCCAGCGTGCACGTATCCGTGCACGTCGGTCGACCCTGACGGTCGACCGGCTACATGGTGCGGTCGACCGTAACGGTCGACCGACCTAGCCTGGCAGGCACTGTTCTGGTCAGCAAAAACATAAAATTTTTAATCCTAAAAATTCTCATTAAATCTCTAAAAATCCACAAAAATAGTTTTATCATTTTGTATTGATATATAAACATGTGGTAAAAAGTTTAGCTCAAATATCAATCAATAAGGACTATTTTTGTGTTATAGAAATTTTGCCAAAAACCAAAAACTGTATTTTCTAAAACTTGAATTTTGAATAGAAAATACGTTTTGTCCAAAACTCATCCAAATAGAAAAAGTATGAAACACATGAATATCATATTGGAATATTAAGTTTAAGTATCATGATTAAATATCAAGTTTTTGTATTTGATTCCAAAATATTTTGTTAGAATTACCAAAACATAAAACTCATGAAGTAGACTATCAAACTAAGTTTGTTTAAGCAATAGAAGCATGCATGTATATAGAACAAATCATATATACATTAAACCATGTAAACTTGTTTTGATATAAAATCTATTCATGAAAACCAAGATCGGTTAAACCTAAAACCGAAAACCAATGTCAAAACATAAAACGTGTGTGTTATGAACTTGAGCATATCATACTAATCTAATCTTTACAATTAGGATCTAAACACAAACTAAACTAGGGATACCTAAGTCTTCTTGTAGAGCGTCGTCTCCAAGTTGACTCGGTCCAAACCGTGATTCACCAAGCTTTACTCCAATGAGTGCTAGATGTCATCTTTGATGCTTAGGCTCTTGAATCACCTTGTGAAAGATGTGTGGAAGCTTTCACCAACTAATATCTTATTAAATATCTGAAACTTAAACATTGCAAGATTATTAGTACACATAACTACATGAGTTAATCATCATCAAAACTAGAGTGGAAGGCCTTTGGGCCAACATGTGTGGGGCTCACCAACTCGGACCCAAACTTGGGGACCGACTTCGAAGACTTGGCTATTATTGGCCAAAACTAATTTCTGACGCTATCGCCTGCGCTAGATGATGTGACGCTTGTCAGATTCATAGTGTTGTCATACATCAAGCACCATGGTCTCTTCATCCAACGTCTTCTTCTTGGCCATTCGAGATGTGGGGAATGGACGTCATTGAACCCATCAGCCCATCAACATCCAAAGAATATCGGTTTATCTTACCTATAACTGATTACTTCTTAAAATGGGCAGAAGCTATCCCTCCAAAAGAGTAAACATGTCCGACGTGATCAAGTTTATCAAACATCACATATTATATCACTTCAGTATACCTCGACGGATTATCTACGATAACAGACCCCAATTTGTCAGTTAAACATTCCAAAAATTCTGCGATAAATTCAAAATTCAGAGTGTATCCTCAACAACATAATATATGAATGCGACGGACTTACAGAAGCTTTCTACAAGACCATTGAAAAACTTCTCAAGAAGTTCGTCTCAAGAATCAACGCGATTAGGACGAAAAATTAGGCGAATACCTTTAGGCTTACTGTAACGATGAGAACTTTACCAAAGGCTGCGCCATTTTTCTTGGTGTACAGATATGAAGCTGTACTTCTACTGAAAATTCAGATTCTATCTCTGCATATTGTCGTAACGACGAAGATGACAAATAAGGATAAGCAACGACTGGGCCTCCAAGAATTGGAAGCTTTGGACAATAAACACCTACAAGCTCAACGAGAATTCGAGCTTTATCATCTCAAATTTCCAAAGCCTTCAACAAGAAAATTAAAAAATGGATATATAAGAAAGGCGATCTCATTTTTGTTTTCAAACAACCCATGGTCATGACACATAAGACAAAAGGAAATTCAACTCTAAATGAAAAGGTCCCTTTGTAGTAGAAACAGTCTATTCAAATGGAGCTACAGGCTAATCAATCAAGAAGGAGATCAACTCATGATGCCAATTAATGAAAAATTCTTAAAGAAGTACTATCCATGATAAAGTTAACACCATACCTCTGATCAAATAAGTACTATTCATGATTACGTTAATACTAAATCTCTAATCATCAAGTCAGTTCCATCTAATTAGTTCACCCTCTCATGGAATGCTTTTCCCCAAGCGGAATCGATTCCGATCCCTCTCTTAATTACCTCTCATATCTCTAATCGATCGGTTGGATTAGGGTTTGGGATCCAAGATGTTTGATAGAGCACCCAAGAAGGTCGTGCTCCCTCAAAGACTGTATCAGAGCTTACTGACATGGAGCTGGATGAATGTGGGGAGATCACTATATCGTACATGGATGAATGTGAGGAGACTACTATCCCTTGCATGGATGAATGTGAGGAGACCACGACGCATGATGTCAACATTGAAGAAATGATGAGGACGAAAATGCTCATGATGTCTCCTAGACGGTGCAATGTAACCAGCATTCGGCAGTCGTGAATTTTCCAGAAGGAACTTGTTCCTCTTTTCCTTTCCAACGGAGTTATCACGTTAATGACTACCTCTGATAATTTCTTTTAAAATCCGTCAGCACTGCTTTGATTTCACCGTGACAGGAAAAGTTTTCTATGACAATCTCCTTCTTGTCATCAATCAATATCTTTTTACAGATATATGGGTCTTTGTTGGCTTTAGCCTTATCAATCTTCTTTAGTATATACACCCGCATCCTTACTTCCACTTTTAATTTGAAAGGATAGGTCATATTTTGAAGTTGAGCATGCTTAAACAATAATTTTAGACAATCTTCTTCCTGATCATCCCTCTCGATACAAAAGGATAACTATTCTAGCCTTACTCTTTCATATGTAAAGACGACATGTCTCCTTACTTCTTCCCCCTTTCGACGGATCGTAGCCACTCAACCAACCAAATAAACTAATTGAACGAGTTTTGAATGAGTTTATCTGATGACTTATCAAGCTATAAGCTGATTGAATGAGTTTATCTGATGACTTATCAAGCTTTAAGCTGATTGAACGAGTTTATCTGATGACTTATCAAGTTAGAAGCTGATTAAACGAGTTTATATGATGACCTATTAAGCTATAAGCTAATTGAATTAGTTTATCTGATGACCTATCAAGATATAAGCTGATTGAATGAGTTTATCTGATGACTTATCAAGCTATACGCTGATTGAATGAGTTTATCTGATGACTTATCAAGCTATATGCTGATTGACAGATTTATCTGAAGACTTATCAAGCCAAAGTCATTAAGAAAAATTTGTGATGCATTTTCACAAACCCTTTTCAGTGTTTTCACATTTATATCAAGGCCTGACGATCGGTTGAGAACTAAGGTTTTGGCTATGAGAGAGCTGGAAGAAATTCTACAGGGAACGCTAATTACCCTATATATTTTCCACGCAATTTACACTCACCTCTTCAATTCCCAAGCGAGATCTTAGTTATCACATTAACTATTTCCTCTTATTTTCTCAAAGATTATCTGTTGAATAAAAACCCTAGGAAGTACATCATGTACTTTTTTTAAAAAAAATTTCACTTCGATTGACATAACAACTCAACACCTCCGATGGCTAAGGATATAGGAATACATTGGCTTTTAAGCTTAATGTAAAATCCTCAACAACTCATCATGCTGAGGAGAATAGCATGGCTAGCCCAACTCAACGATAGTTTTAAAAGCAAACCAAACCCGTTGATAGCTGAGAATTTACTAAAATCCTAAGGGAGTTAATCCCACCTAATCCCACCAAAATCCTTTACCCATGGAATGATAGATCTACAAAAAAATGTACTCACTTTCTTAATGGAATAAATTACAGATCGAACCTATCATGCTAAAACATATACCTTTAACAGTTCTATTTGTCAATATCCCCTAACGGAATGACAAGTTCACTAAATTTGTTCAAATCACCAAACAAATCACTGTTATATTAAAAATCACCCTTCTCATAGTGAGACTTCTACTTGTCAATCTCCTCCAACAGAGCGACAAGTTCATTAAATTTGCTCAAATCACAAAAAAATCACTGTCATGTTAAAGCTTACATCTCTAACAGTAAGACTTCTACTTGTCAATATCTTCCAACGGAATAACAAGTTCACTAAATTTGCTCAAATCGCAAAACAAATCTCTGTCATGTTAAAGTTTACCCCTCTGACAGTAAGACTTCTACTTGTCAGTATCCTCCAATGGAATGACAAGTCACCAAATATGCTCAAATCGTAAAATAAATCGCTGTTATGTTAAAACTACACCTTTGACAACAATCTCCTCAATTTTCTCGATGAAATGGGTCTTTTTCCCTTTAAATCCATTAAGATGGTCTTAATCTTTGGTGAAGATGGAAACTTGACGGCAAAAGCTTGAAACTTTTGAAAAAGCTAAGAGCTTTACACAAATGCGAACTTGGATGTTGAAGAGAGTCAAATGATTTGACTTATGAAAGACCAAAGACTTTTTTATAAATCATTGAATGGTCGAGATTCGCTACGCGAATCTTGGAGCTCACTCTGAGCTTGACATGCGGATAGCGCCATGATCGCGTTTTCAAACACGAGACTCGCTGAGAGTCGCGTCTTCTTAAATGAAGTTCCCGTTTGAAGCTTCCAACATGACAGTCGCGTTTTCAAACGCAAGACTCAAACGAAAATCGAGGGTCACTTTTTGACATCTCAAACATGAGCATCGCATCTCGAACACTAGGGCTACGCCTTAACAACGGTCGCGTTTAATGAGACTCAAATGAAGTCCGCGTTCAACTGAAGCGCTGAAGTCCACATCTTCTTGGATGAAGGTCGCATTTGAAGCTATAAACGTAATATTCGCGCTTCAAATGCAAAGTTTGCATGAGAGCCATGTCTTCTCAAACACAAGAACTACATTTACATCCAACAAACGCGACAGACATACTGATTGAGATTTGATTTTGCAACAATTTAAAAGTATACTGATAAAAAAGGTTGACAACTCAATCAGTTCAACAGTCCACCGATAAGCAAATCAAAGCTCAAAGAAGTTCCAGACTGTATTTCTATATACTTACGATGATCTTCCCTGGGGGTTTCAATTAGTTTAACAGTATACTCACAACGACCAGAATTTAGACACGATCAAGCTCAGGACACTTCAAGAGATTGTCAGTACAATCACGAAGGTCCAAGTCAACATGAAGTTCAAAATATTTCGAAATCTTTTTCAGTCAACCACGAAGTTTCAAAAGCTTTGGAGGGGGTCCTGTAGGCTATCAAAAATTGCAGATGACAAAGCCTCAAATGCTAGTCTCGCGCCAAACGCGAAGGTCACGTTTCAATCCCAAACGCGAACCTTGCTTTCCATCAATAAACGTGAGGGCCGTGTTCCCTCTTCAGACTCGAACGTCACGTTCCTTCACCAAACGCGAAGGTCGTATTCTTTATTCAAACACATATCTCAATCAAGGTCGCGTTTCAATATCAACGCGAGCCCGCGAGCTCCACATTTCAATTACAACACGAGATTCATGTTTTTGGTGTAACTGACAACCACAAAACTGGGTCAGTTACACCCACTTCTCCTACTTAATGAGGGATTAATCCCTATTAATGTAGAGAATTAAGGAGTCAGTTACACCCAAAAATTCTCTATAAATAACTATGAAAAGCTATAAAAAAGGGGAGAGGGAAACAAAGAGAAGCAGGATTCTTAAAAAACTTGTACAGAAGTAAACAAGTTTTCTTTCAATATCCTTGAGATTTCTAGTGCTGCTTAAGGTTCATATCTTATTTAGCGCTTTGATAAAGAGAGTGAAGAAGATTCAATCTTTCAACTCAGCTTGTCAATGGAGAACAAGATTCACTCTCTACCGCCGCAAGAATAACCTAACATTAAACAAAAGAGAGATTCAACCATTCTTCTCTCTTTTATAATCGGTAATTGTCACATTTATAATTTTCTTTTTAATCAATTAAAGATTTTTTACATCACAATTTCCTGAGAAACAACCACCTTGTGGATGATGTCAGTATCACCACCACCGCCACTATTGCCATTGCCATTGTCGTCGTCGCCACAATCAACACTACTACTACCGCTGCCTTGATGCCGCCACCACTATTATTGTCGCCATTGTCACCGCTACTGCCGTTAATGCCACCACCACCACCCTACCTCAGTTGATGTTGCCATTGCTGTCGCTCTCGTGGTACAAGGTTAGTTGCGAAAAAATGTTCAAGAATGTCATATTGTGGAGAATTTTTTTCACATATAAAATATGGCAATAGTTTATCAAAACTGACCGAGCGAAGCAAGAGAGGTTTTCTTTTGTTCGCTCGGTAGGTTTTCTCCCGTGACTCTTATATAAAATTTGTCCGTCTGTTTGTTCCGTCATTTTCCTCCGCCAAAAAAGAGAGAAAGCAGCGTCTCTCTTCTCCATCAACGCCGCTGCCCTTTCTCTCTCCCCTCCCGCTCCTTCTTGCGCCTCTTCTCCTCCTCTTCCCACCACCGGCCTCTCCCCTCCTCTCCTTCTCTTCTCTCCCCTTTCTTCCTTCTCGTCTTTCCACCACTGCCTCCTCTTTCTCTCCCCTCCCTCTCCTTCTTTCTCCTCTTCCCTTCCCCGATTTTCTTTATCGCAGGTCGGTTTCTCATCTCGGCATATTCTAGTTACATTCAAGTGATACCAAAAGTTATATCTTGATACTTGAAGGTGTTAAAGTGTGCTTTATTTATTGTTTTAATAATAATAATAAAAGGCGATTTGGGGGGCTTATATGTAAATAATCCTTATAAAAAACCAAAAATTCACGGGAAAAAAAATGAAAACAAGAAAAAAAAAAAAAAAAAAAAAAAAAAACCCCTCTCATTCATTCTCTCCCCGTCCCTCTTCATTACGCCTGCCCCATCTCTGCCGTCCGTTAACCCCCGCGTGGATATCGTTCTCATTTGACCCCTTCTCTCAAAATGATTTCTATCTCTTTTCCTTTCTCTCTCTGTCTCTCTCCCCGTCTCTTTCTCTCTCTCTACCAAAAAAGCACAAAACACAAAAAAGCAACAACTTCAACAACAACAACAAATCTCAAAGAAGAAAGAATAATGGAGGAACGCAACAAGGAGGACGAAGACGGCGACCCAATGTCCCGGGCCCACCAGCGCAAGGCCCAGTCCTTCAGCCAGCCCCTCGGCCGCGACGCTGTCGTCCTCGCCAAGCGCTCCGTCGCCGTCCGAAAGCACAGCCTCGACGCCTCCGCCCCCACCGACCCCGCCTCCTCCTCCGAACCCTCGGCGCGATCCCTCTCCTACCCCCACTACACCTACGCCTCCTCCCCTCCCCCCTCCTACCACCACCACCACTCCTCCTCCACCGACGAGATCTACTACCCTCACCCCAACCTCCCCGCCCCTCTTCCCCCCAACCACCAGCCCAACCTCCACCCCAACCTCACCTCCCCCTTTTCCTCCTCCGACGGCAGCTCCGGCACCACCCTCACCCTCGACGGCGCCATGTCCGAGTTCGGCGGGGCCCCCGGCACCCTGCCCGAGTTCATGGGCACCGGCGGCGGCAGGGGCATCTTCCGCGTCCCTGCCCGGGCCGCCATGCATCCGGCCCGGCCCCCGGCCCTCGAGCTCCGGCCCCACCCCCTGCGGGAGACCCAGTTCGGCTCCTTCCTCAGGACCATCGCCTCCACCGACACCCAAATCTGGGCCGGCCTCGAGTCCGGCCTCAGGTTCTGGAACCTGTCCGAGGTCTTCGAGAGCCCGGCCGCCGCGGCCAAGAGAGGGGACGAGGAGAGCGCCCCGTTCCGGGAGTCTTCGGGGAAGATGAGCCCTACGATTTGCCTGGTGGTGGACGAGGCTAGCGGGCTGGTGTGGACCGGGCACAAGGACGGAAAGATCCGGTCTTGGAAGATCAACAAGGAGGCGAAAACAAAGGCCAAGGTGAAGCCCGAGGGCAATGACAGTAATAATCCTGCGGTGGATGGGAATGATGGTGGGAAGAAGGAGATTGATGGTGGTGGGGATGGGGCATACCAGTTCAAGGAAGGGCTCTCGTGGCAGGCGCACCGGAGTCCGGTGCTATCCATGGTCATCAGTTCTTATGGTAAAATCCGTGTTAAAATATTGCAGTGTTTGAGACTGCTCTCTTGTTCTTGAGAATATAATTGGCTTTTTGTTAATGCGTAGTGTACTAGTTTGAGATATGAAAAATCATATCCATATGCCAAAATAAATTCTTCTCAGTAAAAGATTTTGCCCATTATCACAATGTCCTATGTTTTTAGAAATAAGAACAAATAATACCATAAAAGATATCTTTTGGCAAAATTAAAGTTGATGCACGGGTTTGATGATAACCAATAGAATGAAAGTATATAAAATATTTTGAGATAATTTACAAGGTGTCTAGCTCTTACATTGAATTCCACAAGGAAGTTTTTTTTGGGCAATTGCGGTATAGGAGATATTTCAAGAATCCATGTAGTCACATGATTGTGAAACCTATTAGAGAATATATATGCATTGTAGAAAAACTTTTCAAGTGAACAACGAGGGATCCATGGCCAATCTTAATGCAACAAAAGCTTTTATTTGGATGAGTGGCTTAATCCTTCACTACTGAAATTTTCCATTGGATCATAAGATTCACTATTGTATCTGAATATGATTTTAATGCTAGCATACTGTCGTTGTTGGCGGGAAACTGACCGATCGGTCAGGAGGAGGAGGAAGAATAAGGGGGAGCTGAGAGAGAGGAAGAAGAAGGAGGGGTCGACTCCCCCCCTCTCAAATGAAGACGGACGGACGGACAGACAAAGATTCTATATGAGTCACGGGAGAAAACCTCCCTTCGGTCGGTTTTGATTAAGTTAGTTCCCAAATTGTAGAATTCACATCGAGCATATGATTCAGATTGTAAGATGCTAATCGTGGATTGCTTTCTTTGTATCTCATGCACACTTTCGATCATTGTTATTGAAAATAAGTTTTTGATGAGAAATCTGAAATCATCTGATTTGTTATCCAATAGTGGTGGTGAGTTTGAAGTATAGTGTTGAGTGAATAGCTTTTTTGTTCATCAATTTTCCTTTTCTCTTTCTTTTGGATCAAGTTTGTAGCTTGATGTTTGATTCAAGGGAACGAGTCATTCTAATCCTTATCCTCCTGATTCATTTATCATTTGTAATCTTCAGGTGATATCTGGTCAGGCTCTGAAGGTGGAGTAATCAAGGTCTGGCCATGGGAACCCATTGAGAAGTCCCGATCTTTAGCAGCTGAAGAGAGGCATATGGCTGCTTTATTAGTTGAGAGGTCATACATTGACCTTAAGAACAACTACACTGTCAACGGCGTCTGTCTCTTGCCTCCTTCAGATGTAAGGCATTTGTTATCAGATAATGGTAGATCCAAAGTATGGAGTGCTGCTAGCTTATCCTTTGCATTGTGGTACGTATGTGTTATCATCGTGTTATCTTTTTGTGATGTGTAAAGATAAAAGTTATCTCATAGTGGGAATTAATATATGATTTCAGTTATTATCTTGATTTAGAATTTTAGATTTTTCTTCTCAAGTCAGAAGCATTTCAAGTAATTTCATTGGTGAAATGGCACAGGGATGCTCGTAAAAGGGAGCTCTTGAAAGTATTTGGCATAGATGGCCAAGGTGACCCCCGTTTGATGGAGGCATCACAGTCACAAGATTCATATGTAGAAGACGAGATGAAAGTTAAGTTTGCTTCTTCAAAAAAGGAAAAATCACAAGCCAAGGAAAAATCACATTCTAAGGAAAAATCACAAAAGGAAAAATCACAAGTTAAGGAAAAATCACAAGTTAGCTTTCTTCAACGCTCCCGGAATGCCCTGATGGGTGCTGCTGATGCTGTTCGGAGAGTTGCAGTGAAAGGAACATTTGGAGAAGATAATCGGAGAACAGAAGCATTAGCAATGACCATGGATGGAATGATTTGGTCTGGATGCAATAATGGCTCCCTGATTCAGTGGGATGGAAATGGGACTCGATTATACGATGTTCAGCATCATTCACATGCGGTCAAGAGCATTTGTACCTTTGGGACACGGATGTGGGTGGGCTATGTAAGTGGGGTAATTCAGGTGTTGGATCTTGAAGGAAATTTGCTTGGCAGTTGGGTTGCTCATAGCAGTCCAGTAATGAAGATGGCTGTTGGGGATTCATATATCTTTACGCTGGCTAATCATGGTGGAATTCGTGGATGGAGTCTAACTTCACCAGGGCCCATAGATAATATATTGCGATCAGAGTTGTCAAACAAAGAGCTGTCATACACAAAACAAGAGCATCTTAAAATTTTATGTGGTACTTGGAATGTTGGCCAAACGAGAGCATCTCATGATTCTCTAATATCATGGTTAGGTGGTGCAGCATCAGAGGTTGGTTTGGTTGTTGTTGGGTTGCAAGAGGTGGAAATGGGTGCTGGCTTTCTTGCAATGGCTGCAGCAAAAGAAACTGTGAGATATTTATGCACTGTCTTTCATTTAGAATATTGATTTTTTTTTTTTTTTTGATATGTAACAGAAATTGCACTATCATGAACTTTTAGCTAAAATTTACAAAAATAATTTTAACCCTTACCATATCCTATAGGGATTACACATCACTCTTTGTGATTGGTTTCTAACAAGGTGAATCCTTCGAAGTTCATTATAAAATTATTTACTGTACCTTTGTCCAAGCCCTATGAATCAATACTTTATTTGGATGCATATTGTTTAAATTTTTTTTTTATTGACTGCCACATAGCTTTCATTTTAAATCTTCCTAGCTGGATGTAGCCCTAGTAAACTTTTTATAACTATGTTAAATGTTTTTAATTTATTTTATTTCAGTAATGTCTAAACTAATGGATGCATGGGCCAACTCCTATCATTTTTGTCATCTTATTACTGCAAGGCAGTTCAATTGGTGAAACTTTTGAGATATACTCTGAACATAATCTAAATGGTAAATTCAAATATAAAAACAACTTATTTGTTATTTTACAATAGCTGCAAATGCTATTGCTATGGTTCACCCAACAGTCTGGGCTAGGTTATAAGTTCTTTGCTGCTCATTTGTATATAGCGATGCATCTCTTGTTATTGCAAGCTCTGGAGTCCTTTTTGTCCATGTTATGCATGGCCTTCCTCATGACTCCTCAACTTTGAGCTCAATTCTGAAATCCTTTAAAAGGTCTGCTCAAATTGTCCTTTTACATCCCAATACTGTTAATTCTTCAACTTTTTTCTTTTTCATGATATGGTTTTATGGTGCCCTTTGTGATTGGTCTTGATCATACCATGCATTTGATTCTGCCAAGTCAATCTGTAAAATAACCAGAAATTGCGTTTAATCCAAATCTAGGGAAGAGAGATTTCTCCCTAATCTTACCTAATCTTTAGATTTGTAGTTTTAAGAGTTAAAGATGGAAAACAAAAATTCAAGAGCTTTCATGGGAAAGCAGGAAAGCCTATTCTTGTTTTTTAATTTTTTCTGTCACTTTTCTAATCCTCTCTTCAAAAGGTAGATACTGCAATCTTATAGACCAAAATGAATGCCTTTTAGAAGGATGAGTATCCTAATCAAACTGGGTAAGACATAACTCTACCTGGTTGCATCTATGGCCTTCACCCAAGACCTCGAAAGATTCAGTTACGGGGCTGTTTGGATTCAAGGAATTGAGTGGAAGTGAGGAAGTGGGAAGTGTCTTTTCTCATTTTCGTTGTTCATCCAAACACCGGAAAAGGAAAATGAAAAAAGTTCTTTTCCTTATCTCTTTTCTCCTTTACACAACGTTTTCCTCACTTCCAGAGTGCTACAGTTAATTTTGTGGTCATATAAATCTCATTTGTAATTAGTTGTAACACAAAATAGTTAATTTTTTGCTCATGTAAATCTCACTTGCATTCTAATTACAGTGTAATTTTTATTTTTCTTAATTACTTTTTAATTTAATATTATTTTGCGGTCAACTTTGTAGTCAACTTTTCCACTTTCACTTCCACATTACCATCCAAACACCGGAAAAGACATAACATTTTTCAAACCACACTTCCCAACAACATCCAAACATCAGAAAACTTACTAACCAATTCCCAAGTTCCAAAGGGAACTATTATCACTTCCTCACTTCTTCACTTCCTCACTTTCACCCTTAACCAAACAGGCCCTACAATCCAAATCAATTTTGAATAAAATTAAAATCGTTTTCAAAATCCATCACTGAATCGCTTGTCTGATTGACTTACGCAATTGCTCATTTTTTTTGTTGGGGACATCTACTTGTTTTAGCTGGTTTGCTATTTTATCTTTGTTTGTTTTAGTTGGCTTATATCATCTTATTTTAGTCCCACATTGTTTGTGGTGAGAAGTTTCCTATGATTTAGGCCTATAAAAGGCCAAGGCTGCTTATGAGTTCGGGAGCTGATGATGAATATGAAAAATGCTCGTTTGAGCAATTGTTGGCCAGTGTGCTTTTGGGTGAGATGCCCTAGGGAGAGATTCCCGACTATTTTCTTGGGTTACAAATCTTAAGTTGAGATTTCAAGTGTTCGTTCCCAATTACCCCCTTCTTATTGTTCGTCTCCCATCAGTTTTGCTAATCTCTGAATAGTGAAAAATTTTGCTAACTGGTTGACAGATAAAATCTTCTTTCTGTTTTTTTTCAATTAGATCAGGGCCTGTCGATACTAGAATTTGATTAGTTGCTGGCGAAATGTTCTTCTTTTCTCTGTTTGTAGTCATTTGTGAAAATATACCTAGAAGGGGGTGAATAGGTGTACTAACTAATCTAATGCAAATGATGCGGAATTAAAAACTACTTAAGCAAACTAATGCTATTAAGCTAACACACAAGGGATAACACAAGAGTATAGCCGAATTTTCGGTGAAGGGTTCTGGACTATCTCCTCAGGATTCCTCTAGATTAAGAGTTGAGATGCCACTATGACTCTCTTGATTTAATACAAGTGTGAGCAAACAATCCCAAGCATATATCAATTGAGCACAAGTATATCTAGCATATAAAAAGATAAACAAGATAAGCATGCAAGATATATAAACACAACTGAGAGAGCAATCGCAAATACGAGAGAATTGTTTCAAGGTTCGAGTACCCTTGCTCTACGTCCCCGCCTTCAACACTATGAAGGATTTCTACTAAAATCAATCCTGCAAGATCACTCTGTGTCGCAACACCTACAACGAGTTCACACTAGAACTCTTGGACTCACTAGTCCATCTCTTGTTCCCGCAAGAACAACACACGCAAGCACACTAGCTTGCCGAGGCCGCACCTCTTACACCTCCTCCGACCATACGTCAACACTTGGTGATCACTTCACTTGATCACCTCAAAACTCTCTTCATCGAGGTCATAACCTCTACAACTCCTCACAATAAAAGAATAAAATCTTATGATCACTTCTCTTGATCACAAAAACAACTCTCACAACAAAGATCCTATAGGATGGATTTAGCAATGGAAAGCTCAAATTGGTGTGAGAAAACAAGATAGAGTTGTGGTGAAAAACTTAAGAAATCTCTTTTGAAAAACACTTTTGAAAACTCTCCTTTTGATATGGAAATATTAGCCCTAAAATAAGTGGAGAAAAACCCTTAGAAAGGTAGGAAAAATTGGCTTTAAAACTCTATTGAAATCTTGTTTAAAGCAAGCCAAGGGAACCCCGTTTTATAGGGGATAAAAAACTAGCCGTTGGGAGCCAACTCAGCAGAAAAGTCTGCTGGCCGGTCGGTCAAAAATATGACCGTTGGGGCTGCATCGCCGGTCGACCGCACCCAACACTTGACCTGTCGGTCGACCGCCCAGTCGATCGAGGCAAGATCCAGAGAGCAAAGCTCTCTAGACGGTCGACCGGTTGGTTGACCGGGGCCAGATCGGTCGACCGTCCGGTCGACGGCCCTCAAGCCAAAGGGCCGTGCAAGTATCTGTGCATATCGGTCGACCGACAGAAGGCCAGGTAAGCAAATTTTAAGGATTAAAAACTTGGTTTTATATACTCTTATAAAATCTCATAAAATCACTAAAGATCTACAAAAATAAGTTCATTGAAATACTTTGAAGTACAAATATGTGTGATAAAAAATTAACACATATTTCAAACTTTTTGAACCATTTTTGAGATATAGAAATTTTGTCTTAAATAAAAATCCGTATTTTTCAGAAACAAGCTTCAATTTGAAAAACGATTTTTTCAAAACTTTTTCAAATACAAAAACAAGATATTTTAGACACTTTTGAAGCTTAGTATGCATGGATATGATCCAACACACATATAAGATGAAATATCTATGTTTTGACAATAAGCTCTAAAATAAGTTTTGATAAATATAAAACTTAAACATATGATATAGAATCACCAAATAAGTTTTTCTAAATGAACCAACAATGTGTATGGATGAAATCCAAAACACATATAAACCATGTAAATTTTGTTTTGATGGAATCTAATCATGAAATATAGAATGTATACTTTGAAACTCAAAAATCAAAACTGTATTTTTTAAAACTAAAACTATTTTAAGAAAACACTTATAAATTTTGTGTGTGTGTATATGAGCTTGAGCAATTCGCAACTAATCTATCTTTTACATTTTGTCTAAAAATAAATCTTAACGCTTACAAATATGACACAAGTCTTCTTGAAAATCTTCTCTTGAAAATCTTCTTCTCCTTCTTGACTTGGTCCAAACCTTGATCCATGAGCTACTCCTTTTGAGTACTTGATGCGATCTTGATGCGCGAGCACTTGAATCTATACGTGCTAGCTTCAAAACTTGACTTCGAATCTTTTGTTGAAACTAAACACCTACTAAGATCTTGATCAAATATCTGAAACTATATAAACATAAGATCATTAGTACTATAACTGCATGAGTTAATCATCATCAAAACTAGAGTGATGGGTCTTTGGGTCAACAATCTCCCCCTTTTTGATGATGACAAAACTTATGGAGTTATATATGCATGGATTAAAGATAAGCTTTTATAGAAGCTCCCCCTTAACTTATGCATAATAATAAACAAATAAATATTCAATAAAATGCATAAAATAAACAATATATATGCATAAACAAGGATATAAACATGCATATATAAACTCACTAAATTCTTCTCCCCCTTTTTGTCAATTCATCAACAATGGGGTGAGGACAATCAAACAATAAAGATGTATATGCGATATACATTCATGAAGAGGAGAGACGCTAAGTTAGCTCTCCATACATACATGCATTACATGGAGAAGGGATGACTAGACCCTAACCCACATAAAGCATAATATACAATGTATAAGCGGCGATGTTAAGCTCCCCCTACACACGTGTATCACGTAAAGAAGAGAAGTCAAGCTCCTCAATGTGAGATACACTCTTTTGTTGAAGCTTTTGTTGAAGCTAAACACCTATTAAGATCTTGATCAAATATCTGAAACTTTATAAACACAAGATCATTAATACTATAACTACATGAGTTAATCATCATCAAAACTAGAGTGATGGGCCTTTGGGCCAACAATTTGCACTCCGGTGTGAATTTCCAATTGCTTCTGGATCTTCTTGGATCATGTCTGAACCTGTATGACACAGTTCAGCTCACGAACTGAAATTGTAGATTAGGGAAGTCTTGTTGATCTTCGTTCTAAAACTTAACATGTCTTGGTAGTTACTCATCCCATCCAAACGGTAAAATTTAATCTTCACATGCCCAGGTTTCTGACACTTTATGGGACCCACTTTTGTTCAGTAGATTCTCCTTCTGTATAAACATTGTCCGGTAGATAGTACATCTTTAGGTCAATTTTCTCATCTCACACGCAAATAGCTCCAATTTATTGGCGTTCACTAAGGAACATATTTTCATATAAGGGTGTAGACCAGGTTGAAAGGCATTCTTTCCAAACTGTTCAAGGATATTTAAAAAAGACCATCTGGAGTAAGTTGTCTTCTTCGCTTCTCCCCTCAGATGCTCCTTGTTGCGTTGTAACCAGACCAGATCTCCAACTTTTAACTTGCCAAGTATCGCTCAAAGCCTCTATGCATGTCACATACAAATCTTTGTATTGTTTCTGTTTTTGATGTAATTGTGCTCAACCTTCTGGAGGATCTTAAAGATTCTCTTCAAAATCTATGTCGTCACATGTTTCTCTTCATCTTCGGTTGTCAGACACGTCTGCTTTCTCTTGATAAAATGGATGTGACAGCAGCATAAGCAGGAGCAGGGAAAAACAGAGAATAAGTATCAGCATCAGCAGCTGGAAAAACAGCAGGAGGAGAAGAAGAAGGGAAACGGAGGAAAAACAGAGGAGGAATGGAGAAGAGAGAAGAAACAATAAAGAAGAAATTAGGGGAAAAAAATAGGACTAGCAAACATTAGAGGAAAAAGAAACTTTAAACTTACCTTGTGTGACAATGTGAGGCTAACCATTCTTCTCTTAGCATCGTCAATTTTTTATTTGTGGCTGCAGCAACACGGTTGGGGGGGGTGGGGGGTGGGGGTGGGAGAGAGAAATTTGCTGTAGGGTTCGGGGTGGGGGTAGTTGGTTGAGGCTTGATGATATATATAATTATTAAACAGTTGGATTGAATTAATAGGTATGTATAAATCGAAAAACTGCCCACCGCTTCATTTCCTTGCTTAAGCCTAAAAGGGGATCATGCTCTCACTTAACACTTTACTTGTTTTTACAAATCTGCATGCAATGCATGTTATAAATTAAGCATAAGATAATTTAAAACATGACATGAACATTAATTGGAAATATTATCTGATATTTAATGTTTTAGACGTTGTTTGGTAAATAACGGAGGACACTCTGAAACATGATGTGGCATATTTTCTAGAAACAACCACATATGTTCTTGAATAAACAAATACGGAACAATATCTCTAAGTATTGCCTCTGATCATAAGGTATCAACATAAGTCATTATAAAGTGAACCATCTTGGCTTTAACATGGCTATTCCTCTTCAGTAGATTCATATTTTGAGCATCAGTTGTATTTTCTTGATTAATCACTATGAACGAGGTATGAGTATTTGAAATTCTCCATGTGTTACTTTATTATTCTTTTAGATATAAAGAATTCTAATAACCAAGGGAGCACTAGAAGCCATATAGGTAATAGACATGGCAATGACAAATTAGCCTGATTTTTAGACAAGTAGATCAAGTTCTTTTTGCATTCTTAGATTTGAGCACAAGTCATGTAAAATTGAACCATCTTGGCTTTAACATGACTATTACTCTCAAGGAGATTCATGTTTTGACTTTTAACTGTGTTCTCTGAATTCTTCACTATGCATGAGGCATGAGCCGTAAAAAATCCACGTATCATTCTATTACTTTTCTGGATATGAAGCATTCTAATAGACTAGGGGCTACAAGCTATATTGGTAAACAAAACGACAAATGATAGATATGATTTTTAAGTAGCAGAAGGTCAAATTCTTTACACATTCCACATCATATGCCTTGGATTTATATGATATTTATAAAAATTTGCAATGTGAAAAGAAAGCCCACAATTTTGCATTCTTTTAAGAATTCGTCACTACATATAATGGTTATCTAACACACCAATACCTACGTCAGATCAACATAGACCACTAATATCCAAAATCCATGTTAGTTAAATATTGAATTCTACTCTATCATTAGAGGTAGAGCACTCAATCTTTCTTTGCCTTGCCACGTCAGCCATTTCTTTTTGTTTGGTATGAATGAATCGGCTCGAAATGTGAAATTTCCATGCAGATTATTGCATTTGGCACAAGCACAACTCAACATTATAAAATATATTAGATTCAAATCAGTATCCTATTCCATCATAGCAGATAAGAGACATTTCCACTGGTGCGAATTGTGTAAGAAAATCCTATTTCCAAAAGTATCCTACTCTTTGTATTTTTTCTGTTCTTACTCATCTCGATCATCACCACCACCGTCGCCACCACCCGTCGCAATTGGCTGTTACAGCATGCCATCGCCATTGGTGCTTCTCTCTACCACCTCCATTAGCTTCTATCACCGCCTCCACCACCTTCTAGTGCAATTGGCTGTTGCAGCCACCATCCTTGCCATCGCCATTGGTGCTACTGTGTGTTCCACCTCCATTACCTTCCACTACCACCTTCCACCACAATTGGCTGTTGTAGACACCAATGTTCTAAATATCGGATATCAGGATCGTATCGGATGAGGGTTTTTCATATTGGATATCAGGGGAGATATCGGGGATACACACGCATATCGGGCGTTCATATCGGGCACTATATATAATGAAATATTGATAACTAAAAGTAGTGTTTTAAATACTGGATATCAGTGATATATCAGTTGGAAAAATTATATACCGGATACCGGGTACCGAATATCGGGTGATATATCACGATATGATACTAAATACTAGACATCAAATCGGACGTCATACCGGATGAAGACTATACATGTGATTGCTTACATAAATCATATGAAACTTCTTAAAGTAAGTTTAGGGTCATACACTCATAGGAGATACTTTTGTAGAAGTTTCTCAAATGCGTTTGTAAAAACTCCTCAAAGCGTCACGTGGTGATATATCAATATTTTCATCTCGGATATCGGCAGATATATTGGCCACATGGCGATATATTGACCAATATTGGTCCAAAACGATATCCGGTAAAATTTAGCACTTATCGTATTATTTTGGATAAATTATCGGTATCTCGACCGATATACTGGTATATCGGTCGATATTTAAAACAATGACTAAAAGTTGGTTTAGTGTCATAGATATCATCTATCAAATAAAAATGATGCAATATGCATGCAAAGATGGTAAAAAAAATGTATATTTGCACGTAGTCATGGGTTGTGCAATAAATAAGTTATTTCATGAAATTGAAAAATATAAGAGTAAAAGTTGTATAATCTACTTATCTGGAATATGTAGATTGTTCTCTAAATCAATTATACTTTCATCCCCTTCTCACAAAATTTGCACTTTCTTTGTTTACTTTTGAAATGAAAATGTAAAGAAAGATTAAACTAATCGTAAAATTAAACACACATGGCATTAGCAAGCATTGAAATAAAAGTCATCTTCAATGGGTGTCAACAAGTGGCATTTTCCTCTTCTTCTACAAAGAAGAAGAGAGAGAGGCAACAACAATAACAACAACAAGAACAAGAACAAAGAGAAGGCAATAACGCAAGCATACAACAAAGAAATACAAAAGAGAGAAGGAAGAAGAGCGCATGAAGAGACCTCGTTGGCGCTCGGGAGACCTCGACGGCGCTCTGGGGATGCAAGGTGGCGCTCTGGGGACCTCAGCGGTGTTCCAAGGATGCAAGGCAGCTTTGGGGGGACCTCAGCGGCGCTCCGGGGACCTCGGTGGCACTCGGGGTCCTTATCGTGCTCGGGGGGAGATCGTCGCTCTCGTTGATTGAAGAGAAACTCGGGGGGAGCAAGGGGAGCTCGATGCGCTTGGGGGGGAGATCGTCGCACTCATCGATTCAAGGGAAGCTTGGAGGGAGCAAGGGGAGATTGTCGTGCTCGAGGAATGAAAGGGAGGCAAGCGTCGTCGCGGTCAATTCACGAAGGAGAAAAAATAGAGCTCGATTCTTATTGAGCCCTAACGATTTAAACAATACTATATAGTTGGGTGACGGGTCGAGTTTGAGTTCAATGCTAATGCGTTAAAACACGAAGCCAATTAAAATAAATCCATATCGGCCGATTTTTTGCCGACTCATATCGGGCAATTTATCGACTGATATTTCAAATATTGGTCCTTTTTTCTGCAAATGATATGGACGAACGATTTTCCCATATCGTATCGACAGCAGGCAAAAGACGAGATATCGGCCGATCTCTCGGCCAACTCGGCCAATATTTAAAACTGTGTCAGACACAATCCTCCCATAGCCATTGGTGCTACTATATGTACCACCTCCATTACCTTCTTTAACATTGCTGCCACCACCATTCTTATAGTCATCATGTCTACTGCAGCTGTTGTTGGTGATGCTCCTGTTAGCACCATTGCAATTTTCACCAGCGCTACCACATCGACCATCACCACTTTCATTGCCAATGCCAACTCGCTACCGCCACTATGGTCATTGTTGTACCTTCGTGGTTGCAGTTGTCGCTGCTCTCACTAGGCCATTACTGCTGTTGCATCATTGCTATTGCCCCCACCATGAACACAACTGTTGCCACCACTGTTTCCCTCCATTACTACATTGGAAATCCATACCTCGTCCTTGCACCAAAACAATCCCAATGGGAAAATATGCAGGCTTGAACTGTGAAAATGACTGCAATACTTGTCTATGGCATAAAACTGTGCCTCCCATATAGATACCAGATAACTTCTCTCTGGTTCCAGGACATTACTGTGGGTATGATTAGTAAGGGAGGATCAGAATGTCAATTTAGGGGAATGAAATTTTCAACAATGTATATCAAGTTGCATATAACAGTTATAGAATAGTATGCCAGAATTAGCATGGAGAATTGACTGGTAAGTTATAAGGACGAAATGTCATATGGAATATTCTGGACAAATTTTGATCCTTTTAAGTGTACATCACCTGAGCATCTTAGCTAGATTGCTCATGCTTTACAAAATAGCATTTTTTGATTATTAGTAGTTAATAAGTAAAATGACCTTTTTTTTAATAAGTGGACCCATACGTTACAAAGACCCCAATCTCCAAACCCTCGAGAAAATATAATAAGATCAAAGTTGGATATCCAATGGGATAACAATAATTAATGATCACTTAAAAAACCTGTGAATGAGAAATAATGCTTTTGGATGTTGAATAAGCTTAGTAAGATGTTCTTTTTTTAACTGAAAGGGAATCATTCATTGAATTCAAAAATTTGGTGGGTTATGCCCAAATGGTAAGTAAGCTTCAATTTGCAGTTGGTAGACAACAACAGTAGGAAATAGGAATCATGGCTAAGTTAAGGGTCATAGCCATATCATTTGAGAACTGGCATTCTTTTTCAAGGCTCTCCTAAGCATGTAATTTATTATGAACCAGTCATTGATTATATTTCTCCAAATGAGGCAGAACTAATCCCTTTACGGTTCAAATATGCAAGTCCAATGGACACTAAAAAGGCACACGCTTCCTTATGCCCCCGCAATGAGAAACTATTCCCACTTAGCTGCAACACCATAACCACCACTGGGAGAGAGCATCAGACGCCTGAGATTCCAAATCCATGGTCGATCCGGTGATTTCAATGGGTTCTGGATCTTCATGATGATGATGGTTCTTTAGAAGTTCTGGACAGAGCAGATGCTATTATGTAGGGGCTATGACAATGAATTGTAAACTATTATGTTCTCTATGGGTCCACAACTTGTAGATTCCTTTTATTCTACGTCCTTAGTTTTTGGATACTTAATTGGTCTTAGTTAGGTTAGTCATGTTGCTCTACCATACTAATTCAAGTGTATGTACTTGTGAATACGTAAAACTGGGTATAAAATGACCATTTTGTTATTACTTTCTCTGGTTGAACTGTGTTTAAATTTACAGTGCCCTTTTTGGCACATTCTGAATCCCCCTACCCCCACAGAAAATCTCTGGTTAATGCAACATTTCATTCATCTTATTACTGTATTATACATGACCGATTTCCATTCTGTTCTTTTGCCATATCATGTTTTGCTAACGTTGATTTGGTGACCTAAAATATGGACAAGTTATTTCCTTCACCCGCTGGTTAATGCAACATTTTGTTGATTGGGGTCTTGCCTTTTTATGTCTACTTAAAATGTTAATTATTTGTGTATGAATATTTTTATAACTAAATTGTTATAGAAAAGTCAATGGTTGATACTTACTCTCAGGGTGATACTCACCAAGAAAGTTGGATACTTATTCTTGTCCCTGTATAGTTCATATTGAGGCATTATTTGATAGCCAAGAACTCAAAGCTTCCTATCATCTTAATATATTAACCTCTATAATCCTAAATCTACCTTTACATTTTAGCAGTAGTCTTTTACCTGCAAATTTGCAATGTTTCCAGAATTTCTTAAACTCAAAGAAATCAAGGCATTGCTGACTCATGAATTCTTTGTTGGGAATTTATTTTTGGATACTTTTCCATTCCATATGAATGTTGTATATTTTAAATAGCTATGTTGCAAAATTTCACCTAGGTTGAGCATTACTTTTGGATAATCAAATGTTACTTCCCACAAGTTATTTCACTTACACACCCATTATATTGATTTTAGGTAGGACTTGAGGGGAGTGCTAATGGGCAATGGTGGTTGGATGCTATTGGGAAGACCTTAGACGAAGGAATATCTTTTGAACGTGTTGGTTCTAGGCAGTTGGCTGGTTTACTTATCTGTGCATGGTATTTTTTTTTTATTTTAAAAAAACTACTTGTTCTCATCTAGGTTATACATGCTACAAAAAATGCATCATGATTCTAATTTTATTCTTTTGTTTCCCTTCAAGTGATTATACTTGTCGATAAACCTATGTTTTTTATGGATTACACCTTTTGTCAGGGCTCGGAAAAGTATTAGGCTACATATTGGTGATGTTGATGCTGCAGCAGTGGCATATGGATTTGGGCGGGCAATTGGGAACAAGGTACCATCTCCCTTAACTCATTTGTTATGCATGTTTAAGCATCACATATTTTTAGTTTCTGTTTGTTTATTTGGAAAGTGTTTTTGTGATAGCAGAGGGTGGTGGAATGTGGGAATGGGTCTGGGAAGTCTCTGAGTTGGGTTTGTTTTTTTAGAAGTATCTGTTAGCAGTATATGTATAGAAGCATATGGTAAATAAAGCTTTATAATGAAATCTTGTTGCCTCTTTGGTTGTCTGTGCTTGTATGCTTTTGGAAAAGAAAGGTTAGGTTGACTTGCATATTGCATCCTTGCCCCTGAATGGGAAATTTTGAATGAGAAATACTATCCTTGTTAGATGCTATTTTATCAAAAGCTTAATTGCTTAAACTAATAGTTATTGTTATTTGAAACCAAACTTCCCAAGACTCCACTTTGAGGACAGCACAATATATGGTTGCCAAAATTTGGTCGTTTGGCAAGAGTTAGCTGGAATTAGCTCAATTCTTGAGCTAACTCCACTTGCCAAACAAGCCCTTAAGGTGGGATTTGGACCGTGGACCTTTTTTTTTCTTGATTCCTGATTCTTGAAACCATTTCAGTGACTGCTTTTACCCTAAACCTCAAACTATTTGGTATTGAACCCATAATTTATTTAGAGCTGAACACCCAAGATTTACATCAATTCTATTATCATTTTACCTCTAACAGACTCATTTAGTAATATGTTTACTCTTTACAGTTTTAATTATAGTTAGACCTTAAATTGATAATCACACCTATTTTGTGGGAGTGCTATGCATCTAATAATAAGAAGTTAAATTTCCATCAAATTTCTTGATCATTTGATATTCTATAATTTTTAAAAATGTACTTTCTCAGATAATGCTTACCCATCTGTCTTATCTTACAAGAAAGCTAGGGGCATAGACAATCGGTATTGCTTATTGACATTTTTTTAGATATGTCACTGGAGAACAATAATAGCAACCTTTTACCTCAAATTTCTTTTTATATATGTGCAGTGGAGATTTTCCGACACGATTGATCGAACGGTCAATTTCGTACCGCGGGGGGTGAAAAGTAATTCAGAGATTCATACAGAGAACAAGCAGAAACACAAGAGTTTACATGGAAACTCAATTTGAGAAAACCAGGAGGGAGAATTCACTATTTTCAAAGGATTACAGTGAACTCCACGGAGTTAGAATTCTGTTTACAATCTCTATTACAGTAAGAAATGACTTTGATTCTTTCTCCGTCTTCTGTCCAACTCTCAGTGTATAAATACTCTAAGAATTATTATAGCTAGTGCGAGTCATGTGGATTCTTATAACCACATGATTTGCACGTTGAGATTTTTCGTAAACACTGGGATTGTGTTTGATTGCTGGAGTGATTCTTGCTAATTTCTGTAACAGTCTGTATAGAGATAAAAGTTGTTACACGTTTGAAATATGGATGAGCTGGCGGCATAACGCTCTCCATAAATGTAGCCAATGATTAAGGGAGTCAGTTGTTGCATCTGTTTTGCTCGGGACGAGAGGAATTGACTTTGAGATAGTTGACCCCTCGAGAGAAGTGGTCTCAGGACCGTCGAGTCCTTGGGAGAGTGCTCTCAGGACAATCGAGTCCTCAGGAGGAGTGACCTCGAAAATGGTGAGATGATGCTTTAGGGAGATGTTTTGCTGGAACATCTTTGTCGCCTGTCTTCGGGAAAGTTCTGGTAAGGCAGGACATGTGTCACAATCCTAGTGTAGATCAAAATCTGACCACTACAGATGCCCCCTTCGCTTCCTCTTTCTCCAGACTCCAGGGAGGAGTAGAGCGGATCGATTCACCTTCTGGCTTGGAAAGTCGAGGCATCACTTGCTTTCTGAAGGGAAGTGGTTAAGATGCCTTTTCACATCCTGAGTCTTTTTAGAAATTAGAGTAGGTGTGAACAACTGACGAATTTAATGATCAGGATCTTGAACTTGTGATGAACGAGATCGGGTGGCAAAGGTGGATCTGACTGATTTGACATGCCGAAAAATTCGCGATACGAACGACTTCTAAGAGGCAGTTGGGATTTTGAATAGGAGGAGCTTGGGCTTCTTCATCCATGGCGTGTCAGTTCTCGTAATGACCTTGTCATTGTGGATCGGTTCTCGTGACAAAATCCTGCTGCCAGGAGAGATCGATAGGGCTTCAAGCTTTGACTTGCTTTGCTCAGACATCTCTTCCCTTTGTGGTGGGTATGGTTGGAGTGAGGACTTTCTCGAGCAATTGTGGAGGTGGATCCTAATCCCATTTCCAACAATTTTGTCTTTCAGTATTCATTCTGGGCCGGATCCTGTGACTCTCGCCCTTGGAGATTCTCCTCTTAAGGCGAGACATGGGAAGGAAGCACGAGAGGATGCTCGGGGGTGCGACTGATGAAGCGTTTCCCTTCTGGAGCTCTGACCTCTTGCTCGGGATGAGGAGCTAGTAATGTGATACCATCAGTGTCTTGCACCCCTTGGAGGAGTTCGTTTGGCTGTCTTGGAGGCGTGATCTGTCAGGGAGAAGGAGGTGGTTCCTGGTCTAGGAAATCTCCTTTTGTGAAGGAACCTCCCTGGGCTCTCCCTCGGGTTTTGTGAAAGTTGGCGTGATCAATTAGATCGTGCCTGCGTGAAGCCCAACCCGATTACCGGATGTTTGTTTGCTTCAACATCAGGAGCTTGGTTGGCGAATAAGATCAGATTATTTGTATTTTTCAAAAAGCAAAAACAAATATGTATAGATCTCGTGTTACTCTTGTTTGATGTAACGGAGTATATGTTTGGATGGATGTAATCGGGAAATGTTGTAATAAAAGCAGTAACTTTTTGAAATGAGATTATTGTTTGGATCTTGCCTAGCGATTACTCTGTTTGAACTTGTATGTCTGTTTGGAAGGTTCGCTTTAACTTTGAGATGCCTGGAACTGGCTTGATGTGTAGTATCAGAGTCAGTGTTTGTCCCGCAGTGGTATATGCAAGTTTTGTCTCTGAGTGGGGGAAATCCCATCTATGAATTAAAACCTCCGAGAGGGGGAAATTCGTGCAACAAAGTTGGATTCGCATTGGCTTTCAAGTGGGGGAAATCCCATCAGCGGGGCTGTGAAACTGGGTCTCTGGGAGGGAAAAATCCCTGCAACAGAGTTTGGCCTACGAGTGAGAAATCTCATAACGGAGTGTCTTGGCGGGACATGATGGAGGCTGTGTTATTGCCTCCGAGTAGGGGCACATCCCATCTCAGAGTCAACAGATTGCATTGAAAGTTGTTAGGATGCACATGTAAGCATGCAATAATACATTTAAGTAAAGTGTTAGATGCAACAGGCAAAACTGCTTGTACGAGCTTAGTTTATGGATTCATGAAATTGGTACGTTGAGAGGATAATCCAAACAAGAAAACCCTTATATATATACCTTATTTCTCATGTCGCCATTGCCCGAGCGTATACAACCCGAGTTGCTCCCAAACAAGTCAAACACATTAAAACATTGAAATCATACCTGAGGTCCTCGTACTTCGTAGTCAGGAAAATACGCCTATAGCATTTCATTCTCGGGATAATTATTGGAGGTATGACCATACGAAACCGATACGTCGAGGGATAATTCAAATAAGAAAACCCTCGTAGATATACCTCGTCTCGTATATAGACATAATCCGGTTGTACCTGTATGAATTGGTCTAAAGTGGGGGTATCACCCATCAACAGGTTGAATGCGTCTGTCCCAGATCGGGGCCCCTACCCAATCGATGATCCAACACCTCCAACGTGGGAGCAAGCCCAACGGTGGAGTTATCCTCTCGTGCGGGGGATATCCCGTCAATGGAGTTGTCTCTCAAGTGGGAGCACATCCCATCATCGAAATATGGAAGACACTCGGCAGAGGAAAACTACTGGGGGTTCATCCGCCCACAGGTTCAGATGAGGGGAGCATATAGGCTAGCGTCTGTGTTCTGTGTGGGGGCACATCCCATCAGCAGAACAACATACGAGGGCTTTGAGAGGGAAAATCCAAAAGCAGAGTGGGGGACTCCGAGTCGGGGCACATCCCACAATGGAGGGTTTCGGCTCCGGTAGGACTATTGAGAAAAGCCCGTAGGTATGTTTGCGTTGACACTTCCAAGTGGGGCACATCTCATCAATGAGTGTAAATACACGATCCTCCGAGTGGGGGCACATTCTAGCAGCGGGGGAGTCATATTTTTGCCTCCGAATGGGGAAATCCCCATCATCGGGGCGAATGGATGGACGGATGTCTGAACCTCCTCCGATTGAGGGATATCCCATCAACGGGTTTTTTTGGCTGCCTCCGAGTGGGGGAACATCCCCATCATCGGGGCGGGTGGCTAGATGTGTGTTGGGACCTCCTCCGGGTTGGGGACATCCCTCAATGGGGTTTTTTTTTTCAGCCTCCGAGTGGGGGAAATCCCATCATCGTGGCATGTGGACTGAAGGATGTACTGCAAAAAGTAAAGCATTGGGTAGTATTTTATTCTCACAAATGCAATACATAAGGATATGATTGGAAGGATGTACACTGTGTATGGAGTTCGGGAATTCAGTCAATTGTCTTGTACTGGGCGATCAAATTCTGCTCCTGGGGGGCTGCATGTTTGGTTGTCAGGAAATTGCCTCGGGGGGGTGAGAACGTACTCCTTGAAGAAACCTTGTTGGATTAGTTCTTCCGAGTACCTTCAGAGCGCCCAATAATGAATGGTTTGGTGCCCTTTGTAGTTGTGGTAGGAACAGTACTCCGACTCGGGGAGTGAGATTGTGCTAGATTGACTTCGGGCGCTTGACCCGTTGCTGATCTTTTAAGGTGTTAAACACCTCGTTGATCGGGAGCTTTAATGGAGTGAATCATTCTGTAGGACTGTGGCTTTGGATCAGACTTGGGGGGAGGATAGAGAGTGCCTGACTTTTGTAGGGAGGCTGCCCTTGCGGTCGGTCTGGAGCGTGGTCGGGAACTTCGTGAGTAGACTTTGACTTCCTTTCGGCATTGCCTAGCTTCGTGGTGGTGGCTGGAGGAAGTTTTCATCGCCTTCTCTAGCTGAATGTATGGCTATGATCGGGAAAGAGCCTCACTCATCTTGGCGACGTTGTGCTTCAGGAGGTGCTTATACAAGGGATGAGTGATCTGCAGTCCGCTGATGAATGTGAGTGCAGATACCTCCTCATCACAGTTGGAGACTTTAGTCAGCTGACTCTGAAAAAAATTGATGTAGGGCTTATCTCCGAGCCTCATCTTGACGGAGACGAGGTGATGGCTACTCCTCTCGACTTCTTGGAGAGGCGTATTCTGTGAGGAAGACTTCGATGACCTCCGAGAAACTATGGAGAGAACGCGGCGGTAGAAAATAGAACCACTCTAATGTCACACCTTTCAAGCTGGAAAGGTAAGGCACATTTCTGGGTCATTGCGGGAGTAGAGTACCATCTTATCTTAGAAGTGCCAGATGTGCTGAACTGGATCGCTCACTCCGGTGTAACTGTCCAAGGTGGGAGTCGAGAATTTCTTCAGAAATTTACACTCCTGGATGTCTTTGGAGAGTCATGGAGGCGAGTGGATGGGATCAAGTGTTGAGGCAATTTGGCCTCCACGATCCGCTTCTGGATCAGCTCGTCGAGGGCGTGGAAACTTAGAAATCCTCTATCATGGAGTCACTTTCTGCCCTTGTGGAGTTGTTCTGAAGGGCTGCGACTTGAGTTTGGAATTGTTAGTTGAGTTGCTTCAGCTCCTCTTGCTCACGAAAGATATTCTTATGTTCGAGCATCATCTGTTTTCGCTCACGATCAGATTGCTATTATTGTTCTTTCATTTGCTCCTTGTAAAGCATCTGAAAGAGCTGGTCTTCTTGTGGTTGAGACGATTGGAAGCAGGTAGACGGCTTTTGCGGTGAGATGGAGTCGGTGTCCTCGACGTGCTTGATTGTTGGTTGGTTGGGGGGTGATTTCCCTAGCGGTTGCTTTGGTTTTGGCTTTGGAAGTTGCACCGTCGGTGATTCTCTTGCGTGGGGTCATTATCGATTTGGCAGGGACTTTTTTGAGGACGTTTTGTGAGGGGGAGATCTCGAGTGTTGGGGCTCGGCTCTCGAAGAAAGCATCAAATGTGGTGGAGATTTTCCGACAATTGATCGAATGATCAATTTCACACCGCAGAGGATGAAAAATAATTCAGAGATTCACACAGAGAACGAGCAGAGACATAAGATTTTACGTGAAAACCCAATTTGGGAAAAAACCACGGGGAGAAGATAGATAATTCACTATTTTAAAAGAATTCAGTTAACTCCACCGAGTTAGAACTCTGTTTACAATCTATGATACAATAAGGAATGACTTTGATTCTTTCTCCGTCTTCTCTCCAACTCTCAGTGTATAAATATCCCGAGAATTGTTATAGCTGGTGTGAGTCATGTGGATTTCTGTAACCACATGATTTGAACGTTGAGATTTCTTCATAACGGTTGGGATTGCGCTTGATTGCTGAAGTGATTCTTGCTCATTTCTGTAACAGTCTGTGTAAGGATAAGAGTGTTGCACATTTGAAACATGGATGAGCTGGTGGCATAACGCTCTCCATAAATGTAGGCGATGATCTAGGGGGTCAGTTGTTGCATCTGTTTTGCTCGGGATCGGAGGAATTAACCTTGAGATAGTTGAGCTTGTGGGAGGAGTGGTCTCAGGACCTCGAGTCCTCGGAGGGAGAGGGTGCTCTCGGGACAATCGAGTCCTTAGGAATGGCAAGATGATGCTTCGGGGTGATGTCCTGCTGGCACATCTTTGTTGTTCGTCTTCAGGGAAGTTCTGATAAGGTGGAACACGTACCACGATCCTTGTGCAGATCAAAATCTGACCACTACAATATGATATGCTAACTTTGGATTCACTTTCACACGAAACAACAACAAGCTTTTTTCGCAATTTTTAGGCCAGAGATAGGAACCTTTTCTCAAATGATACACTTAGGTTAGAATTTTTTCTTTCCTATCCTTTTCCTCCTTTTCGGCAGAGAAATAACAGTCATTGTGTTAGGGGCATGGTTTAAAATCTCGATGTGAGCATCAACCAATGATATCTAGTATCAATATCGTCAATATCGCCTGATAATATCGGCAAATATCAGTAATATCATCCCGATATCTGCAATATTATAGGTTAATGTCGTATTGGGTACTTCAAAATCCGATAGAATATTGTTGATATATATATGTGAACCGGTTAATATTTGAAACCTTGGTTAGTTTGTTTTTATTTTTTACCTCTTTACTAACTACATATATCTAGTGTGACCACAGGAGGCTTTGCCACTTCGTATATTTCCAGTTTGGCACTCACGACTAGAATTATTTCTTGTTATATCTTTTATTTGTTGGCTCTCGTTCATCTGAATAATGTGATTTCAATTACACTTGATTTTTGGATATTTTGTTTCTTTGTTGCCCAACTTTCTTACCCATAATAGTGTTATAGTCATCTTATGTAGTTTTCTCTCCATCTTCATGATTGTTTTATGATCACATTAGTTTTTCAAAGGCATTTTTTTGGCTCGCCTCGAGGCATTTTCAAGGCTAATCGCCTTGAGGCACAAGAATAAAGCAAAATCACATGAAGCATACGCCTCATCACTTGAAGTTTATCTAAAGTGCGCGCTTCATGCCCAGTGAAACACTCCTGTGTTGATGCACATGCTGTAACGGTAAAAGGATACAAAAGGGGAAAAAAATGAATTTTAACTTAAATTAAAAATGAAAAAGAGCATATCCAACACATATTATCTTCTCTTTTTCACTACCCATTGGATACGCTGCCATTGTTCATCGCTTTTACATCCATAGCATCTGATTACAAGCGTGTTTTCCTTCATTGTCGCAAGTGATCATCTAGCTTGTGTTTTCGGTGAATATAACATTTCTGTTGTATTCAACTTGTATTGCAGTGATTTTGATTTGAGTTAATTTCTGGTTTCTTTGTGATTTTTTATTTATAGTTGAATTCTCCTTCTTGAAATCTAAGTATTACATCCGCTTCTAACTATCACTTTCGTTCATCTCTTTTGTAATCTATAGTTCTTTGTTTGTGTTTTTATGTGAACTCTTTAGCGATATGGTCTTGAGTAAGATCATGTGACTTTAAATAAGACTTGTGGTCTTTGGCTCTTCTCCATCCAACTTATTTTGTTATGTCATGTTTGTATGCTATAAGTCTAATTCATTCTTAGTTATTATCGTGACCTAATTTTATCTACTTGTAGAATACTATATCATTATATATATTTTTTATAATACTTATAGAAAATAAAAATATTAAAAAAAAACCATGAGGCTTTCACCTTACGCCCTAAGGCTTATGCCTTGCTTTATAAAGGGGTTCAACGCTTTGCCTCACGCTTTTGCCTTTCCAAACACTGAATCACATAATGCACTCATAAGAATTTTCTATTTCAACCATCTTGAACAACATTCCTCTCTATATATTAATGGTGAATGCTTTGTAAGTAATACAAGCATATTTTTTATTGGTAATCAGTTGAATTATCTCTTGTTTCTCCCCTTTGGTTTTTGGTACCGCTAATTCTAATTCCTTCTTTTAAAGCTTTTCTTGACATTTTTATATTGAAATTATCTCTTCTCTAGACTTGTCAACTTGTAAAATATTATTGGCAAAACATTACACATCATACATCCTAAATATTCTGTGACTATTTCTTCAAAGAGGCAAGGACTTGTTGCCGATACTTGATTAAAGCCTATGGTGTTAGGAACAAATCTGTCTCTCTTCCAACTATTTTCATACTACTTATTTAGCGCCTCTCCTTGATTACAATAATATGTTTACGAGTGTATTATCTCCTCTCCCACCACATAATTTGAAGATTCCTATCACAAACTTGTAAATCAAAGAAATCATATATATATATATATATATATATATATATATATATATATATATATCCTATAATTTCCTACTGATTATCTCAGTAACTCTTCTTTATTTTATTCTTTATAGTTTTACATCCTCTTTGATTTTGATAGGTTATCTACCCATAATGTTTTCTCCTAAAAAGTTCAAAAAAAATGTTAAAAGAATATCATCAATTTTACATGCACTAGATCATTTAATACATGTCAAGTTCTAGTATATCTTCATTTAAGAGTCTGCGATGATTATATTCTTTAATTTCTTCTTTACTAGGAATATTACCTGATCCCTACTTTGCCTTCCTCTGATCTTACCACATACCAAGCTTATATGTATATGCTCTTAGTTTCTGACTTTTTAAAAGTCTCTACATATTTACAAGAAGGTCCATTTCTTTACTTTGAACCTTCTCATTCCACTACCTCTCTCTCTTTTTTTATATTGCAATTCACTATCTTTAGATTCCTTATGTATCTATTTTGGTAATTTCATGATACTAGAGATGTTATTCCCATATATTCTTCTTTATTGTTTTATCTTCAAAAGGTATTAGTTCTCATCCGTCAAGTTTCACCATATTCTCCTGGTATAACTTTATAATATTCGCAGATTATCCTATTTATCACATATTATCCTATTTATCATCCAGGTAAGGAAGTAGTCTATTTGTTCGTTGTTTGAGCCATTATTAAATGGTATCCAACATTCCTCTCTATGGTGTTTTAGAAGTGAGTGGGAAAAAAAGCAGTGGACATGGGTGGCCATTTAAGTGGTTGCCTAGGAGCCTAGGTGGCTACTTGGTGTATAAAAGAGGGCGAATAGGATCCTATAGGACCTTTAGAATCTATACTTGTCAGGAATATGAGTTAAGGACTAGTATAGGAGTAGAGTAGGATTAGGCTTTTGTGTAATTATATAATACAATTGAGATCAGAGATCTCTCTAACCTTTTCTCCTAAGTCTCTCTATCCTTCTCTCTAACCTTCACACTCTTCAACAAAATGGCATTGCGGAACATAAAACAAACATCTATTAGAAGTTGCATACACACTTTTAATTTACAAAAAGTTCCTAAATGTTTTTGGAGTGATGCAATCCCTATCGCTTGCTATCTTATTAATCGTATGACATCTACTCGAGGGTCAAATCCCATACTTTTTACTTCATCCACACAAGTAACTCTTTGCTTTGCCCCTAATGATTTTTGAGTGTATTTGTTTTGCTCACGACAATCAGACTAATAGAACTAAGTTAGATCTCAAAGTTTTGAAATGTGTTTTCTCAGGGTACTCTAAGACTCAAAAGAGATACAAATGTTATTGTCCCAGTCTGAACACATTTATAACCTCTGCTGATGTTAATTTCTTTGAGTCTAAATCTTATTTCGAGTCTAAGTCTTTTGTGTTAGAGCCAGTGATAATGAGTTTATATTTTTCTTTTGAACCCCTCATTATCGATTAATGCATCATCCTTAGAGAATACTGAATTGGAACAAATTCCATCTGCCAAGGATAAATCTCTCCAAATGTATAAATGACGCACTCTGACTGTGCCAATGTCTCTTGTTCCAGTTCTTGATACATAATCTGGTGAGAATTTTACTGTTTCTTCTGAGCATATTCCTCTTGATGACATTCATTCTGATCTTGATCAACCTATTGCCCTTTGAAAAAGTAAAAAGAGTTGTACTGCACATCCTTTATATAATTTTATGTCTTATGCTTATTTTTCATCACCTTTTCATTCTTTTTGTCTCATATCTTGATTCTTACTTTTTTCCTAAATTCGTATGAGAGGCCCTATCAAATTCAGGTTAGAGGCCTATTATGTAAGAAAAAATGATTGCTCTAGAGCAGAATGACACATGAAATTTGGTAGTCCTTTCGGGAAGAACGTTGTTGGCTGTCGTTGGGTTTACACAGTGAAACTCCATTCAGATGGCTCTCTTGCCCACTTGAAAGCACATTTGGTGGCCAAAGGCTATTCATTTGCTTCGTCAACTTATAAAGCGATTTTGAGAGGGGAAGAGAAATTTGCATATGGTTTTTATTGATTTAGAAAAAGCTTATGATAAGGTGTCAAGAGAGGTATTATGGTGGACATTGATGAAAAAGGGAGTCCCCATCAAATATATTGACATAATCAATGACATGTACGATGGAGTAGTGACAAATGTTAGAACTTGTGGAGGCATAACAAATGATTTTTCTATCACAATTGGATTGCATCAAGGATCTGCATTGAGTCCATTTTTATTTGCTATTGTGATGCATGAGCTTACTAGAGTTATTCAGGATGAGATACCGTGGTGTATGCAATTTGCTGATGATATTGTCCTAGTAGATGGGACAAGAGCTAGGGTAACTGCCAAATTGGAGTTATGGAGGCAAACACTGGAATCTAGAGGTTTTAGATTAAGTAGGGCCAAAACATAGTATATGGAGTGTAAATTCAGTAAACAAGGAATCCAAGATTATAATATTGTGAGACTAGATGAACAAGAAATACCGATGAATAGTCATTTTAAGTACTTGGGTTCTATTATCCAAAAGGATGTGGAGATCAATAGTGATGTCAACCATAGTATCCAAGCCGTGATTGAAATGGAGGAAAGCAACATGAGTTTTATGTGATCGTAACATTCCGTTATGGTTGAAGGAAAAATTTTATCAGACTGCTATTAGGCCAGCTTTGTTATATGGGACAGAATATTGGGCTATAAAGAGATATCATGCTTAAAAGATGAGTGTAGTAGAGATACGCATACTTTGTTGGATGTGTGGTAACACGAGGAGAGATAAGGTGAGAAATGAGAATTTTTGTACTAAGATAGGCGTAACCTCTATAGAAGAGAAGATGAGAGAAAACCGTCTACGATGGTTTGTTCATGTGCGACGTAAACCTACTGATGCGCCAGTCCGGCGAGTAGAGCGTATCAAATTAGGACAAGTTAAAAGAGCGTAGGGGAGACTGAAGAAAACATGGATCGAGGTAATACGACAAGATGTAGAGGCTAAAGGTCTTAGTGAAGGCATATTGCTCGATAGGAATGAGTGGAGAAAGCTGATCCATGTGCCCGATCCGGCGTAATTCTCTTTTGGTTCATGTAGCCTACCCCAAATACTTGGGACAAATGGCTTAGTTGTTGTTGTTGTTGTTTTGTGTGCATATATATACACGATATTGACTACTAGTAAACTTTTTCTCGTGTTGCTAAATTAATCTCTGTTCATCTCCTCATTTCGTTTGCTGTTATCCATTGCTGACAGTTACATCAATTTTATATCAAGAATGCCTTCTTTCATGGTATTCCTTATGAAAAGGTTTATATGGAGTAACCATCATGTTTTGTTATTCAGGGAGAGTCTGGACTAGTTTGTCATCTCAGAAAGTTTTTATATAAGTTGAAGCAATCTTCTAGAGCATGTTTTGAGAGATTTGCTTAATTTACTCAAGAATTTGGACTTTGTCATTCTCAAAAGGATCATTCTATTTTCTTGAGTTCATCACGAAAACAAATTTTGTTGCTTATTATTATAGTAATATAATGATTACTGGTGATGATACTTAAGGGATTAGTGAGCTGAAATTATATCTGCAGAAAAAGTTTCAAACAAAGATTCAGCACATTTGTGATATTTTTTGGGGAGGTATAAAATCGAAGAAATGTATCTTTCTTTCTCAACAGAAGTATGTGCTGAACATGCTTTCAAAGCTTGTATGTTAGGGTGCAAACTAGTGGATTTGCCAATAGGTGTCAACTCCAAGCTGCTGCTAGATCAGATGGAGCTTTTAGATAATCCAGGGTGATATAAGAGGCTTTTGGGTAAGCTGAACTATCTTACAGTGAATCGATCTGGTGTTGAATACCTTGTGTGGCGAGTCAGTTCTTATCTACTTCACGGACAAGTCACTTAGATGCTGTGATTCGAATATTTTGGTATTTGAAGTGTGCCCTGGTAAAAGACTCTTGTATTCAAATTGTGGTCATGGACGTATAGCTGGGTTTTCAAATGCAAATTGTGCATGATCACCAATTGATAGACAGTCAACTATTTGTTATTGTGTGTTTGTTGGAGAAAATCTTGTATCATGCAATAGCAAGAAGCAAGCTGTGGCTTATAGATCTAGTGCTAGTCTGAATATCGAGTCTTGACCAATATCAGATTGAATTGATTTGGATACGAGATTTCTTAAGTGAGGTACATCTTCTGCCTTTAATTCTTATGAGATTATATTGTGCTGATACATCGCCTATTCATATTGTAGAAAAATCTGATTTTTCATCAGCGCATCAAGCACAATGAGGTGGATTGCCATCTAGTTTGTCAGAAAATTATATCGGACAAGATTATTGAACTTCAACATGTTCTTTCCATTAACCAGTTAGTGTTGACAATACCTCTTGGAGGTCTTCGGATTCACAGTATTTGTGAGAAACTGGGCATGTATGCAGTGGCGTAGCCAGGACTTCAAAGTAGGGATACAAAATAACATTCAATAATATTAAAATTGTAAATAATATTTAATAATAGCAGTAATAATTTTCTTTCAAAGAGGTTAAGAGAAAGGGAGGGATCTCATCAAGAACACAAAAGTTTAAACAAATGAACAATTGAAAAAAAACCCAACTATTTGCATAATTTGATATCACAATGTGTTATTAGATACAAAAATTCAACTATTTGCATAATTTTGATATCACAATATATGCTATTGCGTATTACCATACAAACAAACAACAAACCATTTAGCTTTCTAAGTGTCTAACACATCTTCACTCTTCAATACGTGTTATTAGTATATTATCATTCAAAATTCCCAACAATTAGCTCCCTAACAAATTAAAATAATTTTTTACTGAATTTCTTTTGATAGGTTGCAAAATTTAGATAGAGAGAGAGTAAGATAGGGCATTTGACTTAAGGTGACAATGAGATAGAAGCTGCTAGCGCTGCTCGACCGCTTGAAAATGGTGGAAGTTGCTTGTTGTTGCTGCTCTAGGATGGTCATAGAGGAATTTGAGAATTGGAAACCTAGAGATTTGAGAGAGGGAGAGAGAGAGACAGGACTTAGGGTTTTGAGAGTGTGTGATGCCGCTTGAGAGAGAGGCTGAGAGGAAATCGGGGGTTCGGGCGATCGGGTTGGTTTGCTAAGACAGGATGGGAAAGGCTGAGAGAAGGGATGATCGGGTTCAGTTTGTTGCAGAGAGAAAATTTGGGCCTTGGGTTGGAATGTTTTGTGTGAGTGGCTGTGACCCATGTGGGTTCGAGAGAGAAATGAGAGATGAAAGCGCGACGGGGGGGGGGGAGCGCAAATTACATGTACAAGAGGTACTTTTTGGTGGAGCGGGGGGTCACGTGACCCCCTTGACTCCCTCCCTCAGCTAGTGTATGTATGATGTATATACTTCAACTTGAGGGGGAGTGTTAGGAATACGAGTTGTATAAGAAGTATGAGTTGTATAAGTAATATAGGAGTAGGAGTAGGATTAGGATCATGCTTCTATGTAATTATGTAATAGAGATGAGAGATATCTCTCTAATCTTTTCTCCTAAATCTCTCTTCAATACTCTTAAATAAGCACCATTATTGGTTAAAATAACCAATTCAAATTTAGTCATATTTGACATCTATAATGGTAGCACCGTTAATATTATCTACAATCTATTTTTCTTGTTCTTAAGAAGCCCAACCATCATAATAAATATTAAACCATTATATAAAAATAAATTGATAAGGATGGCATCAGGGATAAAATCAACAAGTCATGTGAATTGACAAGCTATTAGAATGGTAGCAGTGTTAATATTATACTTAGGCAGGAACATCTTTGTGATGGTTGCAAAGGAAAGTGAGAAAAGGAGAAGAAAACAAAAAGAAAAATAAGCAAGAAGAAGACAAAGAAAACGGGGTTGTGGGAGAGCAATACAAGCGTCGCGACTCTAACTAAACTAATTCAATCCAACAAAAAGGATTCCTAGTAAAAAATGGGAGTTCTTGGTGGAGAGAATTGAAAAAGTTGTTAAGTTGTTACGAACATCACTTAATGATCTTAAAGGGAGCAAACATGGTTCACAGTCGCGGTCTCGGCCGCCGACTCGGCGGGCACTGAGACGGATCGGTCTCGGTGACTCGGATCGGTATTGGGCGATACGCGCAAAACATTACATAGAAAGCTAAAAATTTTTGAAAAAATCACGATAAATCTCAAAAATTGTAGACATCCATATTTATGTATCACATGTCCAAAATATATCACCTAGCACGCTAAACATAAAGCGAAAGTATAAATACACGCGTCGTCGGTAGAAGCATATCAAAATACATGCACAATATAGTAAATTGAACAAACTACATTCATAAATACATGCTAATGTAGTTATTTCCACATTGAATTGCGATGAGGCACAAAATTATCATAATGCCGAATCGACTGAGTCAATTCCGATTCTCGGCCTAATCAGTCTCCTCTGAGTTGAGTCGACCGACTCGTGACTCGGACTCGTCTCGGAGTGGGCCGAGACGGATACGACTCGGCCGACTTGTCTCCGACTCGGCCGAGTCTTTGAACCATGGGAGCAAAGGGAGTAGGTACATGCCAAATAGTTTTTATTTTGACATTGCTATCACCTTGTAAATTAAATGATCCCATTCTTTACGTTACCCTCCTATTTTAATTCATACCTCTGACCCTAATTGACAAATAATTGTGGTGATAAATGATAGCAAAATAGATGTTCTTTTTTCTTTCTTCATTTTTTTGTGCGCGCGCGCGCGCGCGCGTGTGTGGGGGGGGGGGGGGGGGGGGTTCTTGATGAATGCCTAGATAGTGGTTCCTTAGAACACTACTAAGTCTTGATATTCCACACATGTTAATAACACATGGATTTGGTAGCAATTACACTGTAACTCGGAGAGGTGGCGCCTAGGGTTTTTATTGAGATTTAGAGTTAGAATTTTGAAACAAAAAATAGAATAAAAGGCTTTACACCTTCAATTATTGGATTTCAATCCCCAAAGTTACCAATTATCGGCAAAAGCATGAAAGAAGCATCTCAATTCTAGGGATTCAGATTTTGTTAGCAAATCCCATCATTATATATAAGAGAGGACATAAAAGCCTTAGTTATATTCTTCAACCCAAACTTGTTTTATTCTTCAAAAAATGTTCGATTCAAAACCATATGATGGATAGACAAACCATGTTTGAAAACCATGTTTTTTCATCCATAGCCCTGAGAACATATATGTCCATAGGGATGATCAACACCTAAAAAATCTTGTTGTGCGGCTTATATCCTGTTTTCTCTCCCTGTATGTGTGTACATTTTGCTTTAGTATCTATTTGCTTTGATTCAGTGTCCCTATGTTTCTTTATGATTTTGGTGTGATCCAAAACATACGTAATTGTGGATTGTTTGATTGTGAGATGTAATGTGTTATGGCTTAATTGATTATTTATTTATTTTATTAATTGAATATTGTTTTGATGAATGGGATTAGTTGGCTTTTTTATGTTTTATTGTTACTGCTCTGTGTTGTTTCCGCAACAGTAAGCGAAACAATCACAAAAACCTTATTTATTTCATAAGTAGCTAATTAAGAGTTTGTCTTGTGATGCTATTTTATTAATAGCCTTATGGTGACTAGACTTGAAATTTGGAAGTTTTGTATGTATACTTATATACACTTGATTTTTTGTAATACTACATCTTTTATGTTATTAGCATTTATTCTTGTTTATTCAATTTTCTATGTTTTGTCTATATTTTTGTGAGATATATATATATATATATATATATATATATATATATATATATATATATATATATATATATATATATATATATACATGTTTATGTGTGTGTTTATATTCTCTCTCGAAAAGAAAACCCGTGGCTTCCCCATCCACACTCTTTGTTCTTGCAATTAGGGCTTTCTCTCCTCTAGTTGTGAGAGCAATGCTAGATAGAATTTCATGATATGAAGTTTGATATTCGGGGATTGATTGCGTCGAGAGTTACTTTTCGTCGTTCATCTTCGTAGTTGGAAAGGACATGCATGGACTTCTTGCAATCTCAACTGCTGGGGGGTGGCTAGTGATCCTAGTCATCTTGACTTTTCCTTACGATCAGTTTGAGATTCGGAGATTGAGTGCGAGAAAGGTTATTCTTCGTCTTTCATCTTTGCAGTTGGGAGAGGACGCGTACAAGACTTCGTGTGATCTCAACTGCTGGGGATGGTTAGCGATCCCAACCATCTTGACTTTTCCTTAGGATCTCATTTTCTCTCATATGGGGTTAATAAAGATTATCTATGGTAGCATGTCATGTTTAGTTTCAATATTAAAAGATGAATGGTTTCACCTATTATCTATTTCGTAGTTGTTTGAAGGCGATCGAGGTACTTAATACCCATTAGGGTTTGGATCTACAAGTGGATCAAACATCATCTTTTTTTTAATTTTCTCTTTGATCACTATATCAAATAATCTGAGACCTACAAGAAAATCTACTTTGTTTTGATCAGTGAATCCAGTTGATTCACGTATGCGAGTTAATGGTCTACAAAGAGATCGAATGTTTCATTTGTCTTAAATTTTGTTTTGAGTAGTAGATCTAGCGAGATGGATTGTCCTTTAAAGTGAGTCTCGGAGCTATTTTTTTATTGTGTGATGATGATTTTTTCAGTTATTTTGAGTTATGAAGAGTTGCATTGAGTAGTTGGGTTCTCATGTAAGAAAGTTATTTGAGAGGTTGGGTTCAATGTAATATTTTTACTCTTTTTGATTAATGAAATTAATTTTACTCTTCTATACACGCATGTATGTATGTACAGGGGCGGAACTAGGAAAAATTTTTGGGGTGGGCTGCAATTTTTTATAGCATATACTTATGAATTATATGAACTTATCAAAAGAATAAAACAATATTCTCTACTAAATCAGGAGCGGAACTAGAAATAAATTTACTAAAAAAGCCAAAATAAAAAGGGATCAACATTCAGGAGCGGAACTAGAAATAAATTTACTAAAAAAAAGCCAAAACAGTATTCTCATTTGAATGACATCATGTCATCAACATTCACAACCATCGCTTCGTTAAATCTCTTCCATTTTAATTGCATCTCACCATCAATATAGCTTCTCATTCCCCAAATTCCTATACAATGAACAAGACATCTCCCCTAATTTCTAGATTCTGACAGATAAATCTAAAGCACAAAATTAACACTCAGGATTCTAATTCAAGAAATAGTTTCACAAGGATTCGAAATCTACTCCACTACCACAGAGAAAGCAAGAGTCAAAGCCAATCAACCCGCAATCCCAACAAATTCCAACTAAAAAAATGAACAAAAAATGAGTTTTAAGTCTATATATAAAAAAAAATGGGCCGGGCTGTAGCCCGGCCCAGCCCACTAATGGGTCCGCCCATGTGTATGTATGCATGCTTTACAATACACACACATGTATGATTCAGGTATGCGAGTTAATGGTCTACAAGGAGATCAGATGTTTTAGTTGTTTTAAATTTTAACTTTGAGTAGTAGATCTATCGAGATGGATTGTCCTTCGAGGCGGTCTCAGATCTATTTTTTAGTGTGTTAATTGCTATTTTATAATGATTTTTTTCAGTTGTTTTAAGTTATAAAGAGTTGCATTTAAGTGATTGGATTCTCATGTAGGAGAGTGTAACGTCCCGATCCCGTGGGTATGGGGACGCTACTGCGACGCATATACGCAAGGCGGAGATACCCTCATATATATATGCTAACAATTGTTACATGCAGGAGTCAGAGCACGAAAGTACGTGGTGTGTTATACATTCTAACTTAAGAGTACAATTACAAAGTTATCGTAGGATGTGACATAATATTACAAACATATTACATCACTGATAGGCGCAAAAGTGAGAAGTATCAGAAGATATACAAGTATGAACAGTACAAAAGATGCTTATTAGTTACAAAAGGAAATTCGAGAGCTGAGCATGAGGGGTTGGAAGGAAAAGACCCCGAATGATCTACCGCTGATCCACTACGCTACCGCTGCGCAACTCTGATCAACGGAAGTCCACAACGGCCCAAACTATAGGATCTGGACATGCAGGTCCAGAGAGTCATAAAGCTACCTAACGGGCGATAAGATGAGTGCCAAGTGGTGTGCACATGCAACCACACACATATCGATAAATTCAAGTTAAAAAGCATGTATCGAAAATCTTGTCGTGAGCACAGACACAAACGAGCAAGCAATGAGGCATCAAATAAAGTAAATGTGGCAAACCAGTTGTACAAGCTCAAATTACAGATCCGTGAGATTATTACGTCGAAGGAATAACCTAAATGAGAAAACCCTCATATATATATACCTTATACCTCACGTCATCATAACATGAGTTCATACAACCCTAGTTGTCTCCTAAACTAAGAAAACAACATAAAACCGATAAAACTTATGAAACCAAATGCGGGAAAAACCAGTTGTACAAGCTCAATTTATGGCTTCATGAGATTAATACGTCGAAGAAATAATCCAAACAAGAAAATCCTCATATATATATATATATATATATATATCTTATATCTCATGACACCGTAATCTGAGTGTATATAACCTGAATTGCAAAACGACACGACAAATGATAAATTAGTATTTTATTATTATTACCCATCCGACTCATTATATCTGGGTATGTCTTCTGGTATACGTTTCAACCCACATACATCTATATATATGAGTAAATCGAGGTTGGTTATTGAAAACTGATGAAGAAACTAATGAATTACTTTTACAATGGGTCCCGTGCATATCCGGGACCACGACCCATTATGTTCCGCTGCTGATACGGAACTTCCACAAGGCATAGTGGGGGATGAGTCTTATTGTATGCCCTGGGAAGGAAGTAGTAATCAGGGTGCCATCACACTCCGTGGAACACCTGTAGGCCCACAGGTAGAGCCAAAGTTTTAATCTTACACCATACCTAATGCCATTGAAAACACAATCACAAATTAAAGTCCATCAGTTTCTCTTGACCCGGTATAAGTTGTCCTTTTTATTACCGATTATTATCAGTATACAGGAATGTGCAGGAGCATGGTACAGGAGTAATAGGGGTATATCAGGATATCAATTATTACATTCTTGTAATGTGATAATCAGGAGTCAAGTGATAACATAGCAGGTGATAACATGCAAGTGTCAGGTGATAACATGCAGGTGTCAGGTGCCAAGTAATAACATGTCAAGTGATAGCATGCCAAGTGATAGCACAACAAATATTAACTGTCGTATAACACAATATGAAAAAATGGTACCGATACATGAGACTGGTACAAATATCAAAAAGCAATACAGTTCTCGGAAAACAGTATAAGTAAAGATTTCAAACTCTTCACAACCAGAATCAAACGAATTAATTAAACTATCAAGCAGGTGAACGAGTAAGCAAGCAGGCAAATGGGTAAGCAAGCAAGCGAACCCCCAAGCAGAGCTAAGCAAAATTGAAGCGAAGCTAACGTACAGCACTAGACGCCATCACGCTCGACGTGATCATCGCTCGTGACACAGCTAAACGCACACGGTAAAGCGAGTGTATAAATGATATGCTACCACACGTGGCGATGCCGCCCACATGACGTTACTATGCTCGAACGGAGTTAGCGGTAAAGCGCTGAGCGCTAGGTCCGCCTACCAGACGTAGCGTATAGAAAGTCCAGAGGACTTCAATAAATCTCAGAGAGGTTAAATCCGGAGGCTGTAGTAAAGCCACAAAGTGATTAAGCCTGGAGGCAAGTAGGTACCTGCAGAAATGTTAGTATCAAACATACGCATATAAATAGATAACAAGTAGACTATTCGTAGAGCCTGACGAGGTGTCACAATTAAGCTCGGCTCTCAGTCACATGTAGCTATTAAAACCTAGGGGGTTTAACCTGGATGCTAAGAAAAGCGAAAGCTTAACTAAGTCGTGCCTGACGAGGTGTCGTAATTAAGCTCGGCTAACAGCCACACGACGTAGCTAGGCCCCCGACGAGGCTGATTGACAAAAGGACAGAGTTTAGTAAAGTGTTTATCTGATTTGTGATGAACTCTAAATTCTCGTAATGTCACCGCAATAGCAATGGCTATACGGGTCATTCATCAGAGAGAGATGCGATGAAGGCTTTTCGACACAGTGTTCTTCTTAGAAGAAAGAGTTTGGTTGAAAAGAAAGATTGATTTTGTTTTAACTATGAGAAAAGATCATAGTCCACTAATCATTTACCACCGCTAACTTAATAGTTCATGAAGATTAAACTTCATGTTGAATTATATAATTGTTCCTAGAAGATTTGCCTCAAGTAAGATATATAAGATGAAAAACTAACCCAAATTGAAACACACTAGCTAAAATTTAACATTAGATTATGAAAGCTTTCTAAGCATAACATAAGAAAAATTACTTAAATTTAACATTAAGCTATTAAAGCTATTTAAGCATAAAATAAGTAAAACTATTAGCTAGTATTAACAATAATCAAGTTTACTTTTTATCATCACAAGTCTTCAAGAAGATACCTAGTTTTAGGGTTTTTAGCATGCATGGGATTCAATCAGTTTAATCAATTATAAAACTAGAAGTAGTAGAGAGATTAGCAAATCATGAAGTTGTATATAGTTTTTCATGATGAAATTAAAGCAAAGCATATTAGATGAAAAAGAAGATTACATAAATAAAAGAAAGCATGTAAATAACACAAAAGAGATGAGAGAAAAGTAATGAAACCTTTGTATTGGTGAGTTACTTTCAATTACAAGAGCTCCTTCTTCTTCACAAAATCTCTTGCTAAAATCCTAAAATTACAAAGCTAAATTCAGAAAATAGAGAAAATTAAAGAAAGCTTAAGTTGTGATCTCTGAGATGCTTCCTTTCTCTGGCTCCACCTCTCTATTTATAGGGGAAATAGGAGGTAGTATCCTGATAGAACTCATGCACCCAACCGCTACAGGAGAATCCTCTAGATTGCTGCGTTTTCGCGGCTTTCCAGGAGAAAACGAGGCAAATGAAAGGTGGAAGAGGTTGTGTTTTGGTGCATGGCTTCATCTTGTCCATCCATAAGAAAATTTATCTTCAGATTCTTCATTTGAACTCGGGATTTTAATAACTCCTATGACTTCTAATTAGCTAACTACAATATAGATACAAAGAAAGTCTAATTCTACTTCTATCCTAGTCTACTCCTAGTACAACTCATATACCACTCCTTATACAAATCATATTTCCCACACACACACACACACACACATTTTGATCAGAATAGGCTGAAATGATGATGGATATGATGCTGATATATTTATTGAATGCCCTTCCTAACTGCTGTGTAAATTGGTAAACTGTTAGCATTGGTGGTGATAATATCATGACACTGGTACTTTTCAAAGTTCTTAAAAACTTCTATTAATCTCTTCCTCGGAAAAAACTTATTAGCTAAAGGTTGTCTGCAGGGATCTGTTGCTTTAAGGATGAGAGTCTATGATCGAGTTATCTGTTTTGCAAACTGTCATTTTGCTGCTCATCTGGAAGCAGTTAGCAGGAGAAATGCGGACTTTGATCATATATATCGGACAATGTCATTCACCAGACCCTCCCACGGACTTCAGCCTGCATCAGGTTCAGTGCTTCTCCTGTTCTGGTATTAGTTTTTGCAATGGCATATCTCTCCATCACTCACCTTCATAAGTTTAGTCATTAGGCGCGCGCCTGCGCGCGCGCGCGCACACACACAAACAAACAAATATATGTAAATGGTATGTAAGAATGGCACTAGCTTTATATAATATGTATATGGTGTAATATGAGATTTACCCAGACTTGTTAAAATATGTGGTGAGGTTGCCAGAAATGGTAATCTGAAGTGTTCATTGTGATATATGCATTCCAAAAACCTACAAAAAATCAAGTTGGATTGAAAGCTTCTATTCAGTGCATCACACGATCTTTAAATGAATGGTTTTGAGTGGTTCTAAAAGCCATTTATTTTGGTTACTTGATCCATAAGCTAGTAGTTTACAAACTAGTTGATTTTTGTTCCTCATAGATTTTATGATGTCTGATCATGATCGACAGTTTGGGTACCCATTTTGAAAGGTCCACTGTGTTTTTTTGGAGATGTATAAACTCTTATGAAACATATGCGTATTACAAACTATGAAGCATGAAAACTTCAAAGTGAGTGCCGTGTCCGTGTCGGATACCGACACTTGTCAGCCACGTATCAGACACTCCGATGCCGTGTCAGTTTTTAAATAACCATAAAATCACGTGTCGGCACCGTGTCCAATGCCGTGTCGCCATTAAATAAAATTTAAAGATCATGTATTAGATATCTAAAAGTCACATGTCGCTTAATTAAACATGAAAAAAATATCGTTCTGACATAAGAAGCAAATATGTAGTAGAATTTACACAATCATGAAATAGGTGAGGTATTAGTTAGATTTTTTTTAGATTTTTTTGTTCTTTTTGTTACTTTATAAAAGCTATATATGTAAATTATTTAGATTTTATTTTGTTTTTTCATTTTACCTTCAATAAAACTAATTATTCATATTTGATTATTTTTGACGAGTTGATTATTCATTATTCTACTTACATAGGTAGAGTTGTGTAAAAATGTCTACTTCGGAAAGTACTGTTGAAAAAGTTGAAGACATGTACCTTTTTGAAAGTATGAGAGAATAAAAAAAATTAGGAACGAGGAGAGAAAATTTAAACATATAATAATATTAAAATATTCTTGGCGTGTCCCAGTATCATTTTTTTTGGATTTAGTTGTGTTCCGTGTCTGTGTCGTGTCCGACACCCGTGTCCGTGCTACATAGATTATAAACACTGCAAAGTGCTATGCACTTGAAGAATATTGAAGCAAAGGTAGAAAACAACAAAGTTGACTTTACTTATTTCGTTTCCTGTGATCACAACATGCATAATTGGAAGTTCCAATGTTTAAAATTGGTAACTAGAAATAATTTAGGAGAAGAATGGTAGTTGCTTTCACGTATTAGTCACTTTGATTGCTCAAATGAACACCTATCCAACTTAGATCGTTCGTTCTTATATTTTTTTTCTTCTTAATTGAGCTCAGGCTTCCGCAAGGTGCAAAGAGAAATATAGCTCAAAATGCTTTTGCCAGAATCATCAAGTGGCTTGTTCTTATTTTAGTACTTTATCTCTGTATGACCTAGTCATCTACTTTCCTTTTACTCCTGAATTTATTTAGAAATTTATAATCTATAAAATATCATTTCTCTCCTTAGGTCATCTTAATAAGTTTTTCAACCCTAGAAACTTGTGTTAGTGTGTGATGAAATAAAGGGGAGAAAAAGTTATTTTCATGTGAAGTTTCATTTGGAAATTCACTCATGATATTCGTCTAAATTACACAAAAGTCCATTATGTTGGTTCCCATGTTCTTATTATGTAAGAAATAAAATATAAAAATTAACAAGTAGATCAAGAACTAATGTGCATTTATTTACATAAAGAAATGCTCTAACTAAGTATCCTAATTTGTACAAATGGAAATTCAAATTTCAAACCAAATTATTTCTAATTTACCAGCTTGCATTATCCATGCAGATCAATCTCCTTGCCAGCGAAATTGCAAGTTAAGATGAATTATTGAGCATACTTTTGTTTTTAAGAATATAGAAATGCTTCTTTTCTATATCACATAAATTAGTGAGTAATTACCATCATTCTGTCTGAGTGTGATGAGTTAAATCCAAAAATTCTAACTAACCTTTAAGAGGTCCCTGATGTTATGTAATAATAATTAATAGCCAAGGACTATAGACTTCTGAGATTCTTTATTAGATTGAAATTCTACATTAGTTAGGTTTCTGCTCTAAAATTTCTAATAAAATTAAATCCTAATTTTTTTTTAGTTTGACTGAGACTCTAATTTGACGGGGTCTGTTTTTATAGTTTTATTTATTTAAATTATTTATTTAAGACTCATATTACATATATATAGTATGGCTGGAGCTATGCTCCATACTAGGCCTGTTTGGTTAAGGGTGAAAGTGAGAAAGTGAAGAAGTGAGGTAGTGGTAATAGTTTCCTTTGGAACTTGAGAATTGGTTAGTAAGTTTTCCGGTGTTTGGATATTGTTGGGAAGTATGGTTTGAAAAATGGTATGTCTTTTCTGATGTTTGGATGATAATGTAGAAGTGAAAGTGAAAAAGTTGTCCACAAAGTTGACCGCAAAATAATATTAAAATAAAAGTTAATTAAGAAAAAAAAAGCTGTAATTAGAATGCAAGTGAAATTTACATGATCAAAAAATTAACTGTTTTGTGCTACCTTATTACAAATGAGATTTACATGACCACAAAGTTAACTGTAGCACTCTGGAAATGAGAAAATGATTATGTAAAAGAGAAACAGAAAAGGAAAAAGGGTTTTCTTATTTTCCTTTTCCGGTGTTTGGATAGATAGGGAAGTGAGCAATTATACTTCCCCATTTCCTTACTTCCGCCCACTTCCTTGCAACCAAACACCCCCACTATGTTCTACAAAAAAAAAAGTATTTATTTGAGATATTTTTGAACCTATCTGGTCACTTTTGTTCTTATAAAAGTAGATTCTTCTGGAACATTTGTGGAAAAAGAGAGGAGAATTGACTCGATTATTCGCATTTTTTTTAAAATATGGATAGATTTTGTGAGATTCTTTTGGGATTTTAATAGAGTTAGATTTGGATAGATTTTAATAGTTGATTAGATTAAATACATTGCAATAGGAATTACAAAATATATTAAAAGATTAGAAATCATTTTTATCCAATATAGCCCTAGAAGGGGCATATAAATTTTCTTTATTTTTTGCTTTTAGGATTAGTTACATACACACACTATAGTTTCAGACTGATTAGATCTATGGCTAGGATGTTTCATTCCTAACAGAAATTGGTGTGCGAGGGTTTTAAAAATGCTTAGATCAAGATTTTCATGGCCTAAACCATGTATCTAATCCACGTATTTTTGGCTGTCCATTCGTGACTACTTGATGCATAAGCGAGAAAAGTTATAATTATTTATATGTTTTTTTATTCATTTTAAATGAAGTAGATCCACTTGAATATAGTAAATTTCAATTTGCATGATTTATTATTCCATCTGGATGGGAAGGATTTGCTGCCAATTTTGAAGGAGCCAACTCTAACTCCGACACCCCCTCCAACACACACACACAGACACAAAACCACCACCACCACCACAACACACACGAGAAAGACTCACATATACCAGCACTCCATCCGCCACTTGACATTGCTAAGAGCATGTGTCGTCTATCATTCTGACTTCATGTTTATTTTTTGTGGTGCAGGTGGTACAACATCTGCTGTTCCAGTGAATCGTGGAGGCAATGTGTGTAGTTTCTCTACCCTTTTTGCATATTCTGTTCTACGCATTTATCATACTCCCACTACATGATTTACGAAGAAAAGATAATATCCTGCTTACATATATGGCAGGCGACAGGATCTCAGTCCGATGATGGAAAGCCTGACTTGTCAGAAGCAGACATGGTCGTATTTCTTGGTGATTTCAATTACCGGCTTCATAGCATTACCTATGACGAGGCAAGAGACATGGTTTCTCAAAGATGTTTTGACTGGCTTAGAGAAAAAGATCAGCTTCGAGCCGAAATGAGAGCTGGCAAAGTGTTTCAAGGAATGCGTGAAGGGCAAATTATATTCCCTCCAACATACAAGTTTGAAAAACACGTAGTAGGCCTATCAGGTATATTCTTAAAACATTTTCTGTGAATGAACTCTGCTGACTGCTGCTGAGTAATAAATGCTTAAACATTGTTGTTGTGCTGGGTTTCATGCCCTATAACTCCTAGAGAATCTATATGCTTTTATTTTGTTTAAAGTTTTCGTACATTTGCTCTGTAGGATATGATTCCAGTGAGAAGAAGCGTATTCCTGCTTGGTGTGACCGGATATTATATCGCGACAGCCGCTTTGTATCAGTGGCTGAATGCTCACTGGAATGTCCTGTAGTCGGTTCAATCACATTGTAAGTCTTCTTTCAGATTTCTAGGAAGATATTCTTTAAGGTACAAGTTAACTGAACTGACACACTCATTCTTTAAGGTATGAAGCTTGCATGGATGTCACAGATAGTGATCACAAGCCTGTCAGGTGCATATTCAATGTTGAAATTGCACGTGTTGATGAGGCAATAAGGAGGAAAGAGTTTGGAGAAGTAATCTCATCAAACGAGAAAGTGAAGTCTTTGCTTCAAGAATATTGCAACGTTCCTGAAACTATAGTTAGTACAAACAATATCATCCTCCAAAACTCTGAAACATTGATACTACGAGTTACTAATAAATCTGAGAAATATAAGGCTACTTTTGAAGTCAGATGTGAAGGCCAGTACACAATCAAGGAAGGTGGCGATGCGTCTGAGCTTTGTGCAAAAGGTTACTTTGGCTTTCCCCAGTGGCTACAGGTACGTCATGTGATGACTTGAGTTAACTTCATTGCAGAGTTTGGATATGTCTATTTGTGTCAGACGTATTGCCTCAAGCTGACAACATCTTTTAGCAGAATAAAGTTAAATATTTAATGTAGTGCAATGTATCTGTTGAGAGCTTAACGCCTGGCATGAGGACAGGAAATTATTTTTTGCCTCCAAACTTGGAAAAGCATATGAAATAACTCTTTCTAGTCCAGGAAGATTAATTATCCTCTACCATCATTTTACCATGAATTCAGCTTCAGTATGCATACCTATGTTTGTATGCATAGATGTTGGGCATTTTCTAGAGTTAAAGAAGAATACATGGGGTTTATGGATTTGCGCAAAGATTTTCTCACAATTGCCATGATATTTGCACAATTTTTTGTGTAATTTGGAATGTTGTTCCATGTGCAACTGTTCATTGTCTTCTGACATTTTTATTTAGTTGATGATACTAAAGTATGGATTAATTCTAAAGGTAGAAGTGTTGGAGAATCATTAGAATCTAAAGGATTTTAAAATATCAAGAAAAAGATGTAACATGTGAACTGCAAATTCAGCGATAACTAAGAGAAAAGATGACGGAAAAGTTCAAACTGAAGGTAAATAACCATGTTTATTATTTAGGATTCTTTTTATGAAGATTAGACTGAAGATATTATTGACTGAATTACACCCCATGATTGAAGTGGAGAATACTGGATGAATTACACCCCATGGTTGAAGTGGAGAATACTGGAATAATCCTGTGTCAGTTGTGTCATCTGTTGCTAAGTTTAGTTCCAAATTGGAAAGCAAGTGAAAAGGTGATTGATATATAGGGCTGTGTCTAGTAACTGATTGTCAACTGTTGGGTCAAAACTCGTTTTTTTTTGGTGGGGGGGGGGGGGGGATCGAGTATGGGTAGGATATGGCATTTACATATCCATATGCGCTTAATCATGCTTACGGATATGGAAACAGATAGGTTAGGAAGACTCATGTCGTATTCGTCAAAATAGGATACAAATACGGATCGGATATGAGGGAAACAAATATTATTACACCTTGCTAAATAGATACACCATTGTATACCATTCATCTTAACTAAAATTAAAACAAGCTACTTCTAATTCCTCTTATCCCAATACTAGGAAAGAGTTACCTAATTTAAATTACATAATAGAACAAGTTTTAAACAAAATGTGTACATATGACACATATCATGCGGGTGGGCTAATTATGCATTCTTTTTTCATGAATTAATTATGTATGATGAGCTAGTAAGGCTTGGTACCAGGGGTGCTTCGTATACAGTTCGGATATGGCGTTTATCATATTTGTATCCATTTTTCAATCATGGATATGGATACGATTACAAACATGGTTCAGTAAAGAAGCTTCATATCCATATTCGCAACGAAATGGATACATATTCATATGCATTCCTAGTCAAAAGTGGTTCCGGACCATTATGTCACACTAAATAGCTTTCAAACACCTGGTTTTGATGACTCAGAATGACTTGACTGTGGACCGAATATGTTGTGCCCTTGGGATCCCCATAACTTTAAAGATAATTTTGTTAATTTTTATGTATGAGAATGTTGGGAAATTAATAAAATAACCAAAATGTGTAATTTAACCCAAACCCTATCTCTTACCTAGTGGCCCCAAAATGTGTAAACCGAAATGTGAAATATTGAGATGGAGAAATACGAGGAAAAATTAACTGAAATGAGTTTCAGTGACCTTGTGTGTGTGGATGAAAACATTAAAGCATGATTTAACAAACATTGAGATGTGTAATATTGAGATGGAGAAATACGAGAGAATTAATTGAAATGAGTTTCAGTGATCCTCTGTGTGTGGATGGAAAATATTAAAGTATGATTTAACAAATAGTGAAATATGAAATATTGAAATGTTAGCATGAAATGTGAAATATTGAGATGAAAAAACACGAGAGAAAATTAACTGAAATCAGTTTCAGTGACCCTGTATGTGTGGATGAAAAACATTAAAGTATGATTTAATAAACATTGAGATGTGAATATTGAGATGAAAAAATACGAGAGAATTAATTGAAATAAATTTTAGTGACCCTGTGTGTGTGGATGAAAAACATTAAAGAATGATTTAACAAACATTGAAATGTGAAATATTGAGATGGCATGATTTAACAAATAGTGAAATATGAAATATTAACATGTTAGCATGAAATGTGAAATATTGAGATGGAGAAATACGAGAGAAAATTAACTGAAATGAGTTTCAGTGACCCTGTGTGTGTGGATGAAAAATATTAAAATATGATTTAACAAATAGTGAAATGTGTTTGAACTGACTACAGGACATTCTGCGCACACACGGTCACTGAACAATTAATTTTTTCCTCGCATTTCTCCATCTCAATAGTTTACATTTCATGCTAACATTTCAATATTCCACATTTCACTGTTTGTTAAATCACGCTTTAATGTTTTCCATCCACACACACATGGGGTCACTGAAACTCATTTCAGTTAATTTTCTCTCGTATTTCATCTCAATATTTCACGCCTCAATGTTTGTTAAATTACGCTTTAATGTTTTTCATCCACACGCACAGGGTCACAGGGTCACTGAAACTCATTTCAACATAATTTTTCCTCATATTTCTCCATCTCAATATTTTACATTTCACTTTAACAGAATGGTTTTGGCCATTTTAGATTCCACTATTCAATTTGATATGATCCCACTGCGCCCCCTAGTTACAGACTGACCGTAACTGATTGGCTTGGGCCCAACTTTTATGGTTTCTGGCAGCTTCATACTGAAACAAGCAGATAATGAACGTGAATTATACAAAATTAAACCTGTACAATCTTTAATCAAAACAGAATGATATTGCATGAATGAAACTGTCTGATACTGATCAAAATCGGCTGAGTATTATTTGGTTCTATTAGTAACCCTTAACATGTAAAGTAATTTGTTTAATAGAAAAATTGGAAGGGGGAACAGGACAACTGCGATGATCATATTTGCTAAAGGAGATGTTATTGTAGTAGCTATTTGGGTTTCTTCTTATGCACATGAGGAGAAAAAAAAAAGGATTGTGTACCTTTACCCAAGTCAACAATATTGAGAAGATCAAATGAGCTGTATGTAAATCACTATGGTATTGCGGATAAAAAAGGAAGAATAGTGATCCAACTAGCCTGTGCTTTCAAAATTTTGTGGATCTCTATTAATTCGTACTGCTACTTGGTTGCATATTGCAATGCTTTTTTATTTAATAGTAACTAAATTTGTTTTTTTTTTCCTTATTTGTCTATGGATATAAAATACTAATACAAAGAATACATTTTGCATATTAGCAGTGTGCATTATTAAATTATGCATGTTGACTTTGGACCTACTTTAAACCTAGTTAGTGAGGAATAAAATCACGACTAAATTTGACTATTAGTTTTTTATATTTTTAATTATTTTAAAATATATATTTGAAAATTTTAAGATGCTAGTACTAGAGCATAATCTCACGCTAAAACTGTCAAAATGAACGAAACTAAACCCATATGATTAATGGCTTGGATCATTAACCCAACTTATATTTTCAAAGATAAGTGTAAATTCTCATGTTTCACAGCGTATTACATCACCTAGAGGGGGGTAAAGAGGTGCTAGCTAAAGAACTATGACAAACTATGCGGAAATAAAAACAACTAAAGCTATCTAGCAAAACAATGAACAAAGATACAATCCCAAACAATCAATACAAATATAGCACAAGAGGTATCTAGCATGAGAAGATAAAGCAATATAGAAGCATGCGAGATATTAAAGAGTAAGTTTAGTAGAGAAAAAGAGAGAAGACAATCGCAAATATAAGGATATGTTTCGAGGTTCGAGCCACTGCTCAACACCCTCGCCTTCACCGCAATGGAGGATTTTTACTATGGTTTGATCCTGCGAGATTATTTACTCTACGCATACCCACAGGAACACCGGACCCGCAAGGCCTCTCAGTCGGTGTTGCAACAACTACAATTACGAACCCGTAAGCACGTTTAAGGTCGCAACCTCCATAACACTTAAATACAAGAAGTGGAGTGATCTCCTCTAGATCAACAAATAGCTCACAACACAATCATATAACCAAGGTAAGGATTTAAAGCTCAGAGATTGAATGTGAATGAAGCTTTGGTGTATGTAGAGTAAAGAGATAGCTTTGAAAAACTTATATTGGATTTTTGGCTCAAAATGGTTTTCTTTTGAAAATCTTCTCTAAAAATCCTTGAAAATATTGAGCAAAAATGTTAGCACAAGTTCTTAGGGTTTTCAAACAATACCCTTATTTATAGAGGACCAAAACAGATGAATTAAACCCAAAATAGCCGTTATAAATTAACCTAGAAAAGATATATTTAAAATATAGCCGTTTGGGGTTAATCAGGCTCTAAACAACTCGTAACGGTCAGATTTTTTACCGTGGGGGTTTCCGGTCGACCGGGCGGTCGACTGATAAAACCCGAGAGTTCTGCAGGAGTAGTCAGTCGACCGAACTCTAGCACCATGGGGTTGTGCATGTTTGTGCACGTCGATCGATTGTGCGGTCGACCGGTAGAGCAAATGAGCTTTGCGGCCGGTCGATCATGCGATTGACCGACTCAGCCCAAAAACCAACTATTTGGAATATATTTAAACATCTTTTTAACTCCAATCCCAATAAATCTTTATAAATTCTATAAAAAATAAGTTCATGTAAATATTTGAAGCTCAAATATGTGTGATTATAGATCAACCACAAAAGGTAAAGAACAAAACTTGTTTTTGTGAAGAAAAATTCCTTTTCAAAAATAACTTTTCAAAAACCATAAATCAAAACATCGTTTTGAAATGATCTAAAGTTTCAAAATTCTTTTCAAGAATTTAGAAACGAACATAATAAATATCTTGAGTGTGTGTGAATCTCGTGCTATCAAACCTTTAAACTTGATTTTAACAAATCTAAATCTTATATTGATAACTAAAGAAAAAATATATCTTCTTGATTGCTTCAATCTTGTAACTTTCTCGATCTTGAGCTTGACTCCAAACATGAGTGCTATGATTTATCTTGATGCTTGAGCTCTTGAATTACTTTGTAGTTTGCTTTAAAACTTGTGAGTCTTTTAGAGAAGGTAAACATATGATTGAAATACTCTTTATAAATCTGAAACTTATATAAACAAAAATTCATTAGTACTAATAACTTTTTGAGATTATCATCATCAAAACTCGGGTGAAGGGAAGGGCCTTTGGGCCAACAATCCCCCTTTTGATAATGACAAAACTCATGGAGTTATTTTAATTAAACGTGGAAGAGACTTCAAGTGAAACTCCCCCTAAACACATGCATATATCAAATATGACATTTAAGCTCAATGCAACAATTTAAAGCATATGCATATGTGAATCATCATGTAAGCTCTATGCATCACATTCATGCATACAAGGATATAGAGACACAAATTAGTATGCTCAAATGATTTTCTCCAACCATTCAAACCTTCATCCTCCAAACAAAAGGCAATGGATGATTACAATTGAAACCATATATGAAAGTGCATACCAACCAATTGAAAATATTTTGAGGAAATTCAAAGTAGGATGGAGAATTTTGAGAGAAAAGTGAATGGGTTAGGATAGATGTTGGCAGAGAAGAGAAGGGAAAAATAGAGTCTAGGGTTTTGAAAAATTGCTTTTAAAACATTAAAACTGAATATCTGTTGACCGACCCCAGTGTACTGGAGTTCTGCAGTTCACTACGGTCGACCGTGTAGTCAGCCGACAGAACCCGAGAGCACTACAAAATCAGTGCATCCTCTGTCGGTCGACTGGAAAATCCAGTAAGTCCTGTTAGACTTATTCGGTCAACCGGGGTGAGAGTTCAAAAACTCTCTCAGTGCTCGGTTGACTGGACGGTCGACCGGGACTGCCCCAAAAACAAAAATTTTGAACTTTGAAATTTTGAAATCTTATTTTTATTGAAATAAAGTTGTAAAATCCTACATTATGGATAAAAATATTTTGATAGATTATTTAATCCGGCAAAATTTACTAGAATTATTTGCATAAATAATTTGTTCAAAAATGATTTAAGAATATTCATAAAAATTATACATATATTTAAATCATAAATTAAGCCATTAAAAATTAAGAAATGAAGTCGTAAACCCTTGACAGGCTCTGAACTTCTCCATCATTCTTTTATATTAAGAGTTGAGATGCACAATTGCTTTCATATTTTTATACTTAATAAATAATATAAATATTATCATAGAAAATTTTCAAAAATACTTATATTTGTTTATAATTAAAATACAAGTATATATGATAACAAGTACACTCATAGACATAAAGCATAGAAAACACAATTAGAGTCTATGTTATCATTATGCATATATTATAAATAAACATGGGATCTTGTCAATAGAAATTGAAACATGTTATATGAACAATCTAAATCCTAAATAATTATATGAATCCAAACAACTACATATACATGTAAGAATTCAATCAACTCGTCATATCTAAGAATGAATAACATGTATAGAGTTTAGACTAACATTAACATGTAAGTAATATAATCTTAATACAAGTGGAGATGTTACTAATACAAATTAAGCAAACAATTTCCATTTACAAAAGGTGGTGTTCTTCCACCTTGCTTTTTTGATAGCGATCCATCAATTGGTATGTCCTTCAAGCTCCAAATGCAATCACTACTAAGGCACCATCTCCCCTTAAGTTTTGGAGGAGGACACACCTATATCAACTAAATTCAGTGTGTTCTTTGGTATCTATATCTTCTTAGGTTCTTGAGAGTTAGTATTTTCTCGAACCTAAACATCATTATTTTTCAAATTTAATCTTGAATAACAAAATTGTGCAAGATGGCTTTTGCGGTTACAATGTGTACAAGTGTACAACCTTGCCATACAAATGAGCATGTGTGTGTTGTACATTGTTTACATGCTTGGTGTGTGCTCGTGGAGTGTGTTTCCTTTGGATTTTATCTTTGGAAACGGAATCAATTTTCTTCGTATCAAAAACACACTTCTTTAAACTAACATTCAAAACATTAATTCTATTTTTCAAAGACTCAAATTCATTTTGGTCAAAAACTATTTTAGGGCCTTTGCTTTTGCAAATACATTTATGAGAATCAAAAGTATTTTTTTTTTTTTCAAAAAAAAAGATAATTCCTTTTACTTTAAAAACAATATCAAGCTTGTTTTTTAAAAAATCATTCACTTTTCTCAATTTCTTGTTTTGAATATTTAAAAGCTCATATCTATTTTGCAATTCTTTAAAAAAAAAAAGAGCAAGTTCATTCATAGTAAGCTCATCATCATCTAGAAAAGTTTCTAGAGACACCTTGATGGGGTCATCCCCATTAGCCATGAAGCAAACATTGGCGATATCAATCTCCTCATCAGATTTGGTCTCCGAGTCATCCCAAGTGGCCATCATGGCCTTCTTGTTCGGTCTTTTAGATGTGGTCGCTTGGAGAGACGAACAATCAACTATCAAGTGCCCCGTCTTCTTGCAATGGAAACACGAACCCATCTCTTCTTTCTTTCATTCACTCTTCATTGGTGGTCTTGTTTTCTAGAAGTTTCTCATCTTTCTTTTCTTATAGAACATTTTGTCAACTTTTCTAATGAGCATGGCAAAGTCTTCTTCTCCTTCATCCATCGATTCTTCTTCTTTCGCAACGGATGGAGTAACTTTGAAGCAATGAACTTTTTCTTTGGAGGTTCTCTTTCTTCACAAATCTTTATTCCATCTCATGTGTCTTGAGGTTCTCAATGAATCCGGAGGAGTCTATCTCCTCATGATCGTTGAGTTCCTTAAAGAGTTGCCTTGACCTCTCAAGCCTTGAGAAGAACTCTAATAACTTTCCTCACTTTTTGGTCATTGTCGATTTCATCACCTAAGAAAGGCAATCCATTAGTGATTTTAGTAAAGCAGGTAAGCATTTCATTAATAGTCTCATTGTTAAGTATATAGAAGTTCTCATATTGAGAAAGAAGCAAGTCTATCATAGATCTCTTGACTTGAGAGGTACCCTCATGGGTTATTATCAAGTTATTTCATACCTCAAAAGCAGACTAACAATTTATAATACGTGAAAAATTATTATTTAATGCTTGTGTTAATCATATTGTGCCTTAATATTGGCCTCATAGTCCTTAGCGGTAGCCTTGGACCATGTATCCTCATCACATGAGGTTCTATAAATTCCTTAGTGACGGCCTTTGCAACTCTAAATCCGAGAGACGTAAGGAATAAGGTCATTTTTACTTTTCAAATAGGAAAGTTCAACCCATCAAATTTAGGTGGGGACTTAATGTTAGAGAAATCGTGTGATGCCATGAAAGCAAGCAATTGTATGAAATATGCAATAAAGAATATAGCCAAACAAGGATTGTTCTAAGCTGGTTAAACTAAAATCTAGAGTATTAGGCTCTGATACCAATTGAAATCACGTAGAGGGGGTGAATAGGTGATGGCTAAAGAACTATGTCAAATTATGCTGAAATAAAAACAACTAAAACTATTTAGCAAAACAATGAATAAAGATACAATCCCAAGCAAACAATACAATATAACACAAGAGGTATCTATCATGAGAAGATAAAACAATATAGAAGCATGTGAGATATTAAAGAGTGAATTGAGTAAAGAGAAAGAGAGAGAAGACAACCACAAACACAAGGATATGTTTTAAGGTTCGAGCCATTGCTCTACGTTCCCGCCTTCACCGCATATAATTTGATCCCGCGAGATCACTTACTCTATACGTTCCCATAAGAACGACCAGAACCGTAAGTCCTCTCACTCGGTGCCATAACATCTACAATTACGAACCCGCAAGCTTGTTTGAGGCCGCAATCTCTACAACACTTGAATACAAGAAGTGTAGTGATCTTTTCTAGATCACCAAATAGCTCACAACACAATCCTATAACCAAGGTAAGGATTTGAACTCAGAGATTGAATGAGTGAAGTTTTGATGTATGTGGAGTGAAGAGACAACTTTAAAAAACTTGAATTGGATTTTTGGCTCAAAATGGTTTTCTTTTGAAAATCTTCTCTAAAAATAGTTGAAAATGTTGAGCAAAAATGTTAGCACAAGTTCTTAGGGTTTTCAAACAGTACCCCTATTTATAGAGGACCAAAGCAGATGAATTAAACCCAAAATAGCCGTTATATAGACTAACCAAAAAAGACAGATTTAAAGTATAGCAGTTTGGGGTTAATCAGGCTCAGACAACCTATCGGTCGACTGGGCGGTTGACCGCCAGTGGTCAGATTTTTGACCGTTGGGGGCTTCCGATCGACCGATAAAACCCGAGAGTTTTGCAAGAATAGTCGGTCGACCGGTTGGTCGGCCGAACTCCACTGCGTCGACTGGTCGGTCGACCGAACTCTAGCGCCATGCGCTTGTTCATGTCTGTGCACATTAGTCAACTGGTCGACCGACAGAGCAAATGAGCTCTGAAGACTGGCTCAGCCCAAAAATCAACTATTTAGAATATATTTAAATATCTTTTTAAATCCAATTAAATCCCAATAAATCTCTATAAATTCTACAAAAATAAGTTCATGTAATTAGTTGAAGCTCAAATATGTGTGATCTTAGATCAACCACAAAAGATAAAAATAGAACTTGTTTTTGTAAAAAAAAATTTCTTTTCAAAAATATACTTTTCAGAAAACGATCTAAAGTATCAAAATTCTTTTCAAGAATTTAGAAACGAAACATGATAGATATCCTGTGTGTGTGTGTGTGTGTGTGAATATCTTGAGCTATCAAACCTCTAAACTTGGTTTTAACAAATTTAAATTTTACATTGATAATTAAAGGAAAAATAAATTTTTTTATTGTTTCAATCTTGCAACTTTCTCGATCTCTTGAGCTTGACTCCAAACTTGAGTGCTATGATTTATCTTGCTACTTGAGCTCTTGAATCACTTTGTAGTTGGCTTCAAAACTTGTGTCTTTTGGAGAAGCTAAACATATGATTGAAATACTCTATAAATCTGAAACTTATATAAACAAAAATTAATTAGCACTAATAACTTCATGAGATTATCATCATCAGAACTCGGGTGAAGGGCCTTTGGGCCAATATGTATGACATAACATTTTCGCGCGCGCGTGTTTGCTGTTGAGATAAAGAACAAATGTGCATTGGGTTTGGGTTGGTGGTCAGTGAGAGACTAGGGAAAGAAGAAAAGGATGAAAAGAAAAAAAGAGAGAAGAAAAGAACATAAAGTACTAGAAGAAAAGAAAAGGAGGAAGAAATTTTTTTTATCGAGGGCTATTGTTCTCATACCATATTAAGATAAAGAGAAAGAGGTACACACTGAGTAAGGGGTGTCTCCCTTATTATATAGCATAGAAAGAGTATAAAACCTATTAAAATAGGAAGTACAAAATAATAGAAAAGACCCTACCTTTATTAATATTGTAGAATTAACCTTATACTACAACACAAATCATGTATCTGTTTGTGCGTACGTGTGAGAATAAGGAAGATGAGCTATACCACATATAAGCTTATATGTGCTACGCCTAGTTTCCATGTGTGTGTGGATGATTCACACTGTTCATTAAAACATACATACTCTCAAGGAGTTGTGAATGAATAATAATGTGTTTTAGCATTCATTTTCTCATCTATTATATGGTTGCAGATTGAATGGTTCTGTGAATAAGACAAGTTTATACCGCGAGATGGATGAGGAGCTGATCTCTAAAACCCATGATTTTTCATCTACTACTTGAGAGTGTAGATCACAATGAACAGAGTGATTCATCGATTCACACGTGAGAATGTGGTGTAGCACATTTAAACTTATATGTGGTTTAGCACATATCCTTTATTCTATATATGTCTGTGTGCGCACGCGTGTGTGACGAACATGTATCTGAGCATCTAAAATTGTGATTCACTACTTATTATGATCTTCATGTCCTAAAATGTATAAAAGTGAAAATTATGTGGTTTGGACTTTGTTTACTTTGCATCAAATGGTTGAAAAATTAACATTTTTCAACAATAAAACAGATGTGATCGTCGATCAATGCTTAAATGAACTCCAAACAACATGATTTTTAATTTGTATACGTCTTAGGACATGAAGATTATAATGAACAGTCAAATCATGAAAAAATTTATAAGATTGGAGTTTCATATGGGGCCATGTGAGAGAGATTTTAGAGTATTAGATATACATATTATGTATATATTTGTTTGCATGCATGAATGTATAAATATGCATGTATGCACAGACGCGCCCGTGCGCATATGTATATATCTACATGTAGATACATTTATACACATGTCTATACACACACGCGCGCGCATGCGTGTGTGTGGGTGCGTGTAAGAATTGGTGCATTTTGATGCCCCTTCTTAAGATTCAAATCCCAATCCCCCCTTTCCAGTTCTTCCAAGTGATGTGCGAGATCCCGCTTAATTTAGCACAGTGATATTATTGTGCTTGTTTGCACCAAATATTTGCTGACACCTCTCTTTTCGTCACATATGGTTGACCTCCTTATGACCTGTTTTCGCATTTAATATTAACCTAAGTTTAAAAAAAGAAAAACTGAATTCCCTTGTATACATCTACAAACATTATACTCAGACTAGGACTCGAGGGAAAATGGCAGATTATGCATAGTTGAATAACGCTCCTTTTTGTAAAGTATCATCCAAATTAAATTACACTGAGAATTCTGTTACTATTTCTCTAGTTGCTGATTGTATTTAGCGAACCACAGATGCTATGAAGCGCAAATACTGATGTTCTGAGATAATGTTATGTAGGTCAATCCAGCAGCTGGTGTTATAAATCCTGGCCAAATAATAGAAGTATCTGTGCAACATGAAGAATTTCTGACCCAAGAAGCATTTGTTGATGGAATCCCAAGGAACTGCTGGTGTGAAGACACCCGGGACAAGGAAGTGGTACTGTTGGTGAACGTAACAGGTAGTTACACAACCGAGAGAAAGACCCACCGGATTCATGTGCGGCGCTGCCATTCACCCCAGTCCACATCCAGTGAGGCAAAGGGAACTACTTCTGATAGAGTTCAGTCTAACCATCTCCACAGGGCAGATTTTGCAGATTTTGACAGCAACTCCACAGATTTGGTTCAGGACTTTTGTCAAATCCGTGGCCCAAAGCTGAGACTACCGTAAAAATGAAATTCCAGGACAAATCGCTCCATTTTTTTTGTTCCTCGAGCAAAGAAAATAGAACAGGGATCTGTCCAGAGTCTCTTCTTGAAAAAAAAAAAAAAAAAAAAAAAATCCTAGGCCAGAACTTGCTTGAATTGATTCTTTTGTACATATCACATCACATGCTCAGCCCCAGCTTTTTGTTTAGCGAGAAAGGAAGAAGATATAGAATCGAGCGTTGTCGTGGCAAATATTCTTTAGACAGTTGATTATGATCCTTAGAAGTGAGTCAGTCAGTCGGTCATCGTAAAAATTCTTGTCAGTATGAGTGATTGTTGTGCAGGTTCTCAGTTTGTGAAGCGAATCTCGACAGGTTTGATTTTGTATTTAGCCATTGTAATACTCTGTTTCAGCTCTTGTAAGATTTTCGTTTTCTCCCATTGTAAACTATTTGGAGAACAAGTTTGATTTACTAGAAGGGTGATGGTTTTTATACCCCATGCTCTACTTTCCATGAGATTTTTGCTCGTATTTTTCAATTTTTATAATTTTTGCTCTCTTAATGAGTTGAAATCCATCAAATTCTCATCAGGTAGTTGAAATTGAGAGGTGGCCTAAAAGGCATGCCTCCTGACTGCTGTGAACATATAGAAGTTCCCGTAGGAATGCAAACAGGTACAACTATTCCAGTACAATCAAATTTATGTATTCTCTTTTCGCGACGTAAAGGTACACAGATACGGTGGTTGATTTTTCGACGTATCCAATTATATTTATTTAACTATTTTTATGCATGCATCATGTATTTATTTAACTAATTTTTTTTAAAATTTTAATTTAATTTTAAATATTTAATAAATTATTAATAATTTAATTTTAAATAATTTTAAATATTAAAAGTTGAGCGATATATTTTCGATCAAGTACTGTAAATACCTAAAGCTTAACAAGGCCCCCAAGTGTAGTGTACTACTACTCTAGTGAAAGACAAAACAAGAGTAGTTCGAGCAAAAGAATAGATTAGCAAAAAAAAAAAAAAAAAAAAAAAAAAAAAATTTGATTTTTAATAACAAACCATATGTTAGGTTACTTTAGTAACATGAAGTAACCGTTCAAGCTTTAACATGAAAAGTTGCACCATGTCTCTGAAAGCAAATACACGCATAATTTCCTATTGCTTTCCCCTCACTGTAAATGCTTGTTTTGGCGCTGTGGCAATGTCCATTCCTAACTTTTCCTTTGTCTCTCTCTACTTTCAAGAAGTTGAGAGAGAGAGAGAGAGAGAGAGAGAGAGAGACTTTTTCTTTGTCCCATTTTACTGTCGTACTTGTTTGAGCTAACTTGAGACAAGCAAAAGGAATGAAGGTTCAGTCGTGATTGATGTTATTTTACTACACTTTTGTGCTCTTATATTTCAGTTTTTTTATTCATAAATAATACTTTTAATTGTTTTGTGCAGAAATTAAGTTTTGAATAAAGAACAAAAAAAAAAAAGTCCAAAATATCAACTTTTACAAGCCCAATGCCCAAACCTCAATTGCATCAACTCAGATATACGTCTGCATGAATGCAAATCAAGCAGTTAAAAGAAAAACAAATCTAATCAAGTTAAAGATTATGGAGAATTAAGTGATTAAGTAGATCAAGTCAAAAATTGTGCAAGATTTTCACCATATTTATTTTGATCTTTTATAGCTCTCTCCTGCGGCTATAGGAGAGGGAAATTTAGAGTTAAGAATTCACTATATTTTATAGAAAAATTGTAGAAATTTTTGAAGTTTCATATTGTTCTTCATGTTCATGTTTATAGGCTTGTTTCACTTAATAAAAATCTTTATTTTCAGTTGATGATCAATTTCTATTTTCTTTCGTGAATTCATTTTGTTATTATATCTATATTGTTCTTGATCTAATTATGAGTAGTTAAACATTAAAAAGTATCTAAGTTAGATGAAACTAGATTAGTAACTTGTTAATTCATCTAGATCTATTTATTTTATACTTAAATGAAAATAAACACAAGATTATACTAGATTTAAAATAATATAATTATTAAGTAATCAAGACTTTGATAGAATATATATTGTTAAATAATAATTTATGCTTAAGATTGAATATATAAGGTTATCTTGTTTAGAGCTAATTAATTTTGATTTATATTTTTTTATAATTATTGATTTAATCCAAATGGAAAGCTATTACATAATCATGTATGATCTATGCTATAAGAAAATAAATTGATAATTATAATAGTGATTTTTAGAGAGATCTAGTTAGTTTTCATATTATTAATCTAGTGGGTTCAAACCTAAATGCTTGTTCTTTCTTAAATTTTTAGAAATCTTTAAAAATAATAAATATCCTTCTCTTTATTTCTCAATTCACCTAAATAAAACCATTGAATTAGAGATAACTATCTTCCTTGAAGATTTGACCCACAAAATATTATAACTTGACATTGGACACTTGTGGTAACATATTAAAATTCACATTAAGTTTTTGGCGACATTGCAAGGAAGACAAAATTTTCTTTAGTTTTTAATTCTTTTTACCGGATTGATTTGTTTGTTTAGCGTTTCAGAAATTGAAGTATATGATCTAATATTGCAAGAAGTTTTCTGGAGACAGGAGCAAACTGCAAAAATCGAGAGCAGAAATCTGAAGCCCCGCTAGCTCATGACACGGGTAAGTTTTCTAAACTCAATTTATTTTAACTCTGTATTTATTATTTTTGATTCACTATATCCCTTCTAACAATGATAAAATGATAAAAAATAATTTTTTGATAGATCACAAAAATAAAAAAATAAACAATATTTTAGAAACTTTAACTAGGGCATTCTTGTTTATATTCTACAGGTGATTGCTGGAGTAAGGTATGTACCCTGCAACTTTGCATTCATATAGATTAGAAATCACAAATGATTGTATCATTCATGTTTTGTGCATTTCATATCTAATTGATTTAAAAGCAAAATTCATTAATCAATATAAGATGGGAATTTTATTACTCTTCTTTAGCCTAAAAATCACTTCTTTCATCAGCATTGATCCAAATCTAACATAAAATCAATTAGACATTGGCCTCGAGCTCAATATGATAGAAAGTTGGAGGGTGAGTCATTTATTTGAAATTCCAGTTTAATTGGTATTTAGGAAGGTGTTCTAAAAGGTGATTACTTAATTATGACCTTGCAAAACGGACAAACTTCCACATGGTTTTCACTGACATGAACAGTTGGATTGATTGATTTTGGGTTTGATAAGCTTACAATCAGCTTGAAATATTTAGGAGTTGTCTAATGGTGTTTTAGGATTTCACTCCTTCGTAGAATTTGGTTGTTTTGATTTGTTTAGTTAGAGTTTCTTTTTCTTTTTATACTTTCATTCTTATCCCTTAGACTTCTCACCTCTTAAGTCTTTTTTCTTTCTAACTTAGTCTATATTGTTGGTGTATGTCAGTTTGGTACTCAAAAGATCGGTTAATCAGTTTCGATTCTATCATTCCAATCACGACTGACCCTGTTTCTATACCATTTATTTTGGATTGATATTATCCTTCAAGATCTTTCATTCCCTCATGCATTAAGCTCCCGACTGTTAGTGAGAATAACTATGAACTAAAGCCACAATTTGTTAGTATACTTTCCAAATTCACTGGCTAAGATTCCGAAGATGCTTTCATATTCATCAGTGAATTTGAGGAAGTATGCGTCATGATGAAAATTTAATAACTTAGCGATGATGCCATTAGGCTTAGTGTTCATACCCTTTGCTCTAAAATGCAGCGCTAAGAAATGGCTATATAGTTAAACCACTAACTTGATTTCTAAGTGGAATGAATTTGTTAAGACTTTCTTTAAGAAATTTTATCTCATTCATAAAACAACAAGGATAAAAAATGTAGTTAGTCAATTCCAACAAGTAGAAAGTGAACATTTATGGAAGTATCTCAAAAGGTTCAAGGCCTACTTGCTCAATGTCTTTATCACGCCATTGAAAAATGACGATTATGCCAAATTGTCTATGAAGTGTTAGATTATACATATAAAAGCTTACTAGAATTCATGTGTTAAAGTGATTTCATGAGGAAGATGGGGGAAGAGGCATAGGAATTCCTGGAAGTTCTTTCTAAGAAGATCATGTAGTGGAAAAACTTCAACGAGAAACCCTCCACATTGAACCCCATATCAAAAAGTAGCATCCATTCCATAGAAATATCCATAGCCATTGAAGTCAAGATACTTGTCTTGATGCATAGGATAGAAGCTCTAGAAGTCAAGGGTTCTTCCATGTCAACTAAGTTAATCAAATTTTCTCATTAAGCTGTCTCAACTGTCAAGCTCCAAATCATATATAGAAGGAATGTCCCTTACTAGAAAATTCACTAGTACAAAATTAAGATCAAATTAATGCTGCTTTTCAATATCCTAAGAATCCGTACGCCTCAACCTACAATCCGGAATGGAGGAATCATCCTAATTTCTTTATAACCAAGAGACATATCAAGAAGGTTCAACCTCCAATTCATATCATCCATCTGGTTCACAATTTTTAAGGACTAACACGGGCCCATACCAAACTCAAAATCCAAACTCTTTTGTGAATCCACAGTCCAATCTATCTTTCACCATAAATACATCATTCCTACAGCTAGATTTTAGCAATGATCTGTTGGCCAAAAAGCCCATCACTTTAGTTTTGATGATGATTAACTTACATACTTATAATACTAATTACCTGACATGTTTAAGTTTCAAATTTTAATTAAGATCTTAGTTCATATGTTTAGTTTCTTCAAAAAACTTGAAGTCAAGTTTTGAAGCTAATACAGGTTGATTCAAGAGCTCAAGCACAAATGACATATCAAGTACTCAATAAGAGTCTAGCTCAAGAAATCAAATGTTTAGATCAAGCTGAAGATGAAGATCAAGATGAAAATTTGTTTATAGAGTTTGTAAGATGTTTACTTTTGTAGTTTTGTTAAAGTTTAGATTAGAAAATTGATTGCTCAAACACACACACACACACATACACACAAGTTTCTATATTAGGTTATTGAGTTTCATTGAAAATGAATTTGTGGATTAAAGTTTGATTTTATCAAAATATTGATTTCATGAAAAAAATCTCAGAAACAAGTTTATATTAGTTTATATGTGTATCAGAGTTGTTTATACATATTAGAGCTTCAAAAGAAGTTTAATAACTTATTTTTGTGTTTTATGCATGTTTGAAAAAACTTGTTTTAAAGTTTAAAGTTTAGCTTTTATAAAAACAAGTTTTATTATTTCAAAATGATTTTGATATTACAAAAAAGTTCAAAATATTTGAAATATTTTTTATTTTTGTTCATACATATTAGTGCTCAAAAGTATTTACATGAGCTTATTTTTTTGATTTTATAGAAATTTATTTTGAATTTTAAAGGTTTTTCTGAGAATATTATTTAACTTTCCAGAGAATCGGACAGTCGACAGCTATGCCTTGCTGTCGACGGTTGATGCTGGAGTGCACATGCTGAGTGTAACTCAGCTGTCGACAGACTTATATAGCTGTTGACAGAAAGTTCAACAAAGACTGAGGAAGTCTCAGTCTATCGATAGCCAACCCTTGCTGTCGATCGCTCTTGTGCAGAATTTGAAAAATGTGACCGTTAAAGCAAAGCCTGTAGACAGACATATGAAGCTATTGACAGTCAGTAGTTCAACTTGCCTGTTTTGTCTTATAACGGCTAGTTTCTTCTCTAAACTTATCCAGATTCATTTTCAATGTTTATTTTGTGTTTTCATTATGTTTTTATTGTTTGTATTAGCTGAGTAATGTCCTCTAACCTTTTTCTATAAATAGGAGTAATTAGAGAGTGTTTCACACATAAATTTTGAAAAAAAACTTCAAGTGTTTGATTCTAAAATCTCTTGTGAAAGGTTCTAGTGCTTTTCAATTCTATTCTTCTCTAGTTTCTCATACAAGCCTAAGCTATCATCTCTACATTTATCTTATAAGATCCTTGTATATGAGAGTATTTTGTTTGTAGTCAAGAGTTGATCACAAGTGTTAAATTATTGTATTTGAGTGTTTGTAGATTGCGACATCGATCGAGCTTATGGGTTAATTGTTGAAATTCTTGCGGGAATATGTGAGGGAGCTTGTAGGTATTGCAGCACCGAGTGATCTTACGGGATTGATTATAGTGAAAATCCTTCATTGTGGTGAAGCAGAAAAGCAGAGCAATTTACTCGAACCTCTAAATAAATCTCACATGTTTGTGATTGCTCAACTTTCTCTCTCAACTCAACTCTCTATTTATATCTTGCATGCTTATTAATTGTGCTCAATCTTATATGCATAATATTATTTCACTCTTATGCTTGTGTTTGATTGCCAATCTCATTTAGATTGATATTGTTTTATATGCTTGCACTCATTTAAATCAAGAAATCAATTATACACCTCAACTTTTATTTTAATAGGAAGCATGAGGAGAAGTTCAAAGCCCTTCACCGGGTATACAGCTTATTTTCTTGATTGTTAAGTTAGATTTGTTTGTTATATTGTATTTTTAGTTAAGTTTTAATTTCCACATTAATTAGCATATCACCTATTCACCCCTTCCTCTAGATGATTTCAATTGACATCAAAGGTAGTGCTCTTGATATTCAGTTTAATCACCGAAGTGTGATCTTTAGTTTGCTAATCACAATCTTGTTTACACACATTTATGGATTTCTTGATCCACTATGTTTGATATTCTTAAATTTCAAACTTAAAAGATTGAGATGTGTTCATATCTTCAATCTCTTGGAAGGGATGTTTATCTTACCATTATTAAAGAAAATGACAATAATATTTTTGAGGAAAATGCAAAAGCTATTCATGCTCTAAGGCTAGCCCTAAATGATGATCATCTTTCTAGGGTTATTAATTTTGATTCGACTTTTTTAGTTTGGAATACATTAATCTCTCTTGGCAAACAAATTTCAAATGACAAGGAGAGAGACTCGGAAGAAAAAAGTGATAATTCTGACGTGTACTTCATAGTCCAAGGGGATGATCCTTAAGGTAAACTCGGAATCTGATTTTTATAAAAGAGAAAATATATCATATAAAGATCTTTCCTTGTTTTGTCAAGAATTACTTGAAAAATATAGTGTTGAATATTGAAAACAAGAAGTTGAAGAAAGAAAATAAGTCTTTGTTGAATGAAAATAATTTTTTGAAAAATCAAGTTTTCAAAGTTGATTTAAATAGAAATGATTCTTCAAAATTGAGTATTGTTTTGAAAGAAGATGAATTTTTGAAAAAGAGAATATTTACTTATCTTCTAAATTGAAAATGATTTTTGAAAAATCAAATTCATTTGATTTTCAAAGAAAGAGATTTTGTTTTAAAGAAAAGGATGCTTTCAAAACTTAATTTGATATTATTTTTAAAAAATGAAAAGTTGTATATTTCTTTGAATAAATTCAAAAAGAATTTTATTTCTCACACTTCTCATGCCAATATTGTTTCTTCCTCTATTGTTAAAAATGAGATTTGTGTTTTGAAAAATACCATAGATTGTTTGAGTTCGTACTTTTAATCATAATAGATTGAATCCATATTTCACCAGAAATAAATTTCACACCGTTATGCACATACCTCACGATATACATCACATGCACATCATGCTCATAGTCATGTTAAAGTATATGCTTATACACATTGCGGCCCTAAATGTCATTTAACTAATTTTTTCTATGATAAATTGCATGTGATTAAGAAAAATATTTGAGTTCAAAATACTAACATCCAAGGATCCAATAAATTATGAGTACCAGAAGGCACACTAATTTTATTTGATGTAGGTCTGTCCTCTGTCCAGATGATGCATTAATGATGGATACAATTAGAGCTTGATGGACTAATTAATAGATACATCACTTTCAAGAAGTTAAGATGGGGAGACCACCTTTGGTTTGGAGAAATGAAGTTGGCTATATCGGTATTGGTAACCATTTCATCCTCTATTTTAAGAATGTTTTATTTGCTTAAATGCTCATATGCGAATGTAGTAACCTAAACTCTATCATATGTTATTTTATACTTAAAGACAAGTTGATTAGTTGTTAGCTATGCATGTGTTTTTGAAATTTGTTTTCAATCGAATTTACATGCTTATATTATTAGTTTATATATGTTTACTATTGAGCTTAATGATCCCATTAATTAAGATGTTTATAAGTTTTATCAATTTTAAGTAAATGAAAAAGTATTTTTTTTTATTTACTTGATTTCTTGTTAATGAAGAGTTTTAGTTGATTTTAAATGGTTTAAAATCAACATTTTTCAAAAGGATGTATTTTTGAAAAAAAATTCTATTTTTAAAAGAATAAATACTTGTAATTTATTACGTATCTAGTTTCATTTTAAATTCCAAAAAGAATTTTATGTGAGTTCTGATAGTCTATTATTTTGTTATTCATAAATATGATATTTATATGATTCTTACACACTCTCTTATTGTTTTATTATGAGTTTTTAGATAAACTTTGAGCTTTGGTTTCTTTCATGAGCATATGTATTCTTTATAGATTTTTGAGTGTCAATTCGTGTGAAGTATTCATTTTTTCATGAGATATATACACATATTTTTCAGTATCTCTTATGTTTCATGATTATTTATTTTTGATAAAATTTCAATTAATAAGTATTTTCAAATTATTTTTAATTATTTTCAATGATATTTATTTTTGAAAATATCTACCCTTTGTGGGCAGTTGGTTGGGTAATCATGCATATATGATTTATTTGATTATTTTTTTACATATGCATGTTAGGATGGAGATAGCTATGAGATACACATAATTTTTATATACATGATTCTTATGTACTCATTCATATTTTATCTATATGTGTTTACTCTAAAATTTATAATTGATTTCATACACATATATGATTGATTGATTGTACTTGTTTAAAAATTATCCATACATATTTTTGTGCATGTTGTTTAGCACAAATAAATTTTTTGTTGGGCCTAATTTCATTTTTTTGGTATTAATTTTTTAAGGTTGTGCATTGATTTTGTACTTGTTTCAAAAAGGGGAAGAAATTCTTTGATTTCTATTAGTATCTTAATCGAATTCCATTCTTTTTGATAAAAATAAAAAATAATTTCTTTTAATTAAATTGTTCATATTTTCAATTAGTATCTATTATTACAATTGAAATCTACATTTCAAATTATTTTTGCTAGTTGGTATAAATGTCTAAATATATTTTAAATCGTTTTGATTTCAATCATTTCAATTGGTAAATTGGTATCTATTGTTTTGATTTTAATTGGTTTCAATTGATATTTAAATTAAAATTTTAAATTAGTATCTATTATTTTATTTACAATTGGTATCCAGATTCATGTTTCAAAATTAATATTCAATGGACAAATTTTTATTTCAATTGGTATTCAATGTTGTGATTTTTTACCTCTTTTGTTAATGAAATGACAAAAAAAAGGAGAGAAATTTAAAGTTTGATATATGAATGTCTTATATTTTATGCATATATGTTGAATGATTTGTTTGTATTTAAAGCATCAATGAATATCTTTATATATTTATATTTATGCATAAGTTAACGGGGAGCTTTTATAGAGTTTTTCTCTACTCCATGCATGTATAACTCCATAAGTTTTATCATCATAAAAAAAGTGGAGATTGTTGGCCCAAATGCCCATCACTTTAGTTTTGATGATGATTAACTCATACAGTTATAGTACTAATTATCTTGCATGTTTAAATTTCAGATTTTAATAAAAATCTTAGTTTAAGTGTTTAGCTTCTTTAAAAGACTCGGAGTCAAGTTTTAAAATTAACCCAAGTTGATTCAGGAACTCAAACAAAAAGGACATATCAAGTACTCAGAGAGGAGTATAGCTCAAGGAATCAAGTGTTTGGATCAAGTTAAAGATGAAAATCAAGATGAAGATTTGTTTATAGAGTTTGTAAGATGTTTAGTTTAGTAGTTTTGTTAAAATTAGATTAAAGAATTGATTGCTCAATCTCACACACACATACACACAAGTTTCTATACGGCTTCATTTCTTGATTGTTGAGTTAGATTAATTTATTGTATTGTTTTATTTTTTAATTAAGTTTTAATTTTCGCATTGATTAGTATATCACCTATTCACCCTTCTCTAGGTGATTTCGCGATCAAGAGAGAAGGTTTAGCACTCTGGAGAGAGGTTTAGAATCTTTTATTAAATCTTCCACTCAAATAAATTCTAGCCTAACACCTTCATGTAAACTTTGAAGTAGCTACTCAATGTCAATTCTCAAATTATAACCCGATTAGAGATGCAAGTAGTCAGTTAGCTAGTGCGATTGATGCGAGAGAAAAGTGAACCTTTCCTAGTCAACCTATCACACAAATTTAAAGGATGCTAAAACAAATCATACCAACTCAACTCACATGAACGTGATCCATACCTTGAGGTTCAGAAGGCAATTTGATAACCAAGTTGTAATGCCCGATCAATTCACCACATCACATTCTGAATCTAATTCACCATCTTCTCCCTTAGACGAGTCTAGGGAAATTGAATTTGAAGCAAATGCCAATAAGTCTACATACAAGCAAAGAAACTCATTTTCAAAAAGACTCAAGAAATAATTTGTTCAAATGGAGAAGATCTTGAAGGTCTTCAAACAAATCAAAGCCAACATCTTCTTGATGTAATCCAACAAGTTTCGTCCTTAGCTAAATTTTGAAAGACATTTGCACTAAGAAGAGAATCACTAATGTACCTAAAAAAGTCTTTTTAACAGCCAACATTAGTGAAATCCTATCAAACTCTATGCCCGAGAAATATAAAAACCTTGGTTGTCCTACTGTCTCATGAGAATAAGAAATATGATCATTCATAAGGTATTGCTAGACTTAAGTACAAGTGTGATTTGCTTCTATACTCAGTTTACAAACAGTTAGGTATGTGTGAGCTGAAACCTACCAAGTTCATCCTTCAATTGACAGATGATCAGTCAAAATTTCTAGAGGAGAGGTAGAGGACATCCTCATTAAGGTTGGTGGATTCATCTTTCCAGTAGATTTCATCATTCTAGAAATCGAACTGTTAGGAACCCTCGAGACCAGATTCTCGGTAGACCATTTTTAGCCACATCCAATACTTTGATCAATTGTCGTAGAAGTCTATGATACTTACATTTGGGAATATGACCATCGGTTTGAACATCTTTAATCTAGAGAGACAATCGAGTGATTCATCCGACCAACCTTAGATGTCAACTTAATCCAATGATTGCCTAGTGAACATTTTAAGGATGAATATATAGAGTCAAATTTTGGTTACACTGACCAAAGTTTTGAGAAATTTTTTGATGAAGAGATTATACTACTTGATCAGTTGAATCAAACGACTAAATATGTGTCATCCAAACGATGGGAACTTTGTCCTGAGTCATTGAGTATTGAGCCTTGACCTCAATTTCATCCATCTATTAAGGAATCATATAAGTTAGAGCTCAAGGTTTTGCTCGAACACCTTAAGTATGCCAACTTAGGTGTCAATAAAATACTTTCCGTCATCACTGGGGCCGAACTAACCAAGGGTCTATAAGAAACTCTCCTATCTATTTTGAGAGAGAATAAAGTGCCCATTGGATGGATCATGACCAATATCAAAGGGATTAGTCCAACCATCATTCAACATAGAATCTATTTGATAGAGAAAGCCAAACTTGCTAGGGATTCCCAGCGTAGATTGAATCCAGTCATAAAAGAAACAATTAATAAAGACATATAGAAGTGTCTTTATAATGTGATCATTTATCCCATTTCTAATAACTTTTGGGTTAGCCCAGTCCAAGTCGTGCCTAAGAAATTTAGGATCACCGTGATCCAAAATGACGCAACGAGTTAGTCCCAACGTGCATTCAAATCGAGTGGTGAGTTTGCATTGATTACATGAAATTTAACACCGCAACAAGAAAAAAACCACTTTCCTTTGCCTTTTATCAATCAAATGCTTGAACATCTAGCCAAGCACGAGTAATATTGTTTTCTTGATGAGTACCTAGCTACAATCAAATTCCAACCGCTCCCGAAGTTCAGGAGAAAATCATGTTCACTTGTCTTTTCAAAACTTTTACCTATTGTCACATGTCCTTTGTGTTGGTGCATGGTCAATATTTTTTCTAATATGGTGGAGAGATTTTTGGAAATATTCATGAATGATTTCTCCATTTTTGGTGATACTTTTTTGTAGTGTTTGCACCATTTCAATTTGGTTCTCGTGCAGTGTAGGGAGTAAAATCTAGCGCTCAATTGGGAGAAGTATCACTTCATGATCAAACAATGCATTGTCTTGGTACATGTCATTATAAAGAAAGGGATTGAGGTAGACAAAGACAAAATCGATTTGATAGTCAATCTTCCACCTCCCAAGTCGGTCAAAAATATTAGATCATTCCTAAGGCACGCTGGTTTCTATGGACATTTCATCAAAAAATTTAGCAAGATTGTTAGATCCTTGACCAATTTTCTTGCCAAAGATATACCTTTTGACTTCATTCTGAAATGCCTTAAGGCATTCGAGCTCTTGAAGAAGGAGCTAAGCTCGACTCCTATCATTCATGTACCCAATTGGAGCCAACTCTTTTGAGCTCATGTACGATACGTTCGATTATGTGATTGGCGCAGGTTTAGGTCAGCAATTTGATAAACAACCTCTTGTGATCTACTATGCTAGTAGGACACGTGATGATACACAGTTAAATTACTCTCCCACGAAGAAGAAATTCTTAAGGGTGATGTTTGCACTCAAGAAGTTTAGGTCCTACTTAATTGGTGCACCAATTACCATTTACACTGATCATGCTTCACATAGACACCTTTTGGCCAAGAAAGATGTCAAGGCATGACTCATTAGATGGACACTCTTGCTTCAAGAGTTCTATCTACAAATTAACGATAAGAAAGGATCCGATAACTTGGTAGCTGATCACTTTTCTCGACTACCCAACACACCATCTTTCAAGATTTCGGTAAATGATTATTTTTCGGATGAACAAACTCTTTGCTATCTTGACGGAGCCGTGGTTCGCCGACATCGTGAACTTTCTTGTGACAAGAGAGGCACCTTTCAATTGGTTAAACTAGAATAACTACCAATTTTTTTCCCAAATAAAATACTTCTATTGGGATGATCCTTAGCTTTTCAAATACTATTCTAATCAATTCTTTAGGAGACGTATTCCCGATGAAGAGACTAGGAATGTCATTTTGTTCTGTCATGATCATGCTATGTTTGGTCCCAAAAAAGCGGCAGAAAAAGTTCTGCAGTGTGGGTTTTATTGACCTAATTTTTTCAAAGATGCCTATGAGTCTTGCAAGTGTTGTGATCATTGCCAACAATTAGGTTTTGTCACTAAGAGAAACATGATGCCACTATCAAACAATTTTGGTAGTCGATTTTTTTGATGTGTGGAGCGTCGATTTCATAGGAACTTTCTCAAATTCTTTTGGGAATATATACAGTCTAGTGGCAATTGATTACGTGTCAGTAGAAGCAATGCCATGCAAAACCAGTGATAATAAGGTTATTGTCAGTTTCTCAAAGAAAATATCTTCTCACAATTTGGTGCACGAGCCATCATAAGCGATAATGACACACACTTTTGAATCGTTCTTTTGAGGCTTAAGTCGTTCTTTTGAAGCTTTGATGAGGAAGTACTTCATCACTCACAAGTTATCTATTCCTTATCATCCTCAAATAAGTGGGCAAGTTGAAGTGACAAATAGGCAAATCAAGCAAATTTTGAAGAGAACTTCAAATCAATCTGAAAGGATTGGTCCTTAGAATTGGTGGATGCCCGATGAGCCTATCAAACTGCTTTCAAGACTAATCTTGAAATGTCTTCTTATAGGCTTTTATTTAGGAAATCCTGTCACTTACCCGTTGAATTGGAATATCGAGCCATGTGGGAAATCAAACAATTGAATTATGACTTAGACATGGTCGTAGAATATAAGAAACTCCAACTCAATGAGTTGGAAGATATTACGAATGATGCTTATGAAAACGCTAAAATTTATATCTAGAAAACGAAATTGTTTCACGATAAAGTAATTTTGCGGAAGTCACTCACGGGGTGAAAAAGTTTTATTGTATAATTGTAGACTTAATCTGTTTACAAATAAGCTAAGAACAAGAAATGGATAGGACCTTTTATTGTGCGAGTTTTTTTCTACATGGGGCGGTGGAAATCGAAAACCCTAAGAATGATGAGATTTTTAAAATAAATGGATAACATCTAAAATCGCTTTTCGGAGTTCCAAGCTAATGAAGATGAAGGGATGATGGTTCTTCATAAGCCTCAATATTTGGACTAAGGCAATGAGTTGTACAAATTGTAAATTATCTTTTTAGTTTTTGGATATTTCTTATTTTATATTGTAACGCCCGGATCCCGCGGGTACGAAGACGTTACTACGACGTATATACGCAGGTCAGAAATACTCTCACGTATATACGCTAAGCATCAGTACAGGCAAGAATCAGAGTACGGAAGCACGTGGTGCATTATACATTCTAATATATGAGTACAATTATAAAGTTATCACTAGATGTGACACAATATTATAAGAATATTACATCACCGATAGGTGCAAATGTGAGAATACAAAGAGAGTACAAGTATGAATAGTACAAATGGCGCTCACGAGTTTACAGAAGAAAAACACGAGAGACGCGCAGGGGGGCCTGGAAGGGTAGGGCTTCAGACGGTCTGCTGGAGATCCACGCTACCGCTGCACTTCTCAGGTCAGCAACTGGGAGGATCCACACGCTCCAAGCTCTAGGACCTGGACATGAGAATTTAGGGGAGTCAGAACTCCCAAGCAAGTGGTGATGCGAATGCCAAGTGGCGTGCATAGATAAGCACACGTATATCGATAAAATCGAATCATAAACATGCATTGAAAATCGTGCTGTGAGCACAAGCATACAGAAGCAGGTAAATATATATAGCAAGCTATATCAAGTAGGGAATACTCATGGTATGATATGATAAGAGAAGGAGACTGGTGGAATAGAACACAAGTGGTAAAGCAGGATGTAAGCAGCTATATTATAATAACGATCATAAAACGGAAATATGAAGTAAAACCTGGTGGAAGCAAACTCAGCAAGCATACAATGGATATATATTTGACATCTTTTATTATTATTACTCGTCTTACCCAGATGTCTAGGTATGTGAACTAGCGTCCAGCACACATATATCCACTTCTGAGTAAAGCAAGGTTGTTATTGGAAACCAACAGGGGTATCAACGAACAATATTTACAGTGGGTCCCGTACATGCCCGGGATCACGGTCCAGGGTGTTCTATTGCTGGTGTATGGAACTGGCCGCTAGGCCTACATGAGGGTCTTATAGGATGTCCTTTTCAAGATGGTATCAGGAGGGAGGGAGCCAGCGCTCCCCTCGGTCGCCTGGAGGCCTCAGGTCAGACCGAAAGTTTTAGTTGCACAACATACCTAATACCACTATAAACACGAACATATATTGGTAGCCGTAAGTTTCCCCCGACCCGATGTAAGTTGTCTCATTTTAAGGTTTATTAGATAATTGTCAGATTTCGGGAAAGAGTAGGAAGAAGCCAGGAATATCAGGAATACAGGTGTATCAAGAGTACTGTTTGTACTAAAATATATCAAGTTTGTAAGCAAGATGTCAGGTCATCATTTCCGTTATCGTGATAATTATAAGAGTCAAGAATATCATGCCGGGTGTCATGTGATAGCATGACAGGAGGGTGATATTAGGCAGGTGACAAGTCATGTCATAACAAGGAGCAATTGTCAAGTAGAAGCATGTCGGGTGTCAAGTGATAACACATCAGTTGTCAAGTGATACAGATAGGTGTATGGTATTAGCATGTAAATGACTGGTATTAAGTAATAACATGTCGAGTGTTAACATAACAAGCATGTACATTGCAAGTGATAGATTAATAGCTGAGCACAATCAAGCGAAGCTAAGCAAGCTGGAGGTATGGACAGCAAATAGTGTTTAACACTAGAGCGCCGGTGAGGTTACCGGAAAGACTCGGCTTAAAGTGCGAGTAGAAAATCTGACAGCATCTCGCCTAGACGAATCTAGTGGTAAAACGCTGAGCGCTAAGCAAGCCTACCAGACGGAGCTGAAAGACCTGACGGTCTGAATGCATTTCTCTTTCGAGGTAGTGGGCAAGAGCCCAGAGGCTAAAATACGCTCGAGGTTTAAGCGCACTCTCAGTAGCTACGACAAAACCCATAAGGGTACATGCCTGGAACCATTGGACAGCCATCCTGAGAGTGGGCAAAAACCCAGAGTCGGTACGAGAGTACTTGCATGAGATGTTAGTGCCACACGAGCATACATACAAGCGTTATAATATCAACACTACCGTAGAGTGGAGAAGCCCGGAGGCTGAAAGGGCCTGGAGGCCAAGTGGAAAGCCTGAAAGCTGAAGGGTCCGGAGGCCAAGTAGGGAGCCCGGAGGCTAACGACCATGAAAGGTCGGCGACCCATGGTATAAGCAGTAAAAAATAGTACATCACAGGCATGATATACATGCAAGAAGTAAAGTGCCATAGTACAAGCATTCAACACAAGTATATACATGTACAATCGGGCACTTGGCCACATACAAATACAGGGGGCACTGCCCAATGCAAAATACATTTAAATATAGAATAAAATACATGTCGACCCTGTTTTCCATTGATTTGCAAAGGGGAAAACTTACAAAAAAAAAGAGTCGAAGAGCTAAATTACAAGTATTGTAAAAATTTTACAAGTAGATCTCCTTGGAGATTCTAGAGAAGTGTGCCGGTAGGAGTCTGGTCAGCGACCACTTTGTCCCTTTAACGATGCGAGCGATTTGATTCCCTTCTCGCCTGGTTTGGGGAATCGGAGAATGAAAGGTTGGTAGAACCTTATTGTTGCTTCTCAAAACCGCCTTATCTTAGGAATTCCTTCTCGCCTGGTTCCGGAGATTCCTTGAGAGGAAGGAAGGTATTAGGGTATCAGCATCCTGATTAGAGAAGCAGTTCTCTAGAGTCTCTGAATTCTTGGAAGCAAGAGACTAGATCTCTGTTTGTGCGCGTGGTGCGTCCTCTCGAGAAGTCTGCCGTCTCTTCTCGTGTAGTAGTCCTCTTTCCTTGTGCCCCTGGTGGTCTATTTATAGGGAGAGCAAGGGTATAATCGTCCCTTGAAAATATAGAAACAGATTGAATCAAATATTTTTAAATCTAGAAAGTAGCCTTGCTGCGAGGCTAGGATCAGCTTCTGCGAAGTTAGAAATAGCAGGTAGATCGGTCTCATGATTTGTTTTGATCCTTTTCATATAATTGGAAGATCTCCCTTGATCCTCTTACTCGTTTTAGGAGAGTCAAGAGATTATAGCAATCAACTGCCAAATTTGATCTCAGATTTGATCTTGATCGGATTTAATCTTGATCCTGATTAGATTTGATCTCATATAGAGATTTAATTGGTCAAAAGTTGACCATGACAGACCCGCAGCGGAACTGCCGCGTCGAGCTCACAGCGGAGCTGGAAGGCGCATCTGGCGAAGTCAGAAGAAAGCTCTTCAGTGGAGCTAGATAACATCTGTGGCGAAGCTACCGAACATCCTTCTGCGCGGTTGCGTGTTGCTTCAAGCGAAGCTAACTCTCTCTGCGGAGTTAACTGAGCACTTCAGGCGAAGCTATAAGTTAGCTTCCTGACGGAGCTGTGAATGGCTTCAAGGCAAAGTTGGATGATCTTAGCCTCTCAGGCGAGGCTATCCCTTTGGGCTCATGTGATGCTAAGTGTTAGCATCTTAGACCTGCATAGGTCTTGTTTAGAGACAATCCGGGCTTACTGTCTGCTTCACTGGATCAGTAGAGTCCAAGTTGCTTCTTTGTCCCTTGGAGATGGGTACAGAACTGGTCGTCAGCTTATCTGTCACTTGTCTTTTGTAAATGTCAACAAGTACAGGACTGGTCGTCAGCTTGTCTATCGCTTTTCTTTTGTAAATGTTAACAAGTTTAGATATTATTCAGGCTAGTCAGAATCTTGTCTTTTTTAAAGTGTCAACAAGGCCCCTTTCAAAGTTTTCAAAAGTCTGCAATGGAATGGTTCAGGCTTCGAAATACTTTGAATTACTTTGATTGATGGTATGTGAAGTACGAACGTCGTCATGGTGGTTGAGTTCAATTTCGCTTTTAATCCTGCTTTGGGATAGATTCGCCGAAGAATCGTGTAGATTCGCGATTCTGAGTAGTTTCGCGTCTGGTAACTTCGCGTCTGAGCCTTCCGGAATAGGTTCGCTTTGGAACATCTTCCCTTTCCCGAGGCCAACTGCTTTCGGCCAGTTACGAGAAGGATTGCCCCTTTTTCGAGGTTATAATAACCTCTCTTGCATTAATCGAGGGAGATCATTCCTCCCTTGTGCGTTTTCGAGGGAGAATATTCCCTTTCTCAAGGCTCAATAAATGCCTTTAACGAGGAAAATTATTCCTCCCTTGCGCGTTTTCGAGGGAAACCGTTCCCCTTCTCAAGGCTCAATAAATGCCTTAAATCCGCTCGTGCTTCTATGCTTGTAGCATCAGCGGTGTGTAGGCTGTCAAAAAAATCACTAAAAGACAAGCCATTAAAAAGCAGAACCTCAGCATCAAGGCGCGAGGGCCCAAAGCTCGCGTCACAGTATCAAGGCGCGTAGGCTCGACACCCGCGTCTCAAGTTCAAGGCGTGTGGGCTATACACGTGCGTCTCAACATCAAGGCGCGTGGGCTCGACACCCGCGTCTCAACATCAAGGCGCGTGGGCTCGACACCCGCGTCTCAACATCAAGGCGCATGGGCTCGACACCCGCGTCACAGTATCAAGGCGCATGGGTTGAAACCCGCGCCTCGGTTATAACCGCCCTGGTTATGGGGCCAGTCGCCGCCCACATAGCGGGGAGGTCAGCCCCTCATTGTGGAGCACTTTTAGGGGGCACGTTCACCCCTGGAGCCTCTATAAATAGCCCCGTCGCTATGAAGAAGGGGTCGATTTTTCGGAGGAGAAAAAGAAGGTCGGATTTTCGGAGGAGGAGAAAAGAGCTCTGAGAGAAAAGAAAGAGAGTAAAGCCCTTCAGAGAACTTGCTGCGCTCAAGTTGTCCTTTGCCTACCTTCTCTTTGAGAGTTTTGGTAGACAAAGCTGAGTTACTCCTTCTACCAGCCAAAGAGAAGATCCCTGACGATCCCGACGGTCATCCGGTCAACGGAGAACAAGATTCACTCTCCACCGCCACTTGAAGAACCCAGCACTAAACAAAGGGGAGATTCAAGGCTCAACATCTTCCCTCCCTTGTAGTCGGAGCAGTAGTCCGTTGTAATCTTTCAACTGATTCAAGGAAACTTTACTTCGAATTCTTCTACTCCGTACCAAACAAGAGATGGCGACTCCGCTGGGGACTACATTTGTCACTGATGAGCAAATCGTGGCGCAAGATGACGTCCTTCGTAAGGGAAAGATGGTCGAATCGTTCGTTGTCGAGTTCGACCAGGCAAAGTACGAAGAGTTTCTCTCTTCCGGCTCCAAGAGCCCCAGGACCCGCGTCTGCCGCAGGGTCTCGACGGGGAATGCCCCCGAAGCCCGATCTGAAGCTCTCTCGGGCGCTGCTGCTGCCAATTGTGCCAAGCAAGATACACGCGCCAACGCCTCTCAGAAGGCCCGCGTGATCTCAGGCACAACTGCCGCTGCGATCAACCGCGCAGCACGGAACACACGCGTCAGCGTCTCTCAGGAGACCCGCGTGGTCAAAATCCCTGGTGTCCAGCATTAAGTCGTCGTTGGTCACTCTCCACCTCCACGACGCAACCAAAACGCTGAGCGTCGACAGAGGAGACGTGCGCGTCAGCTACAAGTTGGAACCTCTGGTTGTCCGACTGAGGCTGGACACGACGTACAATCTGGCGCCTTGCCCGCGCCACGTCCAGCACGTGAAGTCCGCGTTTGGCGGCCCAAACGCGAGACTCCTCAAGCTAGGTCCTCTGAAGACCAACTCACCAAACGCCAAGGTGAAGCCTCTGCGCCTCATCAAGCGCGAGAGACACGCGCCCATAGGCGTGGGGCCCAGCAGCCCATCCTCTCTCAAACGTCTCTGCCCCGACGCACCGAGCGGCAGCGCGGCAATCGCGTCTCGTCCCAACAGAGACGCCAGACGCGCGTCTTACAGCCGTGGCGCGAAAATCGCGTCCTTGAAACCTGTGCCCAGGCTGTACAGCACATGGATGCCTCCCGTCTTCGACGTTGCGAGGTTAATCTCTTCGATCCCCCTCCCGTGGATCTGAGGGATTACTTGACGAAGAAAAAAAGTGCCAATCAGGTCACTTCATCATGTTGCTGCCAACGGCTCAACTCTATGCTCTCCGAGTGCCGTTGTGGTTCAGGTGTGCACCAGCAGTCTTTAGTTAGACAGCTGACCCTGATTCCCCCGTCAGCCAAAAGAAGGCGCTCCCACAGAAGGAGAACCTTCTCTGACATTGAGTACCCGGAGCTCACTGCGAATATGACAAGTAGGAGCAAGGGAAAACAACCTGCAGTTAGCTCGGATGAGTCTGACTCTGAACCGGAAGGGGTGTATCAACACACTCGCACCCGGACTGGGGCCATTCCCCCGATTGATTATAATGCCTTAGCCCATGGCATTAAAGTGAATGATTCTCACTCCGCCGTAGCGGAATCACGGGCTTCAAACTCTTCCGTTGAGAAGGAGGCCTCCGCCTACATGATAGGCACTCCTGAGGAAACGACTAGACGTTTAGAACAAATCCAGAAGGCACAAATGGATATGATTCTTTCTCAGCAGGAATCTATCGACTCCCTCAAGCAGATGCTTGCACAGTTGCTCGAGGACAGGAGGAAATCTCCTCCTAAAAAGACGAAGGGCAAAGGAAAAAAGGGAGAAAGCTCATCTTCCGAACCTTCTGAGGAGAGGCCGCGATCTACTTCTAGTTCGTCCAAATCCTCGTCGCAAGTAAAGGGCGACCAAGACCAGGGAAAGGCTCATGCTAAAAGAATGAGTCAATTGGAGCAACGCCTCGAGGCCCTTACCAACCGTAAAGGCCTCCAAGAAGCTGGAGTGATCCGGCCCTATCCTGCTGAATGGGACTTGGTTCCATACCCGTCCAAGTTTAAGGCTCCAACCCTTCAAGCATTCGATGGGAAAGGGTCACCCAACTAACACATCTACTACTTTAAATCCCAAACAGGGAATGTAGTAGACAACGATGCCATCTTGGCACGACTGTTCATTGGCACCCTGAAAGGGCTCGCCTTTGAATGGTTTATGAAACTCCCAGAGGGCTCCATCAAGAACTGGGGCGATTTGGAGAAGCTATTTCTAACGCGCTTCTTCGAAGACGACTCGGAAGTCACAATGCCCACCCTTTTGGCTACCAAACAGCGAAAGGGAGAGTCCGTCAAATCTTTCGTGGAAAGATTTCGGAATGTGGCACTCCGATGTCCAAGCGGCATGACCCAGGCTACCCTGGTGGAAACATGCCGCCACAATCTCCAAACCTCACTCCTTGCTCAAATAGGAGTTGCTGAAAGCCGCACCTGGAAGCAATTAGTCCAACAAGGTGAACAGGCTGAGGAGATTGTCGCCCGCGTCAGAGCAGAGGAAGGTAAGCCCAGGCCTGAAAGGTCAACAAGGCGTGCGCCAGACACATCCCTCCAAGCCAAAAGGAAGGATAACTTGGCAGCGGAGACCAAACCTCCTGCTAAAACTCAACTGGTCAAGGGAAGTGGCTCTTCAAGCCAGCCACGCGCCAACAAGCAATATTCTTTCAAGGAGGAACATGTCGATTCGCTCTTTAAACTACTCAACAAGAGCAATAGACTGAAGCTCCCTGAAGCCAGGCGCCCTGGAGAAGTCGGTAAAATCGATAATCCTAATTACTGCTTATACCACAGAATGTTGGGACACCCCACCAAAAGCTGCTACGTCTTCAAGGATATCCTTCAGGCCCTGATTGACGCGGAGATATTAAAACTCCGACCAGAGCAGAAGAAGGTGAAGGCTAACATGACGTCAGTTCTCCAGTTCGGAAGACAACCCCCAACGCCTTCGGGGGTGGTCCCTATTCCGAAAGGAGAGCTAAGAGTGGTCAACACGGATCCTCACCAGCAACAAGAGAAGGGCCTAGTACCCGTCCCTACACCTCGAGGGGAAATCATGTGGGTCCACCCTGACCTTGTTGACGCCCAGCAATGGACTACTGTAACTAATAAGAGGTCCAAAGGCAAGGCAAAGGCGTCATCCTCCAATGTGGTGTGTGCCTCTTCTCGAGAAACGGATACCGATATTCCTTCGCTAACCGACTCAGAAGAGGAGACAATAGTTCTGGCCGCAGAACCCGGTCGGCTAGTGGCAGAAACCCGCTCAGGACAGCCTTACTTGAAGCAGTATGGCGAAACGGCGGCAACCCCTCCACAACCAGCTGCAGAGCCAACCAAGCCCTCCACAAAACAACCAGTGGAGAAACAGAAGGAGACTCGATTTTCTCGAGCCCTTCAAAAGGGCATAGCGGAAGGATCTACGACGCCTTACCGCTTTGATGTCCTGGCTCAACTAGCCAACATCCCGGCACGCATTACCTTGTATGAACTTCTTAGGCTGTCAAAGTCAACCAGAGAAGCTCTACAAGAGGCTCTGGCAAATGCTGAGGTCTTCATGACCCAGGTGCCGAAGGAGGAAGATGTAGAGAATTGTCTCCACACCTCCCAGAATGCCCCCTGTATCACCTTCACGGAAGAGGATATGCAGGTTAAAGGGAAGCATGATTGACCCCTGTACTTCACAGGGTATATTGGATCATCTGAAGTGAACCGCATTCAGGTTGATCCAGGGTCCGCGTTGAGCATCATGCCTCGCCGGGTCATGCAACATCTGGGCATTCCTACTCATCGTTTGAGCCCTACCCAGACAACTATCTACGGGTTCAATGCCAACAGGACCCGTCCGATGGGGAAGATTAAGCTCAAATGCCAGATTGGAAGTTTAAAGTCGGAAGTGACATGCTACATCATTGATGCAGACACTTCCTACAACCTATTGCTGGGACAGCCGTGGATTCACCGCAAATCCATCGTTCCCTCTACTCTCCATCAAGTCATGAAATACATTGACGAGAATGGCAAGGTGCAGACGTTGATTGCCGAAAGGCATCGATTCAAAGGGGTCGAGAATTATTTCACAGACTCCTTACTGTACCAAGATCCCTGGGAGACGGATGAAGTCCCGCAACCGGAAGAACCAGACTCTGGCAATGAAGCCGATGCTGAGCTGGAGGAAGATGAGTGTGTGTGGGAGCTAGATCCACCTGTAAAGAGCATTGATAAGCTCGATGTTGATAATACCACCGACGATGTAGGCGGTTGGTACATTAATGAAGAATTAGTAGCATATTTGTCTGTGTTTGCTTCTGATTCAATACCGTCAGATACTAGCACTGATGTAGATGATGACCTCTGGTCAGCAATGGATTCTTTGACATCGTTGCATGTACCAGTAAAATCATCCTTCGGGACATACCAAGATAATGGTAATGTGCAAGAATCTATATTTATGGTTCCAGCCAGACGGAAAGGCCAAAAACCAATTCTTTTTGGGCGAATCTCGTCTGAACCAACGCCCCGCGAAGAATCGGAAGGTGAGCTGGAATCCCCTCAGTTCGGTCATTATGAACCAAAAGCGCTCAAAATGATGAAGTGCATGGGATACGATCTAACCAACAGACCCGGGTTGAACTTCGGCAAAGGAAGGAGAATGCTACTTCGATACTTTGTGCCGAAAGGGAAAGCCCCCGATTATTATCATCGGACGCGCCGGGGGTTGGGCTATGTATCGACTTCGATCCCATCAGCCTCTGATTCTGGAGGGCCATCAGGTCATAATTACTCTTCAGGCACGTCATCGTGGGAGTCGGATGTTAGTGTCGGCAACATCTTCAGAGAACTTTCAGTGAACATGATTTCAACAAGCCACCTGGAAGACGGAGATGAAGAAATGATCCAGTCTGATACAGATCCTTAGATCAAACATTTAAATACTCTTTGGGATACCCGCTTTGAACAGCGCAAGCCACCCACAGAAGACAAGGTTGTTCAAGTCAATCTAGGAGATGAAGCCAATCCTAAGCCCATCTTCATAAGTGACGGCCTGTCACCTTCGGAGAAGAAGGATCTAATATCTCTTGTACAAGAGTATATAGACGTCTTCGCCTGGAATTACGAGGACATGCCTGGACTTGATCCTCAAGTGGCTATGCACCGCCTCAACATCAATCCGGATGCAAAACCTGTCAAACAATAGCAGCGACGGTTCCGTCCAGAGATAATGAAGGCAATTCAATCAGAAGTCAGAAAACTTATTGATTCTGGCTTCATCAGGGAAGAACAACATCCCGACTGGGTAGCCAACATTGTCCCAGTTGCCAAGAAGAACGGGAAGATTTGGATCTGCATCGACTTCCGTGATCTAAACGAGGCTTGCCCCAAAGACGAATTCCCACTGCCAATCACAGATGTCATGATTGACAATACTTATGGATTCGAACGAATGTCCTTCATGGATGGATTCTCAAGATACAATCAAATTAAAATGTATCCTGATGACGAAAAGCATACCTTCTTCAGGACACCTCTAGGGGTATATTGCTACATCGTCATGCCCTTCGGACTGAAGAACGCAGGGGCAACATATCAAAGGGCCATGAATGCCATTTTCCATCAGCAAATACGCAAAACGGTGGAATGTTATGTTGACGACATCGCGGTAAAAAGCCGCACTAAAGATGATCACATAGCTGACCTGAAGGTGGTTTTTGACATCATGCGAGCTCATCAGTTGAAGATGAATCCCACCAAGTCCTTCCTGGGGGTGGCCAGTGGCAAATTCCTAGGATTTGTTGTAACCTCCACGGGAATTCATCTGGACCCGAAAAAGGTTCGCGCTATCCGGGAGATGCAACCTCCGAGAAATCTCAAGGAACTCAGGGGATTGCAAGGACGATTGGCGTACATCCGTAGGTTCATCTCAAACCTCTCCGGAAGATGCCAACCCTTCACTAAGCTAATGAAGAAGGGTGTCTCGTTCATTTGGGACGACGCTTATCAACAAGCATTTGAGGAAATCAAGCAATACCTCACCCAACCACCAGTCCTTGCAGCTCCGATATCCGGAAAACCTTTCCTGGTATACGTCCGGGCAATGGATCATTCTTTGGGAGCTCTACTAGCTCAGCACGATGATCAAGGACGAGAGCAAGCGATCTACTATCTGAGTAGAACAATGATCGGAGCCGAACATCGGTACAACCTAATCAAAAGGAATGTTTGGCACTGGTGTTCGCCATTCAGAAAATGCGACACTACCTGACGGGCCAAACCATAAATGTCATATCAAAAGTCAACCCCTTGAGGTTACTCATGACAAAACCTTCATCGCTAAATGGCCGACTGGCAAAATGGGCCATATTGTTATCTCAATATGAAATGCACTTTCTACCACAGAAGGCCATTAAAGGACAAGCGGTGGCAGATTTTCTGGCTGAGCATCCAGATCCGAGGGCAACCAAACTTTACGACGATCTCCCAGATGAGGTCGCTGAAGCCTGCCTAACTCAGACATCGTTCGAAAGTCAAGTGTGGCAACTCTTCTTTGACGGTGCATCCAGAATAAGCCCAAAAGGACACATTGTAGCGGGAGTAGGAGTAGTACTCGTCTCGCCACAGAACTATGTGATTCCTCGAGCTGTCTCGCTAACTGAGCCTTGCTCCAACAATGTAGCAGAATACAACGCTCTTTTGATTGGGATGCAGCTCGCCGATGAGATTGGCGTTAAAAATCTCGAGGCATACGGTGACTCCAAACTCATTGTTAGCCAAGTTCGCGGGGAGTACGAAGTCAGACATGAAGACCTAGTACCCTACTACAACGCAACTATCCACATGGCCGAGAGGTTCACAAACTTCTACATTGACCATGTACCGCGCAGGCAAAATGCGCATGCAGATGCACTGGCGTCCCTCGCGGCCTCCTTAGCTCTTCCAGCTGGAGCAATGGAGAAGGTATTCGTCTACAGCCACGACCTGTATTGCCCGAGAACTGCCCTCGAAGACTATCAGGAGTCAAAGGGAGAGTATCAAGGTAAAGAAGCGCTGGAATTGTCAACCGGGCCAGAGCTTAAAGACTGGCGATTCCCCTATATCGACTATGTCTTGTATGGCATCCTGCCTGAGGACGCCAAGGAAGCGGCTGCCATTCGAAGGAAAGCCCTTAAATTTTACTATAATGCGATTGCACGAACATTGTATCGTCGATCGCATGACGGGATCTTGCTCGGTGCCTCTCACCAAAGGAGGCCCAAGAGGTATTGAAAGAAGCCCACGATGGTATTTGTGGAGCCCATCAACCTGGCCCAAAACTGGCACATCGACTCCAAAGATTGGGTTACTACTGGCCCAAGATGATTGCCGATCCATCAGTTATGCCAAAAGATGTCACGCCTGCCAAGTGCACGGCGATTTCATCCATCAAGCACCAGGGTACCTCCACTCCACGACCTCTACCTGGCCATTTGAAATGTGGGGGATGGATGTGGTTGGTCCTATCAGCCCACCATCATCAAAAGGACATCGGTTTATTTTGGCAATAACCGATTATTTCTCTAAATGGGCCGAAGCTATTCCTCTGAAGGAGGTAAAATCGTCTAACGTGATGAAGTTCGTGAAACATCATGTTATTTACCGTTTCGGTGTACCTCGGCGAATTGTCCATGACAATGGACCCCAGTTCATCAGCCAGGCGTTCCAGAGATTCTGCGCTAAGTTCAGAATCCAGAGTGTGTCCTCGACGGCATACTATCCTGCCGCTAACGGCCTCGCAGAAGCTTTCAACAAGACTATTGGCAAGCTTCTCAAGAAGTTCGTCTCGAAAAGTCAACGAGACTGGGACGATAAGCTAGGTGAATGCTTATGGGCCTATCGCACAACTGTGCGAACCCCAACTAAAGCCATGCCATTTTCTTTGGTATATGGGTGTGAAGCCGTACTTCCACTGGAAATCCAAATTCCATCTCTACGCGTCGCCTTGACAGCGGAGATGACAACAGAGGAGAAGCATCGACAGCGACTCCAAGAATTGGAGGCCTTAGACGATAAGCGTTTGCAGGCCCAACAACAAATCGAGCTTTACCAAGCTCGAATTACCAAAGCCTTCAACAAAAAAGTTAAAGTGCGAACTTTCAAGAAAGGCGATCTTGTCTTAGCCGTCAGAAGACCCATGGTGATGACGCACAAGACAAAAGGAAAATTCCAACCCAAATGGGAAGGACCGTTTGTGGTAGAGTCAGTCTACTCGAATGGATCATATCGCCTCATAACCTCGAATGGCGATACACTCATGATGCCTATCAATGGCAGGTTCTTGAAGAAATACTATCCTTAAATGGTATTCTTCCGCTGATCAAGTTCAAAATTACACCTCTGATCAAAATAAGAAGAGTTTCTTCATTAATATCCAACGCCTCCGACGGCTAGGGATAGAGGAAAATGTTGGCTTCTAAGCCCAACATAAGTCTTCGAGAACTCATCATGCTGAGGGGAATAGCATGGCTAGCCCAACTCAAACGGTAGTTGGTAAAGGCATATCAAACCCGTTGATAGCTGAGGGTTTGCTAAAGATCCTAAGTGGACTCAACTCTACTCTCCCCTCCAAAATCCCTTACCAATTCTCATCCACAGAATGGTAGGTCTACAAAATACAGTTGTTGCCAAGTTAACACTATACCTCTGGCACTTCAAACTCCACCTGTCCATTCTTATCAATAGAACGACAGGTCCTCAAATTGCTCATATCGCAAATCAAGTTTCTGTCAAGTTAATATCACACCTCTGACAAATTACTGTTAAGTTAACATTACATTTCTAAACAGTACATCAAGTTTCTGCCAAGTTTAATACCACACCTCTGACAGTCACTTTCCTTCAGACTTCCGTGTTGAAGCTGAAACGAATGATGCTAAGTTAACATTACACCTCTAGCATCTAAGTCATTGCTAAGTTCAACAATATACCTATGGCCATGACTTTTCCTCGACTTCCTTATCCAAGCCGAGATGACCAATGCTAAGTTCCACATTACACCTCTAGCATTACCCTCATTGTCAAGTTAAACATCACACCTATGTCAGTGACACTCTCAGTTTTCCCAAACGAAAGCTGAAATGCTTCTGAGTCAAGTTAATATCACACCTCTGATTCACATTCTTGTCGAGTTAACATCACACTTCTGGCAAGACAACTTTCAACCCGTTAAGTTAATATCACACCTCTAACGGTAAAGATTTTCCTAGATTCCCTGCGAGTCTAGTCTCACTTGTTATTCTCTTCAACAGAATAACAAGTCTACCTAAACACATTGTTAGGTTAATACTACACTATTAACAGTGTTTTCCTTCAAATCCCCAACTGAGCTTAATCAAGTGAATCCTAAACCTTGATAAAGGCCCATTTTCACTGGGGGTACGAGTTTCACTTGTCATTCTCCTTTATAGATTGACAGGTCCACCAAACATTATTTCATCTCTGTCAAGTTAATATTACACCTCTGACAGTATTGTGAAAGTTCCTGAAATAGGATCTTTCCCTACAAAATTTTACTTATTAAGATTATCATCATAATTTTGACGAAGTCAAAGATCTTCTGCTTCTATGCGTCTGACTGAAGACAAAAGGTTCAAAACAATAGAATGAGGCAGAAAGAAAAATGTCACTTTTATTTATATCCAGGCATATGAAAGTGATACAAAACGCTCTCTTATACAATAAGATTGAGTGTTACAATTAAGGACTACAAAAAAGTCCCTCTCTCTCTCAGAGGCCGTACTCACTCCTTGAAGCCGCATCTGATTCCAAGTGCACGATGTTTGGAAAAGCGCCAAACTGCGGCGACAATAGAAGCTGGCCGCACCACGATGCATGATGTAAACATCGAAAGAGCCCTACCTGACTAAGCTAAGAGCAATGGTGTGCTTGAGGTCCGGTGGCAGTAGAAAGCCCTGCAACCCTTCATTCATGAGCATCTCTTTCGCCAGAAGGCCATCCAACAAACATGGAGTGTCCTCGATGTCACTTCTGGGGTGAGAGAGGAAGGGGATGCTATCTGCCACTATATCCACCGTAACCCCCTCCCCGCCATACCCACTGTGACCGTGACCAGCCCGCAAGCATGACGGGTGCGTCACGTTCAAAGAGATCTTGACGAGGGTTAAGTCCCCGTCAGGGATCGTGATTTCTTCCCTTGTGGACGACGGAGACTATGATTTCTTCCCTTGTGGATGAACATCGAACAAGTTCACTGGACGATATATTCTCCCACGGGCCCAGCGAACGAGAAAAAGACGATCAAGCCTACCTGCAAGGAATAAACAAAGGAATCAGAACATCTGGAACTTAGTACACTTCAACAGAGAAAACTAAGTGACAGACGCAGTTATTGCCGAAGACTACAGATGCGGGAATGACCCACGCAGTGAGCCAAAACTTCCGCGGTGGCAGAAACAGACGCGAGTTAAAACTGTGATACACGCAGGGTTCAAACGCAGTCCAATTTTCTGCATCTGCGTCTAACACACCAGGCGCGAAAAGACTCAGACGCCGAAAAAAATTGCCATCTCCCTGTTGAATGAACAGGAGTTGCAAGATTCGGGTCTGAAACCTTCAACCCGAGTTGGAATTCATCCAAGTCAGTGGCCTTAAAACGCGAGCTTCATGAGCAAAGCCAGCGCCAAGTGCCAAAGACTTCTGTACTCGCGTCCAGAGAAGTTCAAGTCGATGGCGCAAATTCCAAAAAAAGGAATGCACCAACTAAGACTTCATCCAGATGGTGATATCTCTTTAAGAGATGCCAAGGTGCAAGCCTGGGTGGATTAAAAATATCATGGCAAGTCGGGACGGCATACCCGCAGAGGCCTCTATCAAGAGTTGAACTCTCTGCATTAAAACGTGGGCATGAAAGATGATCAAGGAGATGCTTTCTCCTGAAGAGACCAAACAAAAGCATGAAAGCTCTGGGTCATCTTCATCAACAGAGTCACCTCCATCTATGGAGACAGACCCCTGTTAGAAACTCTGAAGAAGGCAGAATTTCTCAGAGCAAATCAAAAGAAAACCGTCTAAGTTTGGGTTGTTAAAGGGGGAGAGGGTGAGCCCTATTTATAGGCAGCTCCTGATAACTGCCATTAATGGTTCCCGTCGGCCTTAATGACCACACGACCGTCAAAGTCCAATAGGAGTCTGACGCGTGGAACGTTGCTTCGGGAAGCGTCGCAGACGATGGTCTCAAACCGCCAGCGCCGGTTTTGCATTAAAAGGCATTAACGCCTGAGTCCAATGTGGAACCAACGCGTGGACAATTGCTTCGGGAAACAACGGACGACCCAGTTTTCCAATCGTTAGTGAAGACTTGAAAGATCTCATGAAATCTTTAAGTCAGGCCGCATTTAACGCCTGGGAAGTTACATTAAGACGCAGATGAGAAAGCCGCGTCCAGGAATCCGCGTCCCTTTTTCAAACTGAATGACGTCCACCTGCATTCCAGAGGAATGTCCGCGTGACCCAAAGTTGCGTCCCTTCAGCAAACGGGGCCCCAGTGGGAAAGCACGTAAAGCTGCGTCTTAAGGCTTATGACTTCAGCAGAAAAAGCCCATCGCCTTTACAAGCATCTTGGAGCTTTGTCTACAGCGCCACGTCCTTGACTGCGTTAATGTTAAGGGGCGTAAGACCTCATTATCCTGAACTCTGCGTCTGGATAGAGTTAAGGATTGCAGCCAATGAACCTCACTCAAAGCCACGTCCTCCGCGTCTGCTTGAACCGCGTCTTCATTAGCAGGATAGATTCGCATTAATTAAACCCGCGTTTCTCTCTGTGAATTGACGCCGCGTCTCATCAAAAGGACTTAGTTCTGCCTAAGTTCCTATGAACTGATGACCGCGTCTCTCTCTATGATTTGATGCCGCGTCTCATCAGAAAAACTTAGTTCTATCTAGGTTCCTATGAATCAATGCCGCGTCTCATCAAGAAGACTTGAGTTAACGCCGCGTTTCATTAAAAGAAGTTGAATTCATCTACAGCAAGGCAATAAAGATGGAACAAGAACTCCAAAGACTTTTATTACATCAAAAAAAAAAGATAAAAGTTAATACAAACACTCTTAGTAAAACAGAGTGTCCTTTTCTTTACAAAAAAAAAAAGAAGGCTACAAGTCCTGGTTCGCCGAGGAACGGATTTGCTCTCTAAGGCGATGTATCTTATGTTGACGCGCCTTCTCAGCCTCTATGAGAGCTTGGGCCCGCAGATCCGCCTCAGATAAAAATCCCTGCGCTTGTACTCGGAGGGATTCCAACTCGGATGAACGAACAGAGAGGTTTGCTTCAACTTGCGCCTTGGCAGCCTCTAACTCCGCTAGCCTCTTTTCAGAGGTAGCAAGCTTCTGTTCGTTAAAAGCAATCATGGCCTCAGCCCTGGCTATAGCAGCCCGAGAGTCAAGGATAGCCTGGTTTGCAGCCTGTATGATCATGACAGATTCCTTGGACTCGACCGCTAGCCGTTGATGATCAGCCTGGAAACCTTCAAGAAGACGGGTGTTATCGATTATCTTCTCCTCCACCTCCCTTCGCTCCTGCTCTTGAGCAGCAAGGAGCCTATTTAGAGTTTCCTGGGCTTCGTGGAATGAGCTGGCATCCTCCAGGGATCGAAGCTCTCTCAGGTCTTATCCCAGCTGCTCCACCACCAGCAGACACGCTTGGGCTAGCGAAGGGCCTCCGGCCAACTTGATGTTCTCGGCCAAGTTTCCGAGAAACATCCGGGCGAATTCAAAGGAGCTACCCCCAGACAGGATGAAATCGATACATGATCGCATCGAGTCAAAGAACTGCTGCACCGTCTTGCGTGTCAGGAACTCCATAGTATCATCGCCCGAGGTGCTCCCCGACCCCCTTTCTATCACGGGGTGAGGGATGTAAGCCAGCTCTTCTCGCGCAGGAGTCGGGCTGACCACCGGTACGGCAGGAGCAAGAGTAGCCACTAGCGCTTCTGGGGGTGCTACCTCTGCAGGAACCTCCACAGCTGATGACAGAGTGGTGAGCTTGACCTCCTCAGAAACCTCGGCCGAGGCTTGAGCTGTGTGGACTTCCGGAGGGGCACTGACCGTCAGACTCTCCACCTGAGCCCCCCCAGTTCTCTCTGCAAATTATCTCAACATTAGCTACAATGGTGAAAAGAGAAACATCCAAGACATCAAAACTTTCTTACCAAGTTGGAGGTCCAGAGATGTCGAATTCTTGGGCGAATCCTGCAGAGTAGAAGTCTCCCTGGCTTCAGTGGTTGCCTCCTCGTCCTGCAGAGTGGGAGTCTCCCCGATTTCAGTAGTTGCCTTCTCTGGAGGCATCTCGACGGCTGGAGTCTCAACTCCTTCCGGTTGGGTACTCTTGCACCATCTCCTCGATATGCGAGGAGGTTGCAGCCTCAATATCCTCGGCCAACCCTGCAGCATAAAAGGAGAATGTTAAAACCTCCTCTTCAAAATGAAAAGAGAAATTAAGTCAGAAGGTGAAAAAAGTACCTTCAGCGGGAATAACTGCCGCCAATGGTGATGCCGTCAATGGCTCGCACCCATATATTTCCTCCTCCGAGATGTGTGAGAATTTACTCGGATCAGGAGGAGCGGGTTCGTCACTATAGTCGACCTCATCCTCAAAATCGCTTCCCTCTGCGGATAAGGAAGACGACAGTTCAACGCGAGAGGCCTCGGTAGCAGGAGCCTTCCCACCAATTACCCCAGTGGTAGGGCTGGGGTCAACTATTCGAGGACTGGAGATGAACACACTTGGAGACCCAGGTTGCTGTGCCTCATCTCTTCTTTCGCAAGCTGAGGAAAACCCGGGCTGAGCTAAGACCCCCGGAATCTCAACATCACCTCCGCTCATGATATCGACTTAGAACTGCTCGGCCTCATCAGCGGCGGTGGGTTTGTCAGCAGGCTCCGCTTCCTCCACAGTCCTGGGGCCCCTGCTGCGCAACCTGCGGGCATGGACTAAGGGGGCATCATCCTCGTCCGCCTCTTCTTCCCTCGGTTCCTCAACACCAGCAGGGATGTCTTCGGATAGAGAAACTTCGGCCGTCAAGTCTCTCCGGACCTTCTTTGGGGCAGGGTCAGCAGTGGAAGTAGAGCCTCGAGCACGCTTACTCACTGCTTGTCGAGCCTTTGTTGCTCGTGGCTCCTCCCTCGACCCTCTCCCGACTTCCCTCAGAGCCTTCAGATACTGCTCGACGCCTCGCGAGCGTTTACCGGACCCCGACCTTGCTTCGAAATTTGCATTGATACTCTCAATGCATGAATACTCCGGAACAAAGTATGGTGTCTGGTTGACCTGGAAGTACCAGGTACAGAAGCTAAAGCTTGTGTGGCCCTTTGGCTCCTTGAGAGGTAGACGGAAAGTTGCTTCCGTCCCTCCGGCCACGCTATAGTACCAAGCCCGAGCACCTTCGAACAAGTTCCCACTGAAGGTGAGTCGAGCATTGGGGTTGCTGACGTAGAGTTGATCATAGCCGAACTGTCGGGCGAAGCGATTCGGCATATATGGCTCGATCGTGCATGAGGTACCTTGCCGAAAAAGCACATACCCTGGCCGGATGTTAACCAACCACCAGAAAATCCCCGTTGACAGCCTAGTGAAATCATCTTGGCCTGCAGAGTCGGTAAATAGTTCCCCGAAAGATGCACCAGGAATCTCGGGGAAGCAGCGATTAAGCTGGTAGTTCGAAGCAGACAGAATGCACTTTCGAACGTAATACATGTAAGTATTACGCCAGTCACAACCATCCAACCGCTGTACAAAAGGGACAAAACCCTCGCTCCAAGGCACCGGCGTCATCAGAGAGGGGCAGTGCATCACGTACCAAGCCATTAAGTACGTGTAGGGCAGCTCGACCCGAGGGTTGGGGCGCTTCACCGTCGGCTTCCCCTCTGAGTCAACAATCGGCTTGCCATGGGAGTCGACAGCCTTCCCTGCCTCGCAGAAAGCCTGGGTTAACACCCGCAACCCGCTTTGAATGCCAGCCGCCATGGCCGGGAGAAGGGCTATAGGACAGCCATAGGCCAGGAGCACCGCCGGGTACACTACATCGGCAACAATGACTTCATGTGGCAGCGTGGGCACCACACAGCGCTTCAATCATAGCATCAAGAAGCCTGCCAACAGTGCTCGATCGGAGATAGGAACCCGGGCTTGATGATGAAAGCTTTCAAAAACCGTGTCAGGTTCGAAAACATCCTCGTTCGAAACCGTGGTGTAGAAGCCTTCAGAAGCCTTAATCCTGTCGTCAATCTCCTTGTCGGAGCTGGGAGCCAGTCGGGTTACCGGCTGGTCTTTCTTATTGATGCCGTTAAACAAGTAGCTGGCCCAAGACAGCTGCTTGACTCCTCCCGACCTCCAAGAGGTTACCTGACCGCAAATGTGGAAGTGACATAACACCTCCCAATAAGTCTCGTACACTTGAGGAGACCCTTTCTTCATAAGGTTGAGCTCCTCAGTGGTTGGGACATATTCCTCATAGGGAGAGTCCCCTGTTGCCAGCCCCGAGACCTCATGCAACTTGTGCAGGGCAAGGCCCATCTCTCCAACCGGAGTGAAGAATGTCCCCGTCAAAGGATTGTAACGCTCTAGGATCCTGAAGAAGTTCTGAGAACTCGGCGGGATACCATACTGGACGGCCCTGACTGCTTGGTACAAATCCGTTTGCTCCAACAAGTCCCTAAGGTCGGCAAGGACGAAGCTTACCATCCTGCCCCACCAATACTTCTCGGTGGAATGAACCCACCCGGGCGAACGGAACTCAACCGGAAAATCACCCTCCACTTTCATGAATAAGCTGAGGAAAGTGGTGCCAAGTTTTGGTGTCTCTCCAACCGGGGGCTCAGTCCTGAGCGACCCGGGGAACAGGCCGAGAACCGCCCTATCATGACTATCATGACGGTATACCCTTTTGGAGCCTAAGTCACCGAGAGTAATCTCAGGGACATATCGAGAAAGGTCCCATTTCATCTTCCGAGGGACGGACATGTGCTGGAGATAAGACAGTGGGTACATCCTCTCCATGTCCGGAAGAAAAACTCTTCTATCCCCTATCTGGCGGAGCCATTTATAATCTCCGTCAAACATAGAATAGCCACCATCGCCGATATGGTCTCCAAAGAAGAAGGCAGGCTTCTCCAGCGGAACGCGAGCATCCGTTGTGAATGCTGCGTCAGTCATAAGCTCCCGAAAAGTTATCATGTCAACATTGGAGAGCCTTTTCTTGCGCTCCTGCGACCTGTCAGCAGTCACAGGTACAGTCCTTTGCAGCGCAAAGGTTAAATCACGGTCAGCACCACCTACGTGCCCAAAGTGGCGCTTCTTGGAGAGTGGAGCAGAAGAGTGTGGCACTGCAAAAGAAAAGGACACTTGATCAGACATCTTATCAAAAAAAATGTGTTAAGTGTCTATAGTCCAGACGCAGAAAAGATACTGGACGCAGAAATTATCAAAATTCGCGTCTAAACTTGAGAATCCGCGTCCAGACGCAGAAGAGACATTGGACGCAGGAATTATCAAAATCCGCGTCCAGACCTGCAAATCTGCGTCCAGATGTGAGGCCCGCAGGATCAATCCCGCGTTTGAAAACCAAGACTTATGAAAAATCTCTTAAGTACTTGGGCTCAGGTGCGAGATTCATAAAAGACCAGCACCTGATGTCACAGAACGCAAGGATCAAGTCCGCGTCTGAACCCTTCACAATTAGAAATATTCTAAGTGAAGAATCCGAAGTGCAGGGCTTACTGGCGCTCTATATCCAATAGACAGCGCATCCCCAAGTGGATAAAGGCGGTGGGGTCATCAAACCCGTGCCTTGTTTATCAACTCAAAGACCGCGTCTGAGAATCAAACACGGTTTATATTCTGTGTTGACGGTTCTCCTCCAAAAAAAAAAAGAAAAAAAAAAGAGATTTTTTTTGGGAGGTTCCATGAACTTCCATTAATGGTGAAGGTTAAGCCTAAACGGCATTATACCTGGGAAAAGGACTTCCTGCGCGGAGGAACCGCCCCTCTGGGCCCGGCGACGGCCGCCTTTGAGGATGATGCGGTTGGTTTAGCTTTGGGTGCCATCGTTAATCAAAAATCTGATGATGAAAGATGAAGAAATAGAAAGAGAAAGAGAAGACTCCTTTTTCTAAAAAAAAAAAAAACCCTAACAGATGCGCTCGGAGAAGAAGAGGATATCTCTCCGACTGTTACCATTTATAGGCACAAAGATTTGCAAAGATACGCGGCGCGTGGCTCGATTAGCTCTACAGCGAGTCATCGCTTGACGCGTGGAACAGATCATTTAATGAACCGGGAAGTCCGCGCGCCAAAAGGTGATGTCCCGACGGTTCCCCAGAACAAGTGGCGGTGCACTCATGACATGGCACGGATTCGCACCCAACAGGCGCGTCTCTCCGAAGTTCGCGTCCTTCCAATCCGGCCTAGCATCGCGTCTGTCCAATGGAATACCAGTCTCGTTTTCCATTTCCAAAAGGCGCACCCCATGAATGTCGCGTCTGTAAAGCAGTACCATCTCTGCTCTTCAAAAAGAGCTGGCGTTCAGTCCTTGCTTCTGCAAATCAGTTTCAACAGTACACTGGCACAAGCAGACGATCGTCCACTCTTGGCTTAAAACGCGTCCACGACAGATTAAAAGAAATCGGGGAGGTTTAGACTGTGTATCTAGACACTCAACACGATCAACTCTGGTGGCCTCAAAGAGTTCAACAGTACACTCACGAAGACCAACTCCAGATAAGATCAAACCCGGAGCATTAACAGTCCAGTCATAGAGGTGAATTCAGCTAGAGTCCAAAGTATTTCGAAATCCATCCCAATTAACTGCGGAATATCGAAAACTTTGGAGGGGGTTCTGTAGGCTGTCAAAAAAATCACTAAAAGACAAGCCATTAAAAAGCAGAACCTCAGCATCAAGGTGCGAGGGCCCAAAGCCCGCGTCACAGTATCAAGGCGCGTAGGCTCGACACCCGCGTCTCAAGTTCAAGGCGCGTGGGCTCGACACCCGCGTCTCAACATCAAGGCGCGTGGGCTCGACACCCGCGTCTCAGCATCAAGGCGCGTGGGCTCGACACCCGCGTCTCAACATCAAGGCGCGTGGGTTGAAACCCGCGCCTCGGCTATAACCGTCCTGGTTATGGGGCCAGTCGCTGCCCACATAGCGGGGAGGTCAGCCCCTCATTGTGGAGCACTTTTAGGGGGCACGTTCACCCCTGGAGCCTCTATAAATAGCCCCGTCGCTATGAAGAAGGGGTCGATTTTTCGGAGGAGAAAAAGAAGGTCGGATTTTCGGAGGAGGAGAAAAGAGCTCTGAGAGAGAAAAGAAAGAGAGTAAAGCCCTTCAGAGAACTTGCTGCGCTCAAGTTGTCCTTTGCCTACCTTCTCTTTGAGAGTTTTGGTAGACAGAGCTGAGTTACTCCTTCTACCAGCCAAAGAGAAGATCCCTGACGATCCCGACGGTCATCCGGTCAACGGAGAACAAGATTCACTCTCCACCGCCACTTGAAGAACCCAGCACTAAACAAAGGGAGATTCAAGACTCAACATCTTCCCTCCCTTGTAGTCGGAGTAGTAGTCCGTTGTAATCTTTCAACTGATTCAAGGAAACTTTACTTCGAATTCTTCTACTCCGTACCAAACACGGTGCGCTCAGGTCATGAGGCCTATAAATAGGACACCTGAGGTCTTCTGAAGAGAAGCGGTCTGCTCATATCTTCTCTTGATTATTAGATAGAGATACTCAGATCTCTGAACTAGTGGGGTGCCCACTCTGGTCATTATTCGGCCAAGAACCGGTGAGTCTCGGTCATCCAGAGACTTTACGAATGAACTGATATCTCCCTTAATTTAGCTTTAACAACTGCCTCAGAGATTGATTTCCCTTATTCTTCATTTTGTATCTGACTGATCTGCAGAGAAGGGCCTCAGCCCAGCTTCCCAGCGAAGCTATCATTTTGACTTGATCAAAAAAAGATCACTGCATACTTGCCTGCTAAGTTTGCCACATAGGCGAGGATTGGGACTTAGTCACTTCAAAGTTAAGCTAGTCTTGCCATATAGGTGGGGCTAAGTCTCCGTCCCTCTGGATCAGTCTGGCTTAGCCGTATAGGTGAGGCTAGGACTTGGCTTATGCTGAGCTAGCCCATCATCACTGTGCAAGCGAGGCTATCCTCTGCTGCAACTGAATCGGATATAAATTGCTTCGCCCAAAGAATTTGACTTAGCGTTTCACTTTTCCAGCTTTTCATTTGACTTGCTGCTAACTTGTTTCAGTTTGTATTGCAGTGAGCTATGTTCGCCAGTCTTTTGACTTGATGAAAGAGACCAGAAAGTTACCTCTTGCTTTTTCAGTTGAAACTTTAATCCTAAGCAGGAGGAACAAACTGGGGCAACTGATGTGTGTTCCCAGAAGAGGTTGGCAGTCGCTTATCCGAGATGATCCACTTCGAGGCGAGGCTGGTAGTCGCTTATCCGAGATGATCCACTTCGGGAAAGCGGACGTCACCTGTAAGGTCTCGGATCCTCCATTGCCAATTTTCATCAAAGAAGATCCAGCCTTCTGGTGGCAACCAGTTCTTTGCCAATTTTGATCAAAGAAGATCCAGCTCCTTGATGGCAAAATCTGCCATTATGTGAAGGATTACGGCCTTGTGCAGGAGGAAGGCCTTTCGTGTCCAGTTGGTTTGGCTTGGAAGTAGATAGGACCACTTGTATGCCTTTGGAGCAAATGATTCTGTTGTACGAAACACATCCTTGATGTAGTAGTATCAATGTACCTTCCCTTTTAAATCAATAAAAGTTCAGTTTCTGCTTATCTGATTTGCTTCTCCTTCACTTGAATTGATCCGGTGGCGCTAAACTTCGTGCGAAGTTAACGACAGAATCCTCAGCGAAACTAACATGAATTATCTGCGAAGCTTGGACTGTGCTTTTAGCGGAGCTAAGGCAAACTTTTCGGCGAAGTTATCGATACGTCGCGCTAAGTCAGCACTTGACTCGTGGCGGAGTTAGCCCTTAGTGGGGCTGAATCAGCGCTTCTCGGGAAGGCGCTTTAGGCGCCGTTTCAAATTAATTTGAAACGACAGCCTGTGCTCTTATCGAGGCGTCGTTTCAGGCGATCATCAGCCTATAAAAGCCCGATCGGGCTGAGAGAGAAGGCATTACTTCTCTTTGAATTTTCCAGAGTACTTGACTCTTCTTCTTTACTTGAGAATCCAAGAACCTCCACTGTTCTTCAATGGCTCCCAAGAGGCGAGCAGGAAAAGAGGTCGCAACCTCTGCAACGGAGGGTCCTTCTCCTCCGGTCATTGAACGACCGATCGCCGGTAGGGATCTTTCCCTTTGATTAGAAATTGCCGTCTCTCCTTTAAAGCCGATTTCTGGCTATCTTTAGATGAGCCCAAAATGATCAATTATGATCTATTAATCTTAGGGAATTCGACTCCCTGAATTTCCCTAGATTTCTTGATCGGGAATCCAAGAACTGAAGAGTCCTTCTTTAAGCTTCCAAGCGAAGCTATCCCTTAGGCGGTTCACATCCTGTTGAATGACGGGATGCGAAGCTGTCCTTTGAAATGTAACTGAAAAGGACCTTAATGTCCTTAAAATAGTCTTTAGACTATAATATCCTTCTGACGAAGTTAGCCCTTGGGGCTTTGTCGCATTCTGTTGTTCGAGGCTAAGCTTCTAGAGCGAAGCTGACACTTGGATATTTTCCTGCATCCTGCCTTCGTGTGGAATACGGAGATATGCTGCAGCTACGAAGCTAAACTTCAGGGCGAAGCTACCATTAGGCCAGCTTCGCTCGGAGAGCGAGGCTATGCCTTAACAGATTTTGCTTTCTTGTTTTAGCCCTTGTTTGGCTGATGAACTAATCATAGTTTTTCTTTGTTCTTGCAGTGCACTACACTCCTGGTCCTTTGAACAGTCTCTTCGGCACAGCCAGGGGGCTAGATGGCAATGTCAGCTTGCAATTCCAAGGGCAGGCTTCGTTGTTCAGCAAGTGGAGCTCTCCAGCTCGGGATACACTTATTTATGGTGGGGGATCAACGCACCATGAGGAGCATCTTAACTACTGCTCCCCTTGAAGATTCTGACCGACGAATCTATCGGAAGCCCGGCTTCATGTTTGGAGACGCGACGCCAGACCATGATTGCCAGCTGCTAGCTGGAGAGGGGCAGTGGATTTTCCAATTAGATGGCGAGAAGTTCTATCTTCTGTCTAACAAGCGACTTTTCCCTTGTCTTTCTTCCAATGCGTGACGAAGGCTCGGAGATGCAGTGGCAAGTGAGTCAGAGTACTGACTCCGTTCAGGTAGGGAAATTGATACTTCCCTCACCCGGTTACACAAGGACGGGGCCTCCTCGTTGCATAATGGGTCTCCACCCTGGGAATGTACTGCCAGACATCCCAGTGGGAGAAAATCCTGCGGTGGCGCAGACCTTTGGGAATCAATTCTTCAAAGTTCGAGGCAACTATCCAGCTACTGATTTCAGGACTCCAGGATGGATTCACCCCCGAAGGCATGGTGGAGGGACTTGACCTTATATGTCCTTGCTCATTTCGAGGAGGATCTGAAGAGGCTGAATCTTTATGAGGCCGTCAGGGCGACCTGTTATGGCATTCAGATGAGCGTAGCGAACTTCTACGCCATCTTTGAGTTATACTGCTCGGTTATAGGGACTTTCTTCACCCCTGTTGGCGAACTGGGTATAGCTCTGCACGAGATGTGGGAAGTCTCTGCTCTTCCCTTGGGATCTTCCCCATACGAAGAATATTTCCCGTGCGAGGCGGAATTGGCACTTCTGGAGAAGCAGGAGCCCGCCTTGTTTGAGACCTACCAGGAATTGATGTGCCACTTGTACATTTGCTCCAGTATGCATGGGAGTAGTAAGGGAGCTTCATGCAGCTTGAAGAGCTGGGGAGATTATTTATTCCCAGGTATGGAAAATACTCCTGAGATGGCTCATTGTGGAGTTGCTGATGAAGACATCTTTCGCCGGATGCAAAAGCATTCTCAAGGGATCTAATTTTGGAAGAAGATGACGGCCCCTATGAGAAAGGCGATATCCTTCGGAGTTTCCACCATCAGGCTCGTCGACCGACGTCCCGGAAGGCACTTCTGGCTGGTTTCTTGACGGTCTGGTTAAAGAGATGCGTGGTGCCATCTTCATCGGGTGACGTCATTCATCCGACTGTTTTGCTGCCTGCCGTTCATCTAGTCCATGGTCACTCTCTTGGACTTCTTTCGGCCATGGTGTGCTGTATTCAGAGGGGCCTTCGCGCATTGACGGAGGCTTTCTGTAGGCCACCAACGACGAAGCGAAAAAAAGGGACTATTTTGCCCTGCGACGGACCAAACCCCAGAATAGGTCTGCCGTATACTTATTTGATGGCGTGGTTTACCCTTCACTGTCCTTCCATGATTGAAGCCGGAGAGGACCCCCCAGAAGGTGTTCGAATGGCGCTTCTCCATCGATTCGAGGGATGTTCATGGCTGAAGACTTACGTGGCTGCGGTCCGTAAGCTGCTGTGCCGCTATGACGTCTATAGCCTTTCCGCTGCTTCCCCTATATTCGGGATGCGAGCTATTGTGAAGAGTTCAAGGACGTGGGGGAAGGGCAAACGTCATTGAGCCGGGGAATTTTTGAGTGGCTGGTTAGCATTCGGCCTTCACATTGTTGTACAGAAGCGGGGACACCTGCTACCTGGAGCCTTATGTTCCAAGTCGGTTTGCCCATCAGTTTGGATATGACCAACTGTACGTGGGCAATCCAAACAGTAATCTGGCTTTCATGGGGAGCCCCATCGATGGAGCCCGTGCCTGGCGGTTCTTTATTGCTGGCTGTACCGAAGCGCGGCTGTGCATGCCGCTAAGGACTCCGAACCTTCTGATGACCCTGGGATTCTACCAGTGGTATACAGCCTCAAACTCTACACCCACTGGATTCTCTATTAATTCTTCCAGTATGAAGTTAATTCTTAGCGGCTGAAGCGGAAGGTCACCGAGAAGGGCGAGGGTAAAAGGGTTCGCGTCCTAGGCGTCGGGGAATTCATTGCCGTTGATGACAGTGAAGCCTCGGATGCAGGAAGTCCTCGCTTCGAAGCGGACACAGGTGCTGAGACTCCAGCAGCTGCTTCTGACGTGGTGGGGATGGCCCCCGTAGAACATGCCGATGTTAAAGAAGTGGAGGAAGAAGATCCCGACGTCCACTTCAAACGAAAGCGGGAGGGTGGATCTCGTAGGAAGAGGGTAGTGAAGAAGCCTCGTCACTACGCTCCTACGGTCATTGCAGAGGGCGAATTACCTGCTGCGGCTCCTCCTCCTGCCCCATTAATAAATGAATTATCGGTCCCTAAACTGACTACTGGTAAAGTCGCTCCGGACCCGGGTAAGATCAGCTTTGTCCTTATAATATACTTTTTATGTGTTCCGGACAGCTCATTATTTGCTTTGTGATGCAGGAACTGAGGCGGTGAGAAGCCTGAGAGCTGAAGCTGTCGGAGAACAAGGGGAGCATTATGATCTCTTGTTTACTTATAAGGAGGGCGATGAGGCTGGCTATTTTGCCGTCTTGGAAGAGTCCGGAGATGATGCGGCTGATGTAGGTCCTTCGGGCGCTGGGACTTCGAAAGGAAGTCCCGAAGCTTCTAGCTCCTTTGGGTGGACCACGGAGGGTTCGGCCAGTGAAGGTGGGCCGGCCATTCGTGTTGATTCCGCCAAAGATTTTCCAATGGAGCCCGCAGGGACTGATGCAGCCGTCAAGACGATTGAGGCGACATCATCTTTTGGTATTGTTTTGACCTTTTAACTCTTGCTATTTGTTATACCATGCCTAAACAAAGTCTTGTTGCAGGTGTTCCGTCTCTGGGTGCATCGACTTCAAGAGAGCCTACCAAACTTCCTGAGGGAACCAGGAGTAAAGCAAGTGCTTCGACCGCAGCGGATGTTGCTGAGTTAGACGCCTTGTATGGCGACCTGCCCTCTTATCAGCCTGAACCAGCCAGAAGAACTGAAACTGAGGGGACGGTTAGTCATGGAACCAATCTCACTTCCACCTATATCGGTGAGTGAGATGCCATCGGTTTCGCCAGCGCCACCTGTCTTACCAGGTGCGGAGCTGAGGGTGATTACCAGTCCTACTTCCCCAACACTGGTGGTTGAGCCTGCTCTCCCGGAAATAGTCACTAGTCCGACCTCGGTTGTGGCTAGTGTACTGGTTTCAATGAGGACTCCTCCGAGATCGCCGACGACCTCTCATGTTGCTGCAGCTAGTGCTTCTACTATTCCTTCCACAATGGTGTCAATAAAGCCAATGGAATCCTCAGGGGCTGCTCGTCTGCCAGGAGTGATTGAGGCCGAGAATGAATTTGTGGCTGAATTAGTCGATAGCTTTTATAAGAGCTTGAAGCGATCCATCGCTTTAATTTTGAAAGGCTCGACTACTTCGTTTTCTGCTCTAAAGGTGGTCCTCTCCCGAAGCATTGAGAGTATCTGAGACTTTGGAGGGGATGACCAGGCCGCTGCATTGGAACTTCTGGTGGACCAACTTGAGAGGGATGTAGACGAATGGAGCCGTCTTAGCCATTCGGACCTGGAGTCTTCGGTTAATGAGCAGCTTACGCACCTTGTCGCTCAGATGCATGAAGCTCATCTTGCCGCTCAGGAAGCCGCTATGGCCATTTCTTCTGACTTGAAATCCTTGGAGACAAGGAAGGTAGAGCTCGGGGACGCCATGAATGCTTCTAGCAGTGCTCTTCTTGACGCTGAAGATAAAATTGGAAAGGCCAAGGAGATGATCAGGAAGGCTAATCATCTTTTATCCAAGGCTGAACTAGTGCGTCTTGAAGAGACTGCGCGGCTTGAGCAGCTTAAGGCTCAGAGTGACGAACTCTCGCGGTAGGAGTTAGCTCAGAGAGCAACCTTGGTTGAGGTTGAAGCTCGCTTGGCCCAGACGGCGAGCTTTAATGAGGCTGAGCTAAGGTCGCAGGCGCTTGTCAGGGCTGCTGATGATAGGAAGACAAGGCTGGTTATTCTTGAAGGGCGGATCAAATCTTATAAAGCACCCTCATAGCTTGTAATATATGTGCCTTCATGTATCCCTTCTTTTCGGAATCAATAAAACTAATTTTGTTTTGACTCCCGTGTCGTATTTCCAACTTGTTTTATCTTTTGAATTGTCGCTTCCAAGTTGTGCTGCAGCCATTTGAGAAAATAGTCTTTACTGTACTGAATAATGAGACTTGGCTATCTGCCGGTTCAGAGGTCGCAATGACGTAACCGATTGAGAAGCCACCAAGCTCAAAGTAGTCCTTGTCGGACTAAAAAAGGTGAGACTTGGCTATCTACCGGTTCAGAGATCGCAATGACATAACCGATTTAGAAGCCACCAAGCTCAAGGTAGTCCTTGCCGGAATGAAAGGTGAGACTTGGCTTTTTGCCGGTTCAGAGGTCGCAATGACATAACGATTGAGAAGCCACCAAGCTCAAGGTAATCTTTGACGGATTAAAAAGGTGAGACTTGGCTATCTGCCGGTTCAGAGGTCGCAATGACATAACGATTGAGAAGCCACCAAGCTCAAAGTAGTCCTTATCGGACTGAAAGGTGAGACTTGGCTATCTGCCGGTTCAGAGGTCGCAATGACGTAACCGATTGAGAAGCCACCAAGTTTAAAGGTAGTCCTTGTCGGACTGAAAGGCGAGACTTGGCTATCTGCCGGTTCAGAGGTCGCAATGACATAACCGATTGAGAAGCCACCAAGCTTGAAGTAGTCCTTGTCGGACTGAAAGGTAAGACTTGGCTATCTGCCGGTTCAGAGATCGCAATGACATAACCGATTGAGAAGCCACCAAGCTCGAAGTAGTCCTTGTCGGACTGAAAGGTGAGACTTGGCTATCTGCCGGTTCAGAGGTCGCAATGACGTAACCGATTGAGAAGCCACCAAGCTCCAAGTAGTCCTTGTCGGACTGAAAGGTGAGACTTGGCTATCTGTCGGTTTAGAGGTCGCAATGACGTAACCGATTGAGAAGCCACCAAGCTCGAAGTAGTCCTTGTTGGACTGAAAGGTGAGACTTGGCTATCTGCCGGTTCAGAGGTCGCAATGACGTAACCGATTGAGGAGCTACCAAGCTCGAAGTAGTCTTTGTCGGACTGAAAGGTGAGACTTGGCTATCTGTCGGTTCAGAGGTCACAATGACGTAACCGACTGAGGAGCCACCAAGCTCAAAGTAGTCCTTGTCAGACTGAAAGGTGAGACTTGGCTATCTGTCGGTTCAGAGGTCGCAATGACGTAACCGATTGAGAAGCCACCAAGCTCGAAGTAGTCCTTGTCGGACTGAAAGTTGAGACTTGGCTATCTGCCGGTTCAGAGGTCACAATGACGTAACCGATTGAGCAGCCACCAAGCTCGAAGTAGTCCTTGTCGGACTGAAAGGTGAGACTTGGCTATCTGCCGGTTCAGAGGTCGCAATGACGTAACCGATTGAGAAGCCACCAAGCTCGAAGTAGTCCTTGTCGGACTGAAAGTTGAGACTTGGCTATTTGCCAGTTCAGAGGTCGCAATGACGTAACCGATTGAGAAGCCACCAAGCTTGAAGGTAGTCCTTGTCGGACTGAAAGGTGAGACTTGGCTATCTGCCGGTTCAGAGGTCGCAATGACGTAACCGATTGAGGAGCCACCAAGTTCGAAGGTGGTCCTTGTCGGACTGAAAGGCGAGACTTGTCTTTTGTAAATGTCAACAAGTACAGAACTGGTCGTCGGCTTATCTGTCACTTGTCTTTTGCTAATTCAACAAGTTTAGACATTATTCAGACCAGTCAGAATTTTGATGGAATTTAGAAAAAGGTCTCGTTTTCATTGCGAAAAAATAAGGAAATCACTGTCATAGGTTTAATGTTAACGTAACAGCGAAATGGATGCCAGACGTTATACTGTTAAACATAGCATGAAAGGGTCTCGTTCTCACGAGGAGAAACGAGAAAATCACTGTCATAGGTTTAATGTTAACGTAACAGCGAAATGGATGCCAGAGCTTATACTGTTAAACATAGCATGAAAGGGTCTCGTTCTCACGAGGAAAAATGAGAAAATCACTGTCATAGGTTTAGTGTTAATGTAACAGCAAAATGGATGCCAGAGGTTATACTGTTAAACATAGCATGAAAGGGTTTCGTTCTCACGAGGAGAAATGAGAAAATCACTGTCATAGGTTTAGTGTTAACGTAACAGCGAAATGGATGCCAGAGGTTATACTGTTAAACATAGCATGAAAGGGTCTCGTTCTCACGAGGAGAAACGAGGAAATCACTGTCATAGGTTAGTGTTAACGTAACAGCGAAATGGATGCCAGAGGTTATACTGTTAAACATAGCATGAAAGGGTCTCGTTCTCGTGGGGAGAAACAAGGAAATCACTGTCATAGGTTTAATGTTAACATAACAGCGAAATGGATGGAAAGATCTTTATATGTGATCTTACCATTTCATGGATGAGAATTGGTAAGTGATTTTGAAGAGGGAATCAAATGAGAACAGGTCCCTTAGGATTTTTAGCAAATTCTCAGCTGTCAACGGGTTTGATATGCCTTTACCAACTACCGTTTGAGTCGGGCTAGCCATGCTATTCCCTTGACATGATGAGTTGTCGAGACTTATGTTGGGCTTAAAGGCCAACATTTTCCTCTATCCTTAACCATTAAAGGTGTTGGATCATTTGGTTAGCATATGTGTAACCTTGATTCTCCTTTGAGACAACCAGTGTATGGCCAGGTTCCTACTGGTTTATGGTTGCATGATCTCGTTTGGAGGAAGAGAGAGGCTCTCTTTGCGTGTACCTTGGATATGAAGGTCTTGATCAGAGGTGTAGTGTTAACTTGATCATGAGAAGGATCGTTAATCAGGGATAATACTTCTTTAAGAACTTGCCATTGATCGGCATCATGAGTAAATCGCCATCTGAAATCATAAGGCGGTATGCTCCGTTTGAATAGACTGTTTCTATTACAAATGGTCCTTCCCATTTAGGCTGAAATTTGCCTTTGGTTTTGTGCGTCATAATCATCGGTCGTCTGACGGCTAAAACCAAATCTCCTTTCTAGAAGACTCTTTGTTTGACCTTCTTATTGAAGGCTTTTGAGATTCGAGCTTGATACAACTCGATGTGTTGCTGATCTTGTAGCCGCTTCTCATCCAGGGCTTCGAGCTCTTGAAGACGCAACCGATCATTGTCCTCTGATGTGATCTTAGTGGTCAGAGCAACTCGTAATGATGGCATTTGGATTTCCAATGGTGTGACTGCTTCACATCCGTACACCAGGGAAAAAGGCGTATTGCCTGTCGGGGTTCGAACTGTGGTTCGGTAGGCCCAAAGACATTCACCAAGCTTTTCGTCCCAATCTCGCTTATTCGAGGAGATGAACTTCTTGATTAACCTGATGATCGTTTTGTTGAATGCTTCCGCCAAGCCATTAGCAGCAGGATTATAGGCAGTTGAAGCCACATTCTGAATTCGGTATTTATCACAGAATCGATAAATACTTGGCTTATGAATTGGGGACCATTATCATGGATGATCTGCCTAGGGACACCAAATCGATGGATGACATGGTGTTTGATGAAATTAACCATGTTAGAAGTTTTGACTTCAACCAGTGGTATGGCTTCTGCCCACTTTGAAAAGTAATCGGTTATTGCTAAGATAAACCAGTGACCTCTTGTCGAAGAGGGGCTGATTGGCCCTACGACATCGATTCCCCATGCTTCAAATGGCCATGAAGCAACAGTTGGGTGGAGCAACTCCGGGGGCTGGTGTATGAAGTCCGCGTGAATTTGGCATGCTTTATACCTTCGTGCATATTTGATGGCATCGGCTATCATGGTTGGCCAGTAGTATCCAAGCCTATGCAATTTGTCGTTAAGCTTTGGACCAGGCTGATGAGCTCCGCATATGCCGTCGTGTGCTTCTTTAAGCACTTCCTGCGCTTCTGAATTAGAAAGGCAACGGAGGAGGACACCGTCATATGAACGACGGTAAAGTGTCTTCAGGGTTGGATCGTAGTAAAAACGGAGAGACCTTCGTCTGATAGATGCCGCTTCTTTAGGGTCGTCTGGCAGCAGACCATGTAAAGTATAGTCGATGAGAGAAAATCGCCAATCTCTCGGCTCAAGGTCCGTCGAGATATTATAGACCTCTCTGGTTCTTAACATATGTTTAGAACAGACAAGGTGTCGAGTCGCCGCTGTGAGGTGATACTCGGTGTCGATCGGCAAGGCTAGTGTTGTTGCTAATGCAGCAAGAGCATCCGCCTTAGTATTCTGAGATCGAGATACGTGCCCGATGTAAAAGTCATCAAATAGATTAGTCAATTCGATGACCGTGTGATAATAAGGCACCAAATCCTCGTGACGGACCTCACATTCACCTTTAACCTGAATGATAATCAGTTTTGAATCGTCGTAAGCATCAAGGAGCGTACCCCCATTCCGTGGGCGAGCTGAAGACCAATGAGTAGAGAATTATATTCCGCTACATTGTTGGAGCATGATTCCGTCAGAGAAAATGCTCTGGGAAGGACATGATTCTGTAAGGGAGATAAACACAACCCCCACGCCGGCGATGATCCTGCCCTTAGGACCTATTCGTGATGCTCCCTCGGAGAACATCTGCCAACATATCCTCTGTTGTGAAGGTAATACCATGTACCTTTGATTGTACCTGATGGCATTCAGGGCAAGAAGACTGAGCGTCATCTTTAGGGATTTCAGGCATGTACGTCAGGAATGACTCTGAATTAGCCAGCGCATCTCTGAGTGCTTCTCTTGTCTCTTTTGAGAGATGAAGGAGCTCGTGTATTGTAATACGAGCTGGGATATTAGCTAGCTGGGCCAATATGTCAAAACGAAAAGGCGTATCAAGCCCTGGGCCTGAAGGCTTCTTCAGGACGTGGTCGAACCGGACTTCCTTAGGCTTCTCCTTTCCCTTGGTTGGAACTGAAGCAGGTACTGATACTGACGTCGTTTGCTGTTGTGTCTCGTCAGTAGCTTTCTCATACTATTTTAAGTATGATTTTCCGGATTGAGTACCCGTCGGCTGAGGTACATCAGCCTGCGTCGTGCAAGCATGCTTTTCCCCTTCAGAATCGCTGAGAGAAGCTGATGTGAAATTGTCATCGTCTGGCAGGATGGAGATGACATTGCAAGATTTGCCCTTCGACTTGCACTTCTTTGAATCCCATTGTTCGTCTTGGACAAGGTCTGGGTGTACCCACATGACTTCCCCTGTCTCCAGTGTCAAGGGAACAAGACCCTTATTATCTTGAGTTTTAGCCGCAGGATGCTTGATTTCCAGCCGTGGCGCAGGGATTGGATAAGTCCCGTCAGGAACTGTGACCTTCGGGGTTTTGCCGAACTCGAGGGTCACCATATTTGCAGTGACTTTCTTTTATTCTGACTTCAGTGTCAGGACCCCGGCGTCGATTTGAGCTTGAATTCTGTCCTTGAGGACAAAGCACTTGTCGGTAGGATGGTGAATCATCCTGTGGAAGAGACAGTATTTGGGATCATTCGTGCGTCCTATCTCATTAGGACGTCGTGCATCCGGCAGCTTCATTTTATTCCCTTTGTGAAGTAAATGGAATATTGTGACCACCTGATCGTCTTTGAAGGAGTATTATTTCAGAGGAAACTGAGACTCCTGATTATTGAAGCCGCTCTTCTTGGTCTTCGACTGGACATCCCCTGACAATTCTACGGACATAGTCTCCTTCCCTTTGGCTTGAGAAGACTGTGCCATGTCGCTACGTTCCTTATTGTTCATACACCACTTGCCTTTAGGGGTGGATGGTTCAAACTTTTTAGCCAACTTTTCGGCTATCTCAGCTTGTTCGACCAATTTTTTTTAGGTATGGGCTTTGACAGCCCCCATGCGAATCTCTACTTGGTCCAAGAAGTTGTGCCTACACGTCTGTAAGAGCATGGGTAATGGCATCCCTGCTGGGCACATCAAAGACAAGTTTCTGAATCGCTCAATGTAATCACGGACAGATTCGCCCTTCTTCTGCACGGTGGAGAGGAGCTTGTCCATGGTTACCTCGGTATCATCCTCATAGAAACGAGAGAGGAATCCGGTTTTTAGGTCGATCCAAGAATTGACAGAGCCCGGAGGGAGACTTCAGAATCAATCAAATGCTACCCCCTTTAGGGTGCCAATAAACAGCCTAGCCATGATAGCATCATTGTCTATAACATTACCGGTCTGAGATCAGAAATAGTAAATGTGCTGGTTTGGCGAGCTCTTACCATCATACGTATGTAACGTTGGTGGTTTGAACTTTGGTGGGTATGGTACTGAATCCCACTCCAGCGGGTAAGGACGGACTGCCCCTACTTTCTTTAATTCATCCCTCTGAGCTAGGGATGCAATTTGAGCTTGGATGCCTTTAAGGACTTCAGCGTCCAAAGAAGAACCTCCTTTGACTTCTCTGTCCTTAGCTGTTCATTGCTAAGATGTTCTTCCTCATCATGGTTACTCCCGGTATCATTGTTATTCCGGTAATTGAGGAGTTGAGTGAGCATCTGTTAGATGTTGTCCAAAGCTAATTGCTGGGTCTTGGAAGTTTGCTCCTGAGCTTCCAAACGCAGACGAAGGTCGTCATTACCATTGTCAGCCATATTGACTGATACTCTGTCTGTTCGCACTGAGCTGACTATGGCCGAAGAGGCATACCCACTATCTTCGTCCTCTTCATTAGACCACTAGACTGATCCTCTCTTTAGTTCCGGTGAGGCTACTGCCGTTGAGGAAGATGGCTGTTCATAACTGTAGGGTATTGCAACCCTAGATCTGGTGTTTCGAAAGACACCTTCTTCGTGTACAAGACTTCGCCCAAGCCTGGGCTATAATCTGGATCTGGGAACTGTAGGGAGTGTCATGGGACGCTTGTCTGCCCCTGCTCAGCCCTCGTCCTCTTCCGGTCATGTTAATAGATGCAGAGGGTAGATCTCGCGATGCGCTCATTTTATGATGTTTCACCGGGGCTTGCACCGACAGTCGATCAAACACTGATCGTCGGCCTGGAGAAGTGGCGAGGATTGGTCCTAGCCGGCAATAGACTGAGTGGACGGTCACCAACTGACATCCCACTTGTTGACAACAGAAGGAAGAAGTTTGGAAAAATTCTGACTTCCGTTTGCTTGTCAAGAATTCCCGCAAGTCAGACCCAGTTGGGCCTAAACGATCCAGCGCAGAGGCTCTTTCGGATCGCGCATAGGACGATGTCCTACTCCTTTTATCACCGTAGAGGGGATTAGCACAGAATAGTGCTTCAGCTCTAGCTTCGCGGCTAAGAACCTTGGGAGTGGCCTTGGACGTTGAAGCTGCATCAGCAACGCTGTCAACACTTAGGGATAATCCCTTAGCTCTGCTACGAAGCGCGAGCTTAGCGCTTGACGAACTGGAAAGCGGAGCACGCTGTGGTGCTTTACCCGTTATGCTGCTGCGAAGGCGATTAGCCTTAATCAGTGCTTTGAATCTTGATTCCCGGTTTAAAAGCTTTGGAAACGCCCTTGGGCGCTGAAGCTGCATGAGCAACACTATCAGCACTTAGGGACAATCCCTTAGCTCCACTACGAGGAGCGAGCTTAATAGTTGAAGAACTGGGGAACGAAGCACGCTGTGGTGCTTTGGTTCCAGCTTCGCGGCTATGAACCTTGCACGTACGCTGTGGTACAGTAGCTTCGCTCATGAGAACGAGGCTGGCGCGAGTTATTGATCTTGAGTTGGGCGAAGGTATGGTCGCCGCTGTAACTTCGCGGCTAGCAGAATTGTTGGAATAGGTAGGCATCTTGCCTTTTTCTTCGCGAGAGAGACGCACTTGTGGCGTAGCTACGCCTGAGGCTTCATCCAAAGCCTTCTGTTTTGGCCTCCACATCTGCTTTGATAAGGGAGACTTAGGTTCGCAAGGAACCTAACTAGCCATGCGCGAGGCTGAGGGGTGTTGGCAGAATTCTGCTCCTGGTTTCTGTTCTGAAACCTTGGTCATGGAGACCTTTCTATATTTCCGTGCATGAAACATTAGACCACCCCAGAGAGGACTTCTTCAAATTTTCTTTGGTCGTAGTGAACGACCAGGTTCTCGAAAGTGATAGGCTTGCACTGCGGGCCTGCTTCTTTGTTGCGCCAGAGAATCGCAGTAGGCTCACAGGGAGCCTTATCTGTCTCCGCAGAGACTTGCATTGAAGATTTAGCCAGAGATGCTCTGGTTGCATTGGCTTCCTTGAATTCAGAGATAGACCCGAAGGTCTGTACGCCGCATTGCGACACTTGATTCTCAGTAGTGGAGAATTCGTTCCCCAGCGGAGTCGCCATCTTGTTTTCCATTGATTTGTAAAGGGGAAAACTTACAAAAAAAAGAGTCGAAGAGCTAAATTACAAGTATTCTAAAAAGTTTACAAGTAGATCTCCTCGGAAATTCTGGAGAAGTGTGCCGGTAGGAGTCTGATCAGCGCGCGACCACTTTGTCCCTTTGACGATGCGAGCGATGTGATTCCCTTCTCGCCTGATTCGGGGAATCGGAGAACGAAAGGTTGGTAGAACCTTATTGTTGCTTCTCAAAATCGCCTTATCTTAGGAATTCCTTCTCGCCTGGTTCCGGAGATTCCTTGAGAGGAAGGAAGGTATTAGGGTATCAGCACCCTGATTAGAGAAGTAGTTCTCTAGAGTCTCTGAATTCTTGGAAGCAAGAGACTAGATCTCTGTTTGTGCGCGTGGTGCGTCCTCTCGAGAAGTCTGCCGTCTCTTCCCGTGTAGTAGTCCTCTTTCCTTGTGCCCCTGGTGGGCTATTTATAGGGAGATCAAGGGTATAATCGTCCCTTGAAAATATAGAAACAGATTGAATCAAATCTGTTTAAATCTGGAAAGTAGCCTTGCTGCGAGGCTAGGATCAGCTTCTGCGAAGCTAGAAATAGCAGGTAGATCGGTCTCATGATTTGTTTTGATCCTTTCCATATAATTGGAAGATCTCCGTTGATCCTCTTACTCGTTTTAGGAGAGTTTAAGAGATTATGGCAATCAACTGCCAAATTTGATCTCAGATTTGATCTTGATCGGATTTAATCTTGATCCTGATTAGATTTGATCTCATCTAGAGATTTAATTGGTTAAAGGTTGACCATGACAGACCCGCAGCGGAGCTGCCGCGTCGAGCTCACAGCGGAGCTGGAAGGCGCATCTGGCGAAGTCAGAAGAAAGCTCTTCAGCGGAGCTAGATAACATCTGTGGCGAAGCTACCGAACATCCTTCTGCGCGGTTGTGTGTTGCTTCAAGCGAAGCTAACTCTCTCTGCGGAGTTAACTGAGCACTTCAGGCGAAGCTATAAGTTAGCTTCCTGACGGAGCTGTGAATGGCTTCAAGGCGAAGTTGGATGATCTTAGCCTCTCAAGCGAGGCTATCCCTTTGGGCTCATGTGATGCTAAGTGTTAGCATCTTAGACCTGCATAGGTCTTGTTTAGAGACAATCCGGGCTTACTGTCTGCTTCACTGGATCAGTAGAGTCCAAGTTGCTTCTTTGTCCCTCGGAGATGGGTATAGAACTGGTCGTCAGCTTATCTGTCACTTGTCTTTTGTAAATGTCAACAAGTACAGGACTGGTCGTCAGCTTGTCTATCGCTTGTCTTTTGTAAATGTCAACAAGTTTAGACATTGTTGAGGCCAGTCAGAATCTTGTCTTTTTTAAAGTGTCAACAGACCCGACGAAGCGGGAAAAACCAAATGGAGGCGAGGACACTCGCCTAACTCTTCGGAAATGCCGAAAACTCCAAAAATCTTGGGAACTCGCGCACACACCATAATATAATTAAATATATATATATTTAGAGAGAGAAAGAGAAGAGGAGAGAGAAAAGAGAGAAAGTCTAGAGAGAGAAAAACCTGGGAGAGAAAAAGAGATTTTTAGAGAGAGAATCTAGAGAGAGAAAGGGGAGATCTAGAGAGAGAAAGGCTAGAGAGAAAGCCTAGAGAGAGGTAGAGAGGGGATATCTAGAGAGAGAAAGAGATGAGAGATAGAGGGAGAGAGGAGGGGCAAGTAGAGAGAGAAAACAGGGGGAACAGCCCCCCTGCTCACGCACAGGGGGCTGGAAGCCCCCTGGCCGGCGCGACCGCCGGCCGCCGGTAGCGCGACGGCGGCACGCCAGCGATGGGGTAGCCACCGACCACCCCAGAGGAGAGATAGGGAAGGGGAACCCCCTCCCTCCAACAAGGCCACGACCAGGGCCTGTTGCCCTGGCCTGGCCAAACTCTGGCCGCGGTAGCGCGACCAGAGGGCAGAGAGGGGCGCTGGGGAGGCCACGCCGGCCCTCAGTGGCCGACGCAGGCGGCCGCCCCAAGAAGAAGAAGGAGAGGGAAAATCTAAGAGGGGGATGTTGGGTTTGGAGGTGGAGAAGAGTTGTGGTGGTGGTGGAGATGGTGATTTTGGTGGTGATTTGAGATGGTGGTGGAGAAATTGAAGGAGATGGGAGGAGGAGGAGGAGTTGGGTGTTGTGGGGGTGGAGTTGGAGTGGAGAAGATGGTTGTGGTGGTGTTTAGTTTGAATAGGAAGAAGAAGAGGGTGGAGATGGTAGTTTTGTGGAGGAAGAAGATAGAGGTGGTGTTTGTTGGTTTTGGAGATGGTGGAGAGGGAAGAAGATGGCCGGAGTTGGGGGGGTCTTCGCCGGCGTTGGTGGCCGGAGGCGCCGGTGTTGGGGCTCATTGGGTATTGGCCAACAATTGGAGAAGAAGAAGAAGAGAAGGGAGAAGAGAGAAGGGAGAAAGAAAGATAAGGAAAAAGAAAAAGATAAAGATAAAGTAAAAGAAAAGAGGGAAGATGGATGGATGGGAGAGGGGTGATGGGACCGGACCCATGTGAAGGGGTGTGGGTCGGCGGTGAAGTGATGGGGGAGGGGAGGAAGAAAGGAAAAGAAAGAAAGAAAGAAAGAAAGGAAAGATTCCAAAAATATAATATTATAATAAGGTCAGAAAATATCGACTGTTGCAGAAAAATCTCCAAAAATACCCAGAGGTAAAAAACATCACCCTGAGAAATAATACGAAATTTCTTTTTAGAAATAAAATCCCATTTTTAAATTAAAAATCCTGGAGTCAACCGTCGATACCGGTCCACACCGGTTCGGCCAGATTTTGATAAATTTTGAAAAAATCTCAGAAAATGCATCAAAGAAGAAAATATGATTTTCAAAAGTAATGTGAAAGCAGAATTCAGAAATTTAATTCTAATTGTAAACTAAAAATTCTGGAATCAACCAGCGATACTGGCCGACACCAAATCCGGTGGAATTTTGATAAATTCAGAAAGGTCTCAGAAAAAGTATTTAGAGAGAAAATGTGATTTTAAGAAATAATGTGAAAGCTATTTCTAGAAATTCAACCTTGTTTGTAAATTAAAAATCTGAGAATCGGTCAGCGGTACTGGTCGACACCGGTTTTGAAGATTTTCAATTTAATTCAGAAAATTTCAGAAAATCATAGAAAATCTAGAATATTAGAAAATTATATTTGAAACTGAAATCGGTCAAATCTGAATACCAAAAAAATTAAATCGAGTAATACTCTAGGATCGGATCCCTGATTCAGACTAGGGCTGACTCCGAGTCCGCGAATCCGGACCCAAGGCAAAACGATCATATAAATAATTCATAATACAAAATAAATACAGAAAGTTAATCAAAAAATATGATTAAAAAAAATCTGAATACGCAACTAAGTACGTATTCCGGGAGCGGGGTGTTACATTCTATCCACCTTACAAAAACTGCGTCCTCGCAATTTCGATAAGGGGTAAAATGAACACGAAGAGGACAGGGACAGAAATTATACCAATTAAGATATGAATCACTACGGGTAGGGCTCTCAAGTCGACTGAAGATGATCGAAATATAGATATCATCTGCCCTTCCTACTGTATAAATCTTCGAACGATGTCAAATAATACTGACCTGATACCACTACTTTGTAATAGAATCCCAACTGTACTGCATAATTAATATCACCCCGAGAATAAGCCAGAATACCGAAGATAAAGAAAACCCTGATAATACTGAGCATAAATAAAGAAGACCGATAATTAAGAATTCCGAATACCTGACGTCGATCACTGTGAAAGATAAGATATAGCCAAGAATATAGAATACCCGTAGAGAATCCTGACTACTGACTTCTGAAAGATAATCCGATTGCAAATCCATTCTGAGAATACTCGAACTCCCAAACTTCATAGAGTTGGTCAAAAAGATAGAACACTCCAGTACTCTGTCGCTACACCTTCAGTCTATTCATATCTTAAGTTGGTATAAAGGCTACAAAAAATCAAAATAGTGGAAAGATGGAAGGATTAGGAATCAAAGGATGATCAAGAAAGAATAGATAACTCTGTACTTGTTGTTTGACCATATATCCAGGACTCATGCATTCCAGTTACAAATTTCTTTACCATTAATTTGCCGTCTGGACGTACTGAGGATGTGAGAGCCTAGGCTCTGATACTATCCTGTAACGCCCCGATCCCGCGGGTACGGAGACGTTATTGCGACGTATATACGCAGGTCAGAAATACCCTCACGTATATACGCTAAGCATCAGTACATGCAAGAATCAGTAAGGAAGCACGTGGTGCATTATACATTCCAACATATTAGTACAATTACAAAGTTATTACCATATGTGACACAATATTACAAGAATATCACATCACCGATAGGCGCAAATGCGAGAATACAAAGAGAGTATAAGTATGAATAGTACAAATGGCGCTCACGAGTTTACAGAAGAAAAACTCGAGAGATGCGCAGGAGGGCCTGGAAGGATAGGGCTTCAGACGGTCTGCTGGAGATCCACGCTACTGCTGTACTTCTCAGGTCAGCAACTGGGAGGATCCACACTCTCCAAGCTCCAGGACCTGGACATGAGAATCTAGGAGAGTCAGAACTCCCCAGCAAGTAGTGATGCGAATGCCAAGTGACGTGCATAGATAAGCACACGTATATCGATAAAACCGAATCAGAAACATGCATCGAAAATTGTGTCGTGAGCACAAGCATACAGAAGCAGGTAAATATATATAGCAAGCTATATCAAGTAGGTAATACTCATGATATGATATGATAAGAGAAGGAGACTGGTGGAATAGAACACAAGTGGTAAAGCAGGATGTAAGCAGCTATATTATAATAACGATCATAAAACGAAAATATGAAGTAAAACCTGGTGGAAGCAAACTCAGCAAGCATACAATGGATATATATTTGACATCTTTTATTATTATTACTCGTCTTACCCAGATGTCAAGATATGTGAACTAGCGTCCCAGCACACATATATCCACTTCTGAGTAAAGTAAGATTGTTATTAGAAACCAACGGGGGTATCAATGAACAATATTTACAGTGGGTCCCGTACATGCCCGGGACCACGGTCCAGGGTGTTCCATTGCTGGTGTATGGAACCGGCCACTAGGCCTACATGAGGGTCTTATAGGATGCCCTTTTCAAGATGGTATCTGGAGGGAGGGAGCCAGCGCTCCCCTCGGTCGCCTGGAGGCCTCAGGTCAGACCGGAAGTTTTAGTTGCACAACATACCTAATACCACTGTAAACACGAACATATATTGGTAGCCGTAAGTTCCCCCGACCCGATGTAAGTTGTCTCATTTTACGATTTATTAGATAATTATCAGATTTCGGGAATGCGCAGGAACAAGCCAGGAATATCAGGAATACAGGTGTATCAGGAGTACTGTTTGTACTGAAATATATCAAGTTTGTAAGCAAGATGTCAGGTCATCATTCCCGTTATCGTGATAATTATAAGAGTCAAGAATATCATGCCGAGTGTCAAGTGATAGCATGATAGGAGGGTGATATTAGGTAGGTGACAAGTCATGTCATAATAAGGAGCAATTGTCAAGTAAAAGCATGTCGGGTGTTAGGTGATAACACATCAGTCGTCAAGTGATACAAACAGGTATATGATATTAGCATGTAAATGACTCGTATTAAGTAATAGCATGTCGAGTGTTAACATAACAAGTATGTACATAACAATTGATAGATTAATAGCTGAGCACAATCAACATGAAAGCTATTTCTAGAACTCCATTTGTAAATTAAAAGTCTGAGAATCGGTCAGCGGTACTGGTCGATACCGGTTTTGAAGATTTTCAATTTAATTCAGAAAAATTTCAGAAAATCATAGAAAATCTAGAATATTGGAAAATTATATTTGAAGCTGAAATCAGTCAAATCTGAATACCAGAAAGATCAATTGAGCAATACTCTAGGATCGGGTTCTCGGTTTAGACTAGGGCTGACTCCGAGTCCGCGAATCCGGACCCAAGGCAAAACGATCATATAATAATTCATAATACAAAACAAATATAGAAAGTAAATCAAAAAATATGTTCAAAAAATCTGAATACGCAACTAAGTACGTATTCCGGGAGCGGGGTGTTACATATATATATGTCTAGTATGTGTGTGTATGTATATATATAGAAAGAGATAGACTTGTGCAGTTCCAAAAGGATTCGAACCCAAATCCTTCCCACTCAAATACCAACATCCGATATTTAAATACAAGATTCACTTTATTGAAGTTGATTTATATTATTTAAAGTAAAAAAAATTAAGTATTTTGAATACTTTTTGCCCATCCATCAAGCGACACAAAATAGACGCCCGAAAGTAGTGAGTTGGTTAGATCTATATCTTTAGATATACATATCTTGATCCAGCCATTTTATCATGATCTAAACATTTAAAAATTCTTACAAACCGTTTTTGTACGCTTCAAATGTTCTTCACCGTTAAACTAACCAACTCACTATTTAAGCCTTTCATTTTTTTTCCTACTTGATGCATGGGCAAAAGGTATTTAAAATACTTGATTTTTAGTTATAGATACTTGAAATAATATAGATCAACTTCAATGGAATGGATCTTGTATTCAGATGATGTATGGCTGTATTTGAGTAAGAAGTATGCGTGCTCGAATCCTTCCGGAACTACACAAATCTATCTTATATATATATATATATATATATATATATATATATATATATATTATATATATATATATATATATATATATATATATATATATATATAAAGAGAGAGAGAGAGAGAGAGTAATGACCCGTGAGAAAGCCAGCTTACGTGAGAAGTTGAGAAAGGAGCGTTGGAACTGTCGGATTAGTTTTTGGGCGGTTGAGATTAGATTTTGAGGAAATAAAATTAAACCTAAAAACTAAATAAATCAACTCAAAACTAACTTAACCAAACTAAAAAACTAATCTTAACTACCCAAAAGAATTTCTATAGTTCCTGTGCTCCCTTTTCATCTTCTCACCTAAGCTAGCTTTTTCACAGGATCGTCACTATATATATATATATATATATATATATATATATATATATATATATATATATATATATATATATATATATATATATATATTATATATATATATATTTTATATATATATATATATATCCTACATGTTTAGACCTTTGCCTTGAGGACAATGCAAGATTTAGGTTTGGAGGAAGATTTCACTTTGATTTTTTCTTTTGTATATATTTTTAAAAAAAATATCTTTTAATTAAAAAAGTTTAATATTTCCCAATAGCAAGTTAGTAATAAGCAATTTGTGTTATTGATTCTGAAATTCAAAAGTACAGTTAAAAGGAGAGAATTCTTAAAGTTTTAGATTAGAGATAAAAATCCAAAAAATAAACATCATCTTAAATTTGTCTAAGTGAATATGCACCACACTTACACACTAGTCCTTAGTCTTCGGATGAAGAGGAATAACTTGAAAACACTTCTCAAAATAAATCACCAAAAAGAAAAAAATTATTACCAAGTAGATGGGTATTAGTGCCTCAAGAAGCATTAATATTCACATCGAAAAGTGATGGAAAATTAAAAAACAACCTATATATAATAACTTTTGTTTTGTAGCCTTGGTTACTCGAGTAAGTCTTAGGGGTGCCTCTACATTTATTGCGCTAAAACCACTTGGTTTGAATGTCATGACTCAAATTCGCTACATGGGTATCCTAGAAGGTCTAAACAAGACATCCTTATGTAACTTATAAAAAAGTTGTGAAAGTTAGAAACAAAATTTCAAGATGAAAGATGATCCCATGATCACAAAGTCCATAGGATTTAAAATATAATAAAGATGGTGTGAAGAATATGATTGAGTCTTTATAAGTGGATGATAGGATTTCTTGATTTTAGACAACCCTTATGAACAAAGATTCTTGAATACTTAGAACTTATTTACTAATAAGACTAGTTGTGGATATTTGTAAATAAAATAATATTTTATCTCTTTCTTTATTTTTTATTTATCCTTTTATTCTTTTCCCTTTCTTCGAATTTTGTAAGTAAATTCACTGCAAACCTCACGAGACAACACTTGTTCACTAGAGTAACCTAGGGATTTAAAGACTTGTTGTGTATGCCAAGTGCAATCATGACTCATGCGAAAGTGAGTAAGATTTTGTTAGGTTTTGTTTTGCTCGAGGATTAACAAAAGTGTTGGCCCAAAGGCCCATCACTCTAGTTTTGATGATGATCAACTCATGTAGTTATAGTACTAATGATCTTGTGTTTAATTAGTGACAGATTCATGATCAAGATCTTAGTAGGTGTGTAGCTTCAACAAAGGATTTAAAGTCAAGTTTTGGAGCTTACACGGTTTGATCCAACGAGCTAGTGATCGAGTTTGGATCGTGTTTGGACCAAGTCAAGAAGATGAGAAGACTTCAAGTGAAGACTTCATGAAGACTTGTGTCTAGATTTGATTTTATAAGATTTTGTTTTTAGATAAAATATAAAGGATAGAATAGTTGGTGGATTGCTCAAGTATATCTATGCACACACACTCTTGATTTAGTTTAAGTTTTTATAAAAGAATTTTCATTTTAGAAAAGACTTTTTATTTTGAAAAAATACCAGTTTGGTTTTTGGTATTCAAGTTAAACCATGTTTAGATCTTAGTGTCAAAAACATAGATATTTCATCATGTTTGTGTAGTGGATCATATCCATACACCCTATGCTTTAAAAGAGTTTAAATATCTTGTTTTTGTATTTGGAGAAGTTTTGGAAAAATCAATTTTGGAAAATACAGTTTTTGTTTTGAGCCAAAATTTTCAAGTTACAAAAATAGTCCAATTATTTGTAACATGCCTTAATTTTGTGCAAGCATGTTTGTTATCAAAGTATATTGGTAAAACTATTTTTGTAGATTTTCTGTGAATTTATGGGATTTTATTTCAATCAAAATGTCAAACTTTTTAATCCCAGAAAACTGTTTCCTGGCTTCAGCCGGTCGACCGGGACGGTCGACCGCAGCTTGAAGTCGGTCGACCGACTCGGTTGACCGACGTGCACAGACGTGCACGCCAGTCTGGCTGGAGGGCCGGTCGACCGGGACGGTCAACTGTCCAGAGAGCTTTGCTCTCTGGAAAGGCCCTGGTCGACCGGGCCGGTCGACCGGCAGAGAGATCTGCTCTCTGTTTCAGAGGTTCGGTTGACCGACCGGTCGACCGCTGCCCCAACGGTCAGAAAATGACCGTTTGCGGTCGACCGTCAGGCCACCTGGATCCCAACGGCTAGTTTTTCTAACCCTATAATTTGGGGGTTTAGGTGCTGTTTTCTCTAAGATTTTTTTAGTGGGTTTTGAGCTAGTTTTTCCTGCTTCATTAAAAGAGTTTTCTCCACTAAATTGAGAGCTAATATTTCCAATCAAAAGGAGAGTTTTGATCAAGAGTGTTTTAAAGTGATTTCTTGAGTTTTTTCTCCACCATCTCTTTCCTTGTTTTCTCACACAACACTTGAGCCATCCATTGCTATATCTACCTATAGGGATTTGTTGTGAGAGGATTTTAGGTGATCAAGAGTTGTGATCACCAAATTTCATCTTTGTTCTTTGAGGAAGCGGACAAGTGTGTTCGCGGTGTTTCGAGTTCGTGTGTGAACTCCTTGTTTGAGGTGCGGCCTCGGCGAGGTAGTGGGCTTACGGTGTGTACGGGACTGAGAGTCCAAGGAGTTCAAGTGTGAACTCGCCTTGAAGGTGTTGCGGCATCGAGTGATCCGGTGGGATCGATTATAGTGGAAATCCTTCAAGGTGTTGAAGGCGGGGATGTAGAGCAAGTGTGCTCGAACCTCGAAACAAATCCCTTGTGTTTGCGATTGCTCTTTCTCTCTCTCCCTTACTTGTTTATATCTTGCATGCTCATATTGCTTTCATCTTTATATGCTTGATATACATTGTGTGCTTTATTGATATATGCTTGGGGATTGTTTGCTAACACTAGTTTTCAACCAAGAGAGTCAACGTGGCACCTCAACTCTTATTTAGAGGAATCTTGAGGAGTTAGTTCAGAGCCCTTCACGGGGAATTCGGCTATACTCTTGTGTTAAACTTGGTGTTTAGTTTAAGAATTTTAGTTTGCATCATAATAGTTTTTAATTCCGCATTTAGTGACCATTAGATTAGCTATCACCTATTCACCACCCCTCTAGGTGATTTACAATTGTATCAGAGCCAAGTGCTCTTGATTTGGGTCTAACAATCTAGAGTTAAATATCCTCATTTTTAGGCTAATCACAAAATTTGTACACACACCATGGACTTCATGTCACCACCCACTTTTGACATTCTTAACATCCAAATTTGGAAGTTTAAGACTTCCTTGTACCTCAAGGCCTTAGGCATTCATGTTTTATTTTGCCACTACTAGAGATGATTATTGTTTAAATGGCAAAAATTTTGAGGCTAATGCAAAAGCCCTTCATGCTATAAAGTCAACCCTAAATGATGAATATTTATCTAGGGTATCTAACATTGATTCGGCTTTTGTAGCATGGAACATCATCACCTCCCTTGGCGAAAAGGATCTATATATGCGGGGAGCGATTCGGATGTTGGAAGTGACACCTCCAACTTGTGCTATATGGTCCAAGGGGATAACCCCTTGAGGTAACTACCGAATCCGAGGTAGAAGAGAATGACATGTCATATGATGAGCTTACTTCATTTTGTCAACAATTACTTGAAAAATATGACATGCTTAAGAAAGATAATAAAAATTTAAAAAAGAATTTTGATTGCATGCTAAAAGAAAATGATTCATTTAGAAATAAGGTTGCATGCATTGAAAAAGAAAATGAAATTTTGAAAAGTGAGAATGTTTCCTTAATGTCCAAATTGAATGATTTATGTGAAGGAAACACTAATTTGAAAAATAAAATTATTTTGGTGGAAAAACAAAAGGAAGTTGCTTTTAATGAAAACAACTCTTTAAAAAGAAAAATTGTTGAAAAGAAAAAGAAAATTTTTCTAAAAAGACTAAGAAAAATGATTCTATATCTCATCATGCTTTACATGCCACCACTAATGAGATTAAAGTTTTGAAAATAAAATAAATAGTTTAAGCTCTACTTTGAGCTCATGTGCTTTAAACCACACTAGATTGGGGTCTTTGTTTTTAAAGAAACAAACTCCACATGTTCATGCACATCATCCTCATCATGCATATGCACATTTTGCACACCACGATCACAAACATACACATATGCATACTAAGGTGTACAAATGTACACATTGTGGTCGCAAAAGCCATTTAGCAAAGTTTTGTTTTGATAAATTACATCATATAATTTTGGTAAAAATAAGAATGTTTGGGTTCCCTATAAAGCTAACCCCCCAGGACCAAAAGAAAATGGGTACCAAAATCCCCACCTTTTGTTTTGATATAGGTGATGGCTCTCACAAAACGTGAGAGGAATGGTGCCTTGGTAGTGGATGTATGGACTTCATGAACATATTTTGATGCATCGCTATCAAGGAGTTTTGGTGGGACAACCACCATGTTTTGGAGATTTTGGAGTAGTTCCTTGGTTTGGTAACTATTTCTAAACTCCTAGTTTATTTACATGCTTTTCATTTGATAATATCATTTAGAATGTTCATGCTTTAATTGTTTTTGTGCTTCATGTGGTAATACTAGTTTAAATGTAGTTTTTTATCAAAACTTGTATTTATACATGTACAAATAGTGAACAACAAATTGATTTATATATGTTTGCACTTCATATTCATTTGTACTCACTTTATGCACATGTATAGGCTAGTTTGATGATTCTCTCATTTATACTGTTTTTGCCTATTTTTATGTTTTTACTTCATGTATATGTATTTTGTATTCAAATCTAATAAATATACATGTATACCCGTGAGTCTCTTGCCTTCATGCAAATACCTTTAATAGACTCTTTTATGTTTGGATATGTATGTATATTGTTAGGATTGGATAAATCATTCATATACCTTGAAGTTTGTTTTATATGAAAATTGAATTTTCATGTTTTGTTTGAGAAAATAACATTCATGTTTAATTTGAGCTTCATTGACTATTTCATGACAATGCTATTTACATGATGTTTGAACACTCACACTTTATTTGTTTATTCATGACTTGTTTCATGATTATTTTTGAGCCTAATAGAATTCGAGTGTCGATTTTTATGTATTTAGTATGATTCATGAAAAACATATGTCTTGATTTCATGTTTTGAAGGATCTTTAACTAGTTTTTCAAAAATTATCTTTAACTAGTTAATTATTCTTCATTTTGGTAGTGATTTTCAATGCTAAACTATTTTCAAAATTATTTTCGAAAACTCTACCCATTTTTGGGTAGACGGATGGGCGAGTATGCCTTGCAAGCTTTATTGAAAATCGTTTATCTTGTGCATATAACGGGTGGTAGTTTATTAGATATACACTAATTTCACTTCTTAATTTCAATTGGTATCATAATTCTTTTGGTATCAAATTGATATATTTTTTGTATACTCATAATCTTGTTGATATATATATGTATGTTTTCTATTGATATTATCATTTCTCATACATATATATATGTTTTTCGTGTGCTTGATTACAATTGATTTACATATTTAAAGCACAAAATAAGTTTATGCTAAACTTGATTTAAAACTTTATTTTCAATTGGTATCTCAAATAACAATGCATAAGCTTATGAAAAAACAAAAAAAAAAAATTTTTTAATTTTGTTTTTCAATTGGTATCAATATGTTTCAACTTCAAATTTGTTATAAATTTACAATTGATATCAATATGTTTTACCTATTTGAAAAATTCAAAATTTGTAATGTTTATTTACATTTGGTATCTTAAAATTTGTTTTACTAAGATATCTTAAAATTGAGAAAAATCAAAATTTGAAAATTAAAAATGTTTGATCTGTATTGCCTATATGCAAGGGGAGCTTAACATCTCTTCTACATATAGATTCATGTTGAGTGTATCTTGTATTGAGGAGCTTGACAACTCTTCTTTATGTGATACACGTGTGTAGGGGAGCTTCACATCTCCTCTTATGCATTGCATATTTTACGTTATGTGAATTAGGGCTTGTCATCCTTCTTTCATGTAATGTATATATGTAGGGAAGCTTCACATCTTCCTCTTCATGAATGTATATCGCATATACTATTTATTGATTGATTTGTGTTTACCCTTCATTTCGGACAAAAAGGGGGAGAAAAATTTGTTTGTTTGTGTTTTTACTTTAACCCTTTGTTGATGATTGACAAAAAGGGGGAGAAGTATTTGTGATTTGTTTGATATATATGCATGTTTTCCTTCTTTATTCATAAAGGGGAGTAGTATTTATGTTTATGCATATATGTTTTGTTTTGCAAATAGGAGAAAAAGGATTTGATTTGGTTTATGCTTGTTAGCATGTTTTATCTCCTTGTATTTGCATACATGTTTGTTTAGATTCATGTGCTTCATTGCCATATCTTATTGTTTATTTGTTATGCATGAGTTAAGGGAGAGCTTCTTTGAAGCTTTACTTTAATCCATGCATATATAACTTCATGAGTTTTGTCATCATCAAAAAGGGGGAGATTGTTGGCCCAAAGGCCCATCACTCTAGTTTTGATGATGATCAACTCATGTAGTTATAGTCTAATGATCTTGTGTTTAATTAGTGACAGATTCATGATCAAGATCTTAGTAGGTGTGTAGCTTCAATAAAGGATTTAAAGTCAAGTTTGGAGCTTACACGGTTTGATCCAACGAGCTAGTGATCGAGTTTGGATCGTATTTGGACCAAATCAAGAAGATGAGAAGACTTCAAGTGAAGACTTCATGAAGACTTGTGTCTAGGTTTGTTTTTATAAGATTTTATTTTTAGATAAAATGTAAAGGATAGAATAGTTGGTGGATTGCTCAAGTATATCTATGCACACACACTCTTGATTTAGTTTAAGTTTTTATAAAAGAATTTTCATTTTAGAAAAGACTTTTTATTTGGAAAAATACAAGTTTGGTTTTGGTATTCAAGTTAAACCATGTTTAGATCTTAATGTCAAAAACATAGATATTTCACCATATTTGTGTAGTGGATCATATACATATACCCTATGCTTTAAAAGAGTTTAAATATCTTGTTTTTGTATTTGGAGAAGTTTTGGAAAAATCAATTTTGGAAAATACAGTTTTTGTTTTGAGCCAAAATTTTCAACTTACAAAATAGACCAAATTATTTGTAACATGCCTTGATTTTGTGCAAGCATGTTTGTTTATCAAAGTATATTGGTAAAACTATTTTTGTAGATTTTCTGTGAATTTATGGGATTTTATTTCAATCAAAATGTCAAACTTTTTAATCCCAGAAAACTGTTTCCTGGCTTCAGCCGGTCGACCGGGACGGTCGACCGCAGATTGAAGTCGATCGACCGACTCAGTCGACCGACGTGCACAGACGTGCACGCCAGTCTGGCTGGAGGGCCGGTCGACCGGGGCGGTCGACCGTCCAGAGAGCTCTGCTCTCTGGAAAGGCCCCGGTCGACCGGGCCGGTCGACCGGCAGAGAGATCTGCTCTCTGTTCCAGAGGTTCGGTCGACCGCTGCCCCAACGGTCAGAAATGACCGTTTGCGGTCGACCGGGCGGTCGACCGTCAGGCCACCTGGATCCCAACGGCTAGTTTTTTCTAGCCCTATAAATTTGGGGGTTTGGGTGCTGTTTTCTCTAAGATTTTTTAGTGGGTTTGAGCTAGTTTTTCCTGCTTCATTAAAAGAGTTTCTCCACTAAATGAGAGCTAATATTTCTAATCAAAAGGAGAGTTTTGATCAAGAGTATTTTAAAGTGATTTCTTGAGTTTTTCCTCCACCATCTCTTTCCTTGTTTTCTCACACAACACTTAAGCCATCCATTACTATATCTACCTATAGGGATTTGTTGTGAGAGATTTTAGGTGATCAAGAGTTGTGATCACCAAAGTTCATCTTTGTTCTTTGAGGAATCAGACAAGTGTGTTCGCGGTGTTTCGAGTTCTTGTGTGAACTCTGTATGCCGTATAAAAATCACTATAAGACAAGCCGTTAAAAAGCAGAGCCTCAAGTTCTAGACGCGTGGGCTCGACACCCGCGTCTCACATCAAGGCGCGTGGGCTCGACACCCGCGTCTCAACATCAAGGCGCGTGGGCTCGACACCCGCGTCTCAGCATCAAGGCGCGTGGGCTCGACACCCGCGTCTCAACATCAAGGCGCGTGGGCTCGACACCCGCGTCTCACCATCAAGGCGCGTGGCTCGACACCCGCGTCTCAGCATCAAGGCGCGTGGGCTCGACACCCGCGTCTCAGCATCAAGGCGCGAGGGCCCAAAGCCCGCGTCACAGTATCAAGGCGCGTGGGTTGAAACCCGCGCCTCGGTTATAACCGCCCTGGTTATGAGGCCAGTCGCCGCCCACATAGCGGGGAGGTCAGCCCCTCATTGTGGAGCACTTTTAGGGGGCACGTTCACCCCTGGAGCCTCTATAAATAGCCCTGTCGCTATGGACAACAAAAAAGGAGGAAAAGAAGAAGAATGTCGGAGAAAAGGGAGAGATCAGAGATAGACAACAGACTACACCCAGGAAGATAGAGAGAGAGAAGTAAGAGAGAGCTCAACTCTTCAACAAGCTCGTTGCGTACGAGTTGCCCCTTTGCCTACCTTCTCTTTGAGAGTTTTGGTAGACAGAGCTGTGTTACTCCTTCTACCAGCCAAAGAGAAGATCCCTGACGATCCCGACGGTCATCCGGTCAATGGAGAACAAGATTCACTCTCCACCGCCACTTGAAGAACCCAGCTTTAAACAAAGGGAGGATTCAAGATTCAACATCCTCCCTCCCTTGTAACTGGAAGGAAAATAGTTTTGTTGTAATTTTTCATCTGATTCAAGAAATTTTACAGCGAACACCTTTATTTCTTTTTCCGGCGTATACAAGAGAGATGGCGACTCCGCTGGGGACTACATTTGTCACTGATGAGCAAATCGTGACGCAAGATGACGTCCTTCGTAAGGGAAAGATGGTCGAATCGCTTGTTGTCGAGTTCGACCAGGCGAAATACGAAGAGTTTCTCTCTGCCGGCTCTAAGAGCCCAAAGACCCGCGTCTGCCGCAAGGTCTCGACGGGGAATGGCCCCGAAGCCCGATCCGAGGTTCTCTCGGGCACTGCTGCTGCCAACTGTGCCAAGCAAGATACACGCGCCAACGCCTCTCAGAAGGCCCGCGTGATCTCAGGCACAACTGCCGCTGCGATCAACCGCGCAGCACGGAACACACGCGTCAGCGTCTCTCAGGAGACCCGCGTGGTCAAAATCCCTGGTGTCCAGCATCAAGTCGTCGTTGGTCACTCTCCACCTCCACGACGCAACCGAAACGCTGAGCGTCGACAGAGGAGACGTGCGCGTCAGCTACAAGTTGGAACCTCTGGTTGTCCGACTGAGGCTGGACGCGACGTACAATCTGGCGCCTTGCCCGCGCCACGTCCAGCACGTGAAGTCCGTGTTTGGCGGCCCAAACGCGAGACTCCTCAAGCTAGGTCCTCTGAAGACCAACTCACCAAACGCCAAGGTGAAGCCTCTGCGCCTCATCAAGCGCGAGAGGCACGCGCCCATAGGCGTTGGGCCCAGCAGCCCATCCTCTCTCAAACGTCTCTGCCCCGACGCACCGAGCGGCAGCGCGGCAATCGCGTCTCGTCCCAACAGAGACGCCAGACGCGCGTCTTACAGCCGTGGCGTGAAAATTGCGTCCCTGAAAACCGCGTCCAGGCTGTACAGCACATGGATGCCTCCTGTCTTCGACGTTGCGAGGTTAATCTCTTCGATCTCCCTCCCGTGGATCTGAGGGATTACTTGACGAAGAAAAGAAGTGCCAATCAGGTCACTTCATCATGTTGCTGCCAACGGCTCATCTCTATGCTCTCCGAGTGCCGTTGTGATTCAGGTGTGCACCAGCAGTCTTTAGTTAGACAGCTGACCCTGATTCCCCCGTCAGCCAAAAGAAGGCGCTCTCACAGAAGGAGAACCTTCTCTGACATTGAGTACCCGGAGCTCACTGCGAATATGACAAGCAGGAGCAAGGAAAAACAACCTGCAGTCAGCTCGGATGGGTCTGACTCTGAACCGGAAGGGGTGTATCAACACACTCGCACCCGGACTGGGGCCATTCCCCGATTGATTATAATGCCTTAGCCCATGGCATTAAAGTGAATGATTCTCACTCCGCCGTAGCGGAATCACAGGCTTCAAACTCTTCCGTTGAGAAGGAGGCCTCCGCCTACATGATAGGCACTCCGAGGAAACGGCTAGACGTTTAGAACAAATCCAGAAGGCACAAATGGATATGATTCTTTCTCAGCAGGAATCTATCGACTCCCTCAAGCAGATGCTTGCACAGTTGCTCGAAGACAGGAGGAAATCTCCTCCTAAAAAGACGAAGGGCAAAGGGAAAAAGGGAGAAAGCTCATCTTCCGAACCTTCTGAGGAGAGGCCGCGATCTACTTCTAGTTCGTCCAAATCCTCGTCGCAAGTAAAGGGCGACCAAGACCAGGGAAAGGCTCATGCTAAAAGAATGAGTCAATTGGAGCAACGCCTCGAGGCCTTACCAACCGTAAAGGCCTCCAAGAAGCTGGAGTGGTCCGGCCCTATCCTGCTGAATGGGACTTGGTTCCATACCCGTCCAAGTTCAAGGCTCCAACCCTTCAAGCATTCGATGGGAAAGGGTCACCCAACCAACACATCTACTACTTTAAATCCCAAACAGGGAATGTAGTAGACAACGATGCCATCTTGGCACGACTGTTCATTGGCACCCTGAAAGGGCTCGCCTTTGAATGGTTTATGAAACTCCCGGAGGGCTCCATCAAGAACTGGGGCGATTTGGAGAAGCTTTTCTTAACGCGCTTCTTCGAGGATGACTCGGAAGTCACAATGCCCACCCTTTTGGCTACCAAATAGCGAAAGGGAGAGTCCGTCAAATCTTTCGTGAAAAGATTTCGGAATGTGGCACTCTGATGTCCGAGAGGCATGACCCAGGTCACCCTGGTGGAAACATGCCGCCACAATCTCCAAACCTCACTCCTTGCTCAAATAGGAGTTGCTGAAAGCCGCACCTGGAACCAGCTGGTCCAACAAGGTGAACAGGCTGAGGAGATTGTTGCCCGCGTCAGGGCAGAAGAAGGGAAGCCACGGCCAGAGAGGTCAACCAGGCGTGCGCCAGACACATCCCTCCAGACAAAGCGGAAGGATAATTTGGCAGCGGAGACCAAATCCCCCGCCAAACCTCAACCGGTCAAGGCGAGTGGCTCTTCGAGCCAGCCACACGCCAACAAGCAATATTCTTTCAAGGAGGAACATGTCGATTCGCTCTTTAAGCTACTCAATAAGAGCAATAGACTGAAGCTCCTGAAGCCAGGCGCCCTGGAGAAGTCGGTAAAACCGACAATCCCAATTACTGCTTATACCACAGAATGTTAGGACACCCCACCAAAAGCTGCTACGTCTTCAAGGACATCCTTCAGGCCCTGATTGACGCGGAGGTATTAAAACTCCGACCAGAGCAGAAGAAGGTGACGGCTAACATGACGTCAGTTCTCCAGTTCAGAAGACAACCCCCAACGCCTTCGGGGGTGGTCCCTGTTCTGAAAGGAGAGCTAAGAGTGGTCAACACGGATCCTCACCAGCAACAAGAGAAGGGCCTAGTACCCGTCCCTACGCCTCGAGGGGAAATCATGTGGGTCCACCCTTATTTTGTTGACGCCCAGCAATGGACTACTGTAACTAATAAGAAGTCCAAGGGCAAGGCAAAGGCGTCATCCTGCAATGTGGTGTGTGCCTCTTCTCGAGAAACGGATACCGATATTCCTTCGCTAACCGACTCGGAAGAGGAAACAATAGTTCTGGCCGCAGAACCCGGTCGGCTAGTGGCGGGAAACTCGTTCGGGACAGCCCTACTTGAAGCAGTATGGCGAAACGACGACAACCCCTCCACAACCAGCTGCAGAGCCAACCAAGCCCTCCACAAAATAACCAGTGGAGAAACAGAAGGAGATTCGATTTTCTCGAACCCTTCAAAAGGGCATCGCGGAAGGATCTACGGCGCCTTACCGCTTTGATGTCCTGGCTCAATTGGCCAACATCCCGGCACGGATTACCTTGTATGAGCTTCTTAGGCTGTCAAAGTCAACCAGAGATGCTCTATAAGAGGCTCTGGCAAATGCTGAAGTCTTCATGACCCAGGTGCCGAAGGAGAAAGATGTAGAGAATTGTCTCCACACCTCCCAGAATGCTCCCTACATTACCTTCATAGCAGATGATATGCAGGTTAAAGGGAAGCATGATCGACCCCTGTACTTCACAGGGTATATTGGATCGTCTGAGGTGAACCGCATTCAGGTAGATCCAGGGTCCGCGTTGAGTATCATGCCTCGCCGGGTCATGCAACATCTGGGCATTCCTACTCATCGTTTGAGCCCTACCCAGACAACTATCTATGGGTTCAATGCCAACAGGACCCGTCCGATGGGGAAGATTAAGCTCAAATGCCAGATTGGAAGTTTAAAGTCGGAAGTGACATGCTACATCATTGATGCCGACACTTCCTACAACCTATTGCTGGGACGGCCGTGGATTCACCGCAACTCCATCGTTCCCTCTACTCTCCATCAAGTCATGAAATACATTGACGAGAATGGAAAGGTGCAAACGTTGATTGCCGAAAGGCATCCATTCAAAGGGGTCGAGAATTATTTCACAGACTCCTTACTGTACCAAGATCCCGGTGAGATGGATGAAGTCCCGCAACCGGAAGAACCAGACTCTGGCAATGAAGCCGATACTGAGCTGGAGGAAGATGAGTGTGTGTGGGAGCAAGATCCACCTGTAAAGAGCATTAATAAGCTCGATGTTGATAATACCACCGACGATGTAGGCGGTTGGTACATTAATGAAGAATTAGATTTAGCGTATTTTTCTGTGTTTGCTTCTGATTCAATACCGTCATACTAGCACTGATGTAGATGATGACCTCTGGTCGGCAATGGATGCTTTGACATCGTTGCATGTACCAGTAAAATCATCCTTCGGGACATACCAAGATAATGGTAATGCGCAAGAATCTATATTTATGGTTCCAGCCAGACGGAAAGGCCAAAAACCAATTCTTTTTGGGCGAATCTCGTCCGAACCAACGCCCCACGAAGAATCAGAAGGCGAGGAGGAATCCCCTCAGTTCGGTCATTATGAACCAAAAGCGCTCAAAATGATGAAGTGCATGGGGTACGATCTAACCAACAGACCCGGGTTGAACTTCGGCAAAGGAAGGAGAACGCTACTTCGATCCTTTGTGCCGAAAGGGAAAGCCCCCGATTATTATCATCGGACGCGCCGGGGGTTGGGCTATGTATCGACTCCGATCCCATCAGCCTCTGATTCTGGAGGGCCATCAGGTCATAATTACTCTTCAGGCACGTCATCGTGGGAGTCGGATGTCAGTGTCGGCAACATCTTCAGAGAACTTTCAGTGAACATGGTTTCAACAAGCCACCTGAAAGACGGAGATGAAGAAATGATCCAATCTGATGCAGATCCTTGGATCAAACATTTAAATACTCTTTGGGATACCCGCTTTGAACAGCGCGAGCCACCCACAGAAGACAAGGTTGTTCAAGTCAATCTAGGAGATGAGGCCAATCCTAAGCCCATCTTCATAAGTGACGGCCTGTCACCTTCGGAGAAGAAGGATCTAATATCTCTTGTACAAGAGTATATAGACGTCTTCGCCTGGAATTACGAGGACATGCCTGGACTTGATCCTCAAGTGGCTATGCACCGCCTCAACATCAATCCGGACGAAAAACCTGTCAAACAACAGCAGCGACGGTTCCGTCCAGAGATAATGGAGGCAATTCAATCAGAAGTCAGAAAACTTATTGATTCTGGCTTCATCAGGGAAGAACAACATCTCGACTGGGTAGCCAACATTGTCCCAGTTGCCAAGAAGAACGGGAAGATCCGGATCTGCATCGACTTCCGTGATCTGAGGCTTGCCCTAAAGACGAATTCCCACTGCCAATCACAGATGTCATGATTGACAATACTTATGGATTCGAACGAATGTCCTTCATGGATGGATTCTCAGGATACAATCAAATTAAAATGTATCGTGATGACGAAAAGCATACCTCCTTCAGGACACCTCTAGGGGTATATTGCTACACCGTCATGCCCTTCGGACTGAAGAATGCAGGGGCAACATATCAAAGGGCCATGAATGCCATTTTCCATCAGCAAATACGCAAAACGGTGGAATGTTATGTTGACGACATCGCGGTAAAAAGCCGCGCTAAAGATGATCACATAGCTGACCTGAAGGTGGTTTTTGACATCATGCGAGCTCATCAGTTGAAGATGAATCCCACCAAGTCCTTCCTGGGGGTGGCCAGTGGCAAATTCCTAGGATTTGTTGTAACCTCCACGGGAATTCATCTGGACCTGGAAAAGGTTCGCGCTATCCGGGAGATGCAACCTCCGAGAAATCTCAAGGAACTCAGGGGATTGCAAGGACGATTGGCGTACATCCGTAGGTTCATCTCAAACCTCTCCAGAAGATGCCAACCCTTCACTAAGCTAATGAAGAAGGGTGTCTCGTTCATTTGGGACGACGCTTATCAACAAGCATTTGAGGAAATCAAGCAATACCTCACCCAACCACCAGTCCTTGCAGCTCCGATATCCGGAAAACCTTTCCTGGTATACGTCCGGGCAATGGATCATTCTTTGGGAGCTCTACTAGCTCAGCATGATGACTAAGGACGAGAGCAAGCGATCTACTATCTGAGTAGAACAATGATTGGAGCCGAACATCGGTACAACCCGATCGAGAAGGAATGTTTGGCACTGGTGTTCGCCATTCAGAAAATGCGACACTACCTGGCGGGCCAAATCATAAATGTCATATCAAAAGTCAACCCCTTGAGGTTACTCATGACAAAACCTTCATCGCTAAATGGCCGACTGGCAAAATGGGCCATATTGTTATCTCAATATGAAATGCACTTTTTACCACAGAAGGCCATTAAAGGACAAGCGGTGGCGGATTTCCTGGCTGAGCATCCAGATCCGAGGGCAACCAAACTTTACGACGATCTCCCAGATGAGGTCACTGAAGCCTGCCTAACTCAGACATCGTTCGAAAGTCAAGTGTGGCAACTCTTCTTTGACGGTGCATCCAGAACAAGCCCAAAAGGACACATTGTAGCGGGAGTAGGAGTAGTACTCGTCTCGTCACAGAACTATGTGATTCCTCGAGCTGTCTCGCTAACTGAGCCTTGCTCCAACAATGTAGCAGAATACAACGCTCTTTTGATTGGGATGCAGCTCGCCGATGAGATTGGCGTTAAAAATCTCGAGGCATACGGTGACTCCAAACTCATTGTTAGCCAAGTTCGCGGGGAGTACGAAGTCAGACATGAGGACCTAGTACCCTACTATAACGCAACTATCCACATGGCCGAGAGGTTCACAAACTTCTACATCGATCAAGTACCGCGCAGGCAAAATGCGCATGCAGATGCACTGGCGTCCCTCGCGGCCTCCTTAGCTCTTCCAGCTGGAGCAATGGAGAAGGTATTCGTCTACAGCCACGACCTGTATTGCCCGAGAACTGCCCTCGAAGACTATCAGGAGTCAAAGGGAGAGTATCAAGGCAAGGAAGCGCTGGAATTGTCAACCGGGCCAGAGCTTAAAGACTGGCGATTCCCCTATATCGACTATGTCTTGTATGGCATCCTACCTGAGGGCGCCAAGGAAGCGGCTGCCATTCGAAGGAAAGCCCCTAAATTTTACTACAATGCGATTGCACGAACATTGTATCGTCGATCGCATGACGGGATCTTGCTCCGGTGCCTCTCACCAAAGGAGGCCCAAGAGATATTGAAAGAAGCCCACGATGGTATGTGTGGAGCCCATCAACCTGGCCCAAAACTGGCACATCGACTCCAAAGATTGGGTTACTACTGGCCCAAGATGATTGCCGATGCCATCACTTATGCCAAAAGATGTCACGCCTGCCAAGTGCACGGCGATTTCATCCATCAAGCACCAGGGTACCTCCACTCCACGACCTCTACCTGGCCATTTAAAATGTGGGGGATGGATGTGGTTGGTCCTATCAGCCCTCCATCATCAAAGGACATCGGTTTATTTTGGCAATAACCGATTACTTCTCCAAATGGGCTGAGGCCGTTCCTTTGAAGGAGGTGAAGTCATCTGATGTGATCAAATTCGTGAAACATCACGTCATTTACCGTTTTGGTGTACCTCGACGAATTGTCCATGACAACGGACCCCAGTTCATCAGCCAGGCTTTCCAGAGATTCTACGCCAAGTTCAGAATCCAGAGTGTGTCCTCAACGGCATACTACCCCGCCGCTAGTGGTCTCGCAGAAGATTTCAACAAAACCATCGGCAAACTTCTCAAGAAATTCGTCTCAAAAAGTCAACGTGACTGGGACGATAAGCTAGGTGAATGCTTATGGGCTTATCGCACAACTGTTCGAACCCCAACTAAAGCTACGCCATTCTCTTTGGTATACGGGTGTGAAGCCGTGCTTCTACTGGAAGTCCAAATTCCATCTCTACGCGTTGCCCTAACAGCAGAGATGACAAATGAGGAGAAGCATCGACAGCGACTCCAGGAATTGGAGGCCTTAGATGACAAACGTCTGCAGGCCCAACAACAAATCGAGCTCTACCAAGCTCGGATTACCAGAGCCTTCAACAAGAAAGTCAAAGTGCGAACTTTTAAGAAAGGCGATCTTGTCTTAGCTGTCAGACGACCTATGGTGATGACGCACAAGATAAAAGGAAAATTCCAATCCAAATGGGAAGGACCGTTTGTGGTAGAGTCAGTCTACTCGAATGAATCATATCGCCTCATAACCTCGAATGGCGATACACTCATGATGCCTATCAATGGCAGGTTCTTGAAGAAATACTATCCTTAAATGGTATTCTTCCGCTGATCAAGTTCAAAATTACACCTCTGATCAAAACAAGAAGAGTTTCTTCATTAATATCCAACGCCTCCGACGGCTAGGGATAGAGGAAAATGTTGGCTTCTAAGCCCAACATAAGTCTTCGACAACTCATCATGCTGAGGGGAATAGCATGGCTAGCCCAACTCAAACGGTAGTTGGTAAAGGCATATCAAACCCGTTGATAGCTGAGGGTTTGCTAAAAATCCTAAGTGGACTCAACTCCACTCTCCCCTCCAAAATCCCTTACCAATTCTCATCCACAGAATGGTAGGCCTACAAGATACAGTTGTTGCCAAGTTAACACTATACCTCTGGCACTTCAAACTCCACCTGTCCATTCTTATCAATAGAACGACAGGTCCTCAAATTGCTCATATCACAAATCAAGTTTCTGTCAAGTTAATATCACACCTCTGACAAAATTACTGTTTAAGTTAATATTATACTTCTAAACAGTAAACCAAGCTTCTGTCAAGTTAATATTACACCTCTGACAGTCACTTTCCTTCAGACTTCCGTGTTGAAGCTGAAACGAATGATGCTAAGTTAACATTACACCTCTAGCATCTAAGTCATTGCTAAGTTCAACAATACACCTATGGCCATGACTTTTCCTTGACTTCCTTATCCAAGCCGAGATGACCAATGCTAAGTTCCACATTACACCTCTAGTATTACCCTTACTGTCAAGTTAAACATCACACCTATGTCAGTGACACTCTCAGTTTTCCCAAACGAAAGCTGAAATGCTTCTGAGTCAAGTTAATATCACACTCTGATTCACATTCTTGTCGAGTTAACATCACACTTCTGGCAAGACAACTTTCAACCCGTTAAGTTAATATCACACCTCTAACGGTAAAGATTTTCCTAGATTCCCTGCGAGTCTAGTCTCACTTGTTATTCTCTTCAACAGAATAACAAGTCTACCTAAACACATTGTTAGGTTAATACTACACCATTAACAGTGTTTTCCTTCAAATCCCCAGCTGAGCTTAATCAAGTGAATCCTAAACCTTGATAAAGGCTCATTTTCCTGGGGGTACGAGTTTCACTTGTCATTCTCCTTTATAGATTGATAGGTCCACCAAACATTATTTCATCTCTATCAAGTTAATATTACACCTCTGACAGTATTGTGAAAGTTCCTGAAATAGGATCTTTCCCTACAAAATTTGACTTATTAAGATTATCATCATAATTTTGACGAAGTCAAAGATCTTCTGATTCTATGCGTCTGACTGAAGACAAAAGGTTCAAGACAATAGAATGAGGCAGAAAGAAAAATGTCAGTTTTATTTATATCCAGGCATATGAAAGTGATACAAAACGCTCTCTTATACAATAAGATTGAGTGTTACAATTAAGGAGTACAAAGAAGTCCCTCTCTCTCTCAGAGGCCGTACTCACTCCTTGAAGCCGCATCTGATTCCAAGTGCACGATGTTTGGAAAAGCGCCAAACTGCGGCGACAATAGAAGTTGGCCGCACCACGATGCATGATGTAAACATCGAAAGAGCCCTAGCTGACTAAGCTAAGAGCAATGGTGTTCCTGAGGTCCAGTGGCAGCAGAAAGCCATGCAACCCTTCATTCATGAGCATCCCTTTCGCCAGAAGGCCATCCAACAAACATGGAGTGTCCTCGATGTCACTTCTGGGGTGAGAGAGGAAGGGGATGCTATCTGCCACTATATCCACCATAACCCCCCTCGCCGCCATACCCACTGTGACCATGGCCAGCCCGCAAGCATGACTGGTGCATCGCGTCCAATGAGATCTTGACGAGGGTTAAGTCCCCGTCAGGGATCGTGATTTCTTCCTTGTGGACGACGGAGACTGTGATTTCTTCCCTTGTGGACGAACATCGAACAAGTTCGCTGGCCGATATATTCTCCCACGGGCCCAGCGAACGAGAAAAAGGACGATCAAGCCTACCTGCAAGGAATAAACAAAGGAATCAGAACATCTGGAACTTAGTACACTTCAACAGAGAAAACTAAGTGACAGACGTAGTTATTGCCGAAGACTACAGACGCGGGAATGACCCATGCAGTGAGCCAAAACTTCCACGGTGGCAGAAACAGACGCGAGTTAAAACTGTGATACACGCAGGGTTCAAACGCAATCCAATTTTCTGCATCTGCGTCTAACACACCAGGCGCGAAAAGACTCAGACGCCGAAATAATTGCCATCTCCCTGTTGAATGAACAGGAGTTGCAAGATTCGGGTCTGAAACCTTCAACCCGAGTTGAAATTCATCCAAGTCAGTGGCCTTAAAACGCGAGCTTCATGAGCAAAGCCAGCGCCAAGTGCCAAAGACTTCTGTACTCGCGTCCAGAGAAGTTCAAGTCGATGGCGCAAATTCCAAAAAAAGGAATGCACCAACTAAGACTTCATCCAGATGGTGATATCTCTTTAAGAGATGCCAAGGTGCAAGCCTGGGTGGACTAAAAAGATCATGGCAAGTCGGGACGGCATACCCGCAGAGGCCTCTATCAAGAGTTGAACTCTCTGCATTAAAACGTGGACATGAAAGATGATCAAAGAGATGCTTTCTCCTGAAGAGACCAAACAGAAGCATGAAAGCTCTGGGTCATCTTCATCCACAGAGTCACCTCCATCCATGGAGACAGACCCCTGTTAGAAACTCTGAAGAAGGCGGAATTTCTCAGAGCAAATCAAAAGAAAATAGTCTAAGTTTGGCAGCCCCTGATAACTGCCATTAATGGTTCCCGTCGGCCTTAATGACCGCAAGACCGTCAAAGTCCAATAGGAGTCTGACGCGTGGAACAGATCATTTAATGAACCGGGAAGTCTGCGCGCCAAAAGGTGATGTCCCGCCGGTTCCCCAGGATAACTGGCGGTGCACTCATGACATGGCACGGATTCGCACCTAACAGGCGCGTCTCTCCGAAGTTCGCGTCCTTCCAATCCAGCCTAGCATCGCGTCTGCCCAATAGAATATCAGTCGCGTTTTCCATTTCTAAAAAGCGCACCCCATGAAAGTCGCGTCTGTAAAGCAGTACCATCTCTGCTCTTCAAAAAGAACTGGCGTTCAGTCCTTACTTCTGCAAATCAGTTTCAACAGTACACTGGCACAAGCAGACGATCGTCCACTCCTGGCTTAAAGCGCGTCCATGACAGACTAAAAGCAATCGGGGAGGTTTAGACTGTGTATCTAGACACTCAACACGATCAACTCTGGTGGCCTCAAAGAGTTCAACAGTACACTCACGAAGACCAACTCCAGATAAGATCAAACCCGGAGCATTAACAGTCCAGTCATAGAGGTGAATTCAGCTAGAGTCCAAAGTATTTCGAAATCCGTCCCAGCTAACTGCGGAATATCGAAAACTTTAGAGGGGGTTCTGTAGGCCGTCTAAAAATTACTAAAAGACAAGCCATTAAAAAGCAGAGCCTCAAGTTCTAGACGTGTGGGCTCGACACCCGCGTCTCAACATCAAGGCGCGTGGGCTCGACACCCGCGTCTCAACATCAAGGCGCGTGGGCTCGACACCCGCGTCTCAGCATCAAGGCGCGTGGGCTCGACACCCGCGTCTCAGCATCAAGGCGCATGGGCTCGACACCCGTGTCTCAACATCAAGGCGCGTGGGCTCGACACCCGCGTCTCAGCATCAAGGCGCGAGGGCCCAAAGCCCGCGTCACAGTATCAAGGCGCGTGGGTTGAAACCCGCGCCTCGGTTATAACCGCCCTGGTTATGGGGCCAGTCGCCGCCCACATAGCGGGGAGGTCAGCCCCTCATTGTGGAGCACTTTTAGGGGGCACGTTCACCCCTGGAGCCTCTATAAATAGCCCCGTCGCTATGGACAACAAAAAAGGCGGAAAGGAAGAAGAACGTCGGAGAAAAGGGAGAGATCAGAGATAGACAACAGACTACACCCAGGCAGAAAGAGAGAGAGAAGCAAGAGAGAGCTCAACTCTTCAACAAGCTCGCTGCGTACGAGTTGCCCCTTTGCCTACCTTCTCTTTGAGAGTTTTGGTAGACAGAGCTGTGTTACTCCTTCTATCAGCCAAAGAGAAGATCCCTGACGATCCCGACGGTCATCCGGTCAACGGAGAACAAGATTCACTCTCCACCGCCACTTAAAGAACCCAGCTTTAAACAAAGGGAGGATTCAAGATTCAACATCCTCCCTCCCTTGTAACTGGAAGGAAAATAGTTTTGTTGTAATTTTTCATCTGATTCAAGGAAATTTTACAGCGAACACCTTTATTTCTTTTTCCGGCGCATACAAACTCCGTGTTTGAGGTGCGGCCTCGGCGAGCTAGTGGGCTTGCGGTGTGTACAGGACTAGAGAGTCCAAGGGGTTCAAGTGTGAACTCGCCTTGTAGGTGTTGCGGCACCGAGTGATCCGGTGAGATCGATTATAGTGAAAATCCTTCAAGGTGTTGAAGGCAGGGATGTAGAGCAAGTGTGCTCGAACCTCGAAACAAATCCCTTGTGTTTGCGATTGCTCTTTCTCTCTCTCCCTTACTTGTTTATATCTTGCATGCTCATATTGCTTTCATCTTTATATGCTTGATATACATTGTGTGTTTTATTGATATATGCTTGGGGATTGTTTGCTAACACTAGTTTTCAACCAAGAGAGCCAACGCGGCACGTCAACTCTTATTTAGAGGAATCTTGAGGAGTTAGTCCAGAGCCCTTCACGGGGAATTCGGCTACACTCTTGTGTTAAACTTGGTGTTTAGTTTAAGAATTTTAGTTTGCATCATAATAGTTTTTAATTCCGCATTTAGTGACCATTAGATTAGCCATCACCTATTCATCCCCCCCCCCTCTAGGTGATTTACAAAAAGATATGTTTGGGAGTATTTGATTGACATCATTTTGTTACACTTTTATATTCTAATGTATCTGCTTTTTATTCATAAATAATATTGCTCAAGTATTTTGAATGTTTATGTGCAGAAGTTTTGTTTGAATAATGAATAAAGAAAAGAAGTCCAAAGTATGAAGTTATCAAGCCTAAAGGCCAACTACATTAACTCAGATCCTAATCTGTATGAGAGCAAATCAAACAGTTAAAATCATATCGCGTCACATATTGTAAAGAATTAAGTGATTGAAGCAAATTAAGTTAAAAATTATGCAAGATTTTCATCATATTTGTTTTGATCTTTTGCACACCTCTCCTTTGGCTATAAAAGGAGAGGGAATTTTAGGGTTAAAAATACGCCATATTTTTTAGAAAAAATTATAGAAAATTTTGGAGTTTCTTGCAATTTTTCAAGGTCCAAGTATTGTTCTTCAAGTTCATGTTTGTAGGTTTCTTTCAATTAATAAAAGTTTTTACTTGATCAATTTATGTTCTTCTTTTATGAATTCATTTTGCTGATGTATCTATGTTGTTCTTGATCTAATTATGAGTAGCTAAATTTTAGAAAGTATTTAGATTAAAAGAAACTAAATTAGTAACTTGTTTTCTTTTTATTTTATGCTTCAATGAAAATAATGAAATCAACTAGAGGGAATGAATAGGTGATATCCTAATATAATGCACAAAAAAAACTCACAAACAATTCTACACAATAAAAGCAAATAACTTGTTGTCAAATCAAAACCAAGATGTGAAGCAGGATACCTGGTGAAAGGCTCTGAACTTCTCATCATGAATCCTCTTGATTAAGAGTTGAGGTGTTTAATTACTTTTCTGGTATAAACAAGTGCAAGCATATAAAACAATATCAAGCATATAATAATAAGAAAATATAAGTATGCAAGATATAAATAAGAGTGAGTGGAGTTAAGATGAAAGAGAGAGAAAAGCAATCACAAACATGAGAGGTTTTTCGAGGTTCGAGCAACGTTCTCTACGTCCCCGCCTTCACCATAATGAAGAATTTTTACTATGCACAATCTTACAAGATCACCCTATGTTATAAGTTCTCTCAAGAACTCTCGGACCCGCAAGTCACTCGTTTTGGCAAGAATCAAATACAGGAACCCACAAGCTTGCTTCGAGGTCACAACCTCCAATCCACTCACAATACAAGAAAGAACAACTTGTGATCAACACTCTTGACCATAAACTAAATCTTTATTACAAGAATTCTTATAGAATAGATGTAGAAATGATTGGCTCAAGCTTTTGTCAGAAAATTAGAAATTGCAAGGCTCAAGAAAATCTTTCACTAAAACTCTCTTAAGGATGTGAAAATGGTAGCACAAAAACATCTCTTTCCAAAACACTTGTTTTCTTGATTTTTCAAAACTTTTCAAAACTTCTTAATCAAAACTCTCTAAAATGGGTCTAATTTATAGGAGAGGGGATATTACCATTAGAGATTAATTTCAGTCATTAAAACACTAATTAACCCATAAAAAGTAAGATAACCGTTTGAGAATAAAACAAAAAGCTCAAAACAGAAAACTAACCGTTAAAGGCATTCTGCGCCTCTAGCGGTCGATCAGCAATGGCTCTAGAAAAGAGCCATTACACTCAGTCGATCGGATAGTCAACCGGCTAGAACAAGCCAATTGAGCTCAGTGCTCAGTTTGCACTGGCGGTCGACCAATCTGGGCCTGCTCAAATGAGCTGAATCTAGCGGTCGACCGGGCCCAGAGCAAGAATGCTCTGTGCATGTTGTGCACATACGGTCAATCACGCGTACGACTGATAAAGCATTTTGCTCTACTGGCAGTCGACCGGCCTCAGCCCAAACTTGCATTTTTTTTCTTTTATATTTAAAAACCCTTTTAAAGATTCAAATAAATTTCCATAAATTTTACAAAAATAATTCTTTATAAATACTATTTAGCATAAATACGTGTGATAAAAAGTCATCCCATATTACAAACGTTTAAACTTCTTTTTGTATTTTTAAATTCATTTTGAAAACATAGAAACTTGATTTAAATACAAAACAAGTTAAACAAAATTTAAAACTATTTTGTATAAACCACAAACTCAAAACTGAAACTTTTGAGCTTGAAAACTAAAATCAAACTTGGGTGTGTGTGTAAGCTTGAGCAATTAATTCTAAACTAAACTTTACAAGAATCTAAACAACCTTGCAAACATAAGTCTTTTTCTTGATATGATCTTCCTCTTCATTTTGACTCGATTCAAAGATGATTCTTATTGATCTTGACTCCTTTTGGGTGCTACATGTGATCTTTGTACTTGGGCTCTTGAATCAACACTAATTAGCTTCAAAACTTGACTTTGAGTTTATTGTTGAAGCTAAACACTGACTAACTCATATAGTTATAGTACTAACGATCTTCTGATATTTTAGTTCAGGTTTAATCAAGATCATGATTTTATCATCCAAATTAAATGTAACACCCTGATCCCGCGGGTACAGGACGCTACTGCGATGTATGTACGCAGGGCAGAGATACCAACGTATATATATACTAAGTATCAGTACAAGCCAGAAGCAGAGTACGAAAGTACGCGATGTATTATACATCTAACTAAAGAGTACAATTACAAAGTTATTCAGGATGTGATATAATATTACAAGCATATTACATCTCCGATAGGTGCAAAAGCAAGAATTAGCAGAATATATACAAGTATGAATAGTACAAAAGATACTCACGAATTTCAAAAAGAAAAGTCGAGAGTCAAGCAGGAGGGCCTGGAGGAAAAAATCTCCCAACAGTCAACCGCTGATCCACTATGCTACCGCTGTGCCACTCTGATCACCACCACTGTCGCAAACTCCAGGATCTGGACATACAGGTCTAGAGGAGTCAGAAAGTTACCCAACGAGTGATAAAATAAGTGCAAAGTGGCATGCACATACGGACACGCGTGTATTGATATTTTCAACCCAGAAAGCATGTATTAAAAACCATATCGTGAGCACAAACATACATGAGCAGACAATAAGGCATCAAGTAAAGTAAATATGACAAAACCAATTGTACAAACCTAAAGTACAGATCCATGAGATTAGTACATCGAAGAAATAATACAAATAAGGAAGCCCTCATATATATATACACCTTATACCTCACGTCACTATAGTCTGAGTGCATACAACCCGAGTTGTCTCCTAAACTAAGAAAATAACATAAAATTGATAAAATTGAATGCGGACAAAATCAGTTGTACAAGCTCAATTTACTACTTCATGAGTCTAATGCGTCGAAGGAATAATCCAAACAAGAAAACCCTCATATATATAGCTTATATCTCACGTCACCGTAATCTGAGTGTAACCTGAATTGCAAAATGACATGACAAATTACTAATTAGCATCTTATTATTATTACTTGTCTGACTCATATATTTGGGTATGTGTTCTGGCATACGTTCTAATTCACATACATCCATATATTAGTAAGTCGAGATTGATTATTGGAAACTGATGAAAAAAATCAATGAATTATGTTTACAATGGGTCCTGATTGAGTTTAGACCTGCACACAGAAATATAGAATTTCAGAACTTAAGAATAAAGAGTGTAAAGTGCTCGATACTATCACGATAGCAAGTGGCTATGCGGGTGCTGATCCACAAGGAGGGACTAGCGATGGAAGCTTTTTGTAAGTTCTCTTTAGTTCACTAAAAATGGTTAAAGTTCTTCTCTTGTTCTTTAAAAAAAAATAAGTTATGTTAAATTATGAAAGTGATAGAAGGAGATGATGATTTGAAAATAGAAAACTAAGATAAAGAAAGAAATAAAAAAATGAATAAAAGAGTTGGGAGATGGTGGTGATCTAAACTAAAGGATTATAAAAAAGAAAGAAAAAACTAAGAGAACTTACCTACCTCTTCCGGTTGATGACTTACCTAGAATCCTTGTCAACGATGTACTTTTTCTTGAAGGCGAGCGAAGCATGACAGATGAGATCTTCCCCATTCCCGATCTACACTATGAAATGAAGGTGCAAGCTATACTACCATAGAAATGGTTGTTCATCACCATAGGTCATCAATGACACTTACAAGGGCGAGGCAACTTCGAAGTTTTGGAGTCGTTTGGATTCACAAACACAGAAGAGAAAAATAACAAAAACAAGAGTAGAAAAGAAACTTCGATTGAATTTAAATAATAATGAAAGAAAAAAAGAATACCTACACCGGTGTTACTCTCAGTACAAGCATCACTCTTGTTCTCCTATGAAACTGTTCTTCAATCTCAGTTACATAAAAAAAAAATTTACATTTAAAAGAGAAAGAAAAAGCTAAGTTAAACCTATACAAAAATCTATTTTATTCTCTACTTGATCGTCCTTTTTGCCTCTGAATTTGCAGATATTTATAGGAAAAATAGGGAGTGGAGAGCGCGCTTGAGGATGAGACCAAATCGCTGTCTCAACAAAAAAAAAATCTTCTGATAAGGTTGGAGATATGGACAAAATCGTTTGGCAACAAAAAAAATCTTTTGATAAAGTTGGAGATAAATATTTGTTTATCCCTTGATTTTCAGTTGGATTTTGTCTTATCTCTCCAAGTCTTTTAAATATGCGTCCCAATCCTTTAGATATCCCTTTGTATATTGATAGGGTTGCCTTTGAACTTCTGGATTTGCCTCTATCCTCGTTTATCCTCGTTGATTCTCCAAGCTAACCAACTGGATCTTCAAAAATCTGATCTTAACTGAATTAGATCTTGGTTTATCTTCTCTGATATGCTCAATTTTCAGTTGTGATTTAAATCCTCCCAAGAATCTGATTTAGTTGGCTTGGATTTGTGATTTATCTTCTCCCATCATATCCTGCACAAATTAGGTATTAAGACAGTATAATTGCAGGATTTATTATAGAATGGGTGTAGCAATGTAATAACAAATATGCAATATATGTGTCCAAACAGGTCCCATGCATATCCATTATGTTCGCTACTAATATGGAACCTACCGCGAGGCATTGGAAGGGGAAATGTCTTATTTATATGCCCTGGGAAGGAGATAGTAATCGGGGTGGCAGCATACCCCGTTAAACACTTGGAGGCCTACAAGTAGAACTAAAATTTTAGTTGCACAATATATCTAATGCCATTGTAAACAAAATCATCAAGTGAAATCCATCAGTTTTCTTGACCCAGTGTAAGTTGTCTTTTATTACCGATTATTATAATTATCAGTATATAGGAATGAGCAGAAGCATGGTATAGGAGTAACAGGAGTATATCAGTATATATTATATTCTCATAATGTGATAATCATGAGTCAAGTTTTAAACAAAGCAGGTGCTGGATGGTAACATGCAGATGTTAGGTAATAACATGATAGCATGTCAAGTGATTAGCACAGCAGATATTAACTTTTGTATAGCACAATACGAGAAAAAGTACTGATACAGGAGATAGGTACAAATACCGAAAAATAATACAGTTTTTGAAAAAACTGTATAAGTAGATTTTAAACTCTTCACAACTAGGATTAAAATAATTAATTAAATTATCAAGTACGTAAACGATCAAGCAAGCGAACATCTATACGGATCTAAGCAAAGCTGGAGTGAAGCTAACATAAAGCACTAGACGCCATCATGCTCGACGTGATTACCGCTCGTGGCATATCCAAACACACACAGCGAAGCGAGCGTATGAATGATATGCTACTGCATATGGCAAAGCCGCGCTCACGGCATAACTACGCTCGAACAGAGTTAGTGGCAAAGCGCTGAGCGCTAGGTCCGCCTACCAGACGTAGCATATAAAAGTCTAGAGGATTTTTATAAACCTCAAAGAGATTAAGCCCAGAGGCGGAGTAGTGAAACCACAAAGTTGTTAAGCCCGAAGGCTAAGTGGGTACCTGCAAAAATGTTAGTATTAAACATACATATAATAGATAACAAGTAGACTATCCCTAGAGCAGTGGAGCCTGAAGGCTGAGCAAAGCAGGAGTATGGCTAAGCCATGCCTGACGAGCTATGCAATTAAGTCCGGCTCGTAGCCACACGATGTAGCTAGTATAACCTTAAGGGTTTAAGTCTAAAAACTAAGCAAAGCGGAAGCATAGTTAAGCCGTGCCTGATGAGTTGTCGCAATTAAGCTCGGCTCGCAGCCACACGAAGTAGCTAGGCTCCCGATGAAGCTAGAAAACTTAGAGGGTTTAAGCCCAAAATCTAGAGTGTAAACACGTAGAATGGTTTAGCCCGGAGGTTGAGCCTGAAGGCTAACGACCATGAAGGATCTGCCAAGCAAGGTAAATTCGAAATACAAAGCAGTACAAGGAAATACAGAAAATTGCCTACGCTATTGCAAGCATTCTCCACACTAATACAAATACATCACACCAATACAAATACATCACTGATACAAATACACAATCCACAAAATACAACACATCCCAGAGTACGAATACATAAATCCAGAAATACATATAACCCTTCGAAGCGAGGTACCCAATAAAGCGAGAATCACTCGCCTAAAAATTTCAGAATACATCTCGAAATCCCCGAACTCCGAAAACATATGCACGCACACGTGTAAACCATTTAGGGAGAGAAAGAAAGGAGAGAGAATTAAAAGGAGAAAGAGGGGATGAATAAAAGAGTGGCGAGAGAGAGAGAGAGAAAGAGGAGGGAGAAACAAGGAGAGAGGGGAGAGGCTCACACAACCCACGCACAGGCGGCGTTGGCCGGCCGCTGGTTGATGGGGGTGGCACCGGCCAACCGGAGGAGGGGAAGTGATGGGGGTGTGGGGTTGTTGATAGTGGTGGTGGTGATGGTGATTGCGTGATGGAATGGTGAAATTGAAGAAGACGGTAGAAGGAGGAGCATAGGGTTATGATTGAGGAGGAGGAGAAGTAGATTTGATGGTTGTGGTGATTGTGGTGGAGGAAGGGAGTTTTAGGTGGAGATTTAGGGTGGTGGTGATGGAGAAATTCGGTTGGAGATGGGTTTAGGTGGTGGTGATGGTGATATTGGAGCAAGTGGGAGGTGGTTGTAAGTGGTTGAGGTGGTGGATGTGGTGGAGGGGAGGATGATGGTGATGATTGTGGAGGAGGAGGAATTGGTGATGGAAATTTGAATCTGGGCTCAGGAAATACAAAAAAAATACCGAAAATACTAAAAATAAATAAAATAATCCAGAGCTATTCACAAAAATTTTCTAAAATAGAAAATATTATACTTAGGGACATGGTGAAATTAGATTCAAGAAATTCAACTTTATTTATAAATTAAAAATCTTGCAATCGATCAGCGATTTGAAGATTTTACAAAATAATTCAGAAAATTTTCAGAAAATCGTAAAACATTGAAAATATTGAAACACAATATTTGAAATTGAAACGATCAAATCTGACTATCAGAAAGGTCAAATCAAATAGTACACTGGGATCGGGTCCCGGGTTTGGACTCGGGCTGACTCTGAATCCAAAAATCCAGATTCGATACCAAATAATAATATAAACAATCACAAAATAAAAATAAATATGAAAAAAATACAATCGATAAATCGGTATACGTATCTAGGTACGTACTCCGGGGGAAGGGTGTTACACTAGAGCGATAGACCTTGGGCCAACAAATAGACATAATATTATGCTAGGTTAAAAATAAGATAATTCTTAGATAATCAAGACTTTGATAGATTATATATTGTTAAATAATAATCTATACTTAAGATTGAAACTCAGGGCTATCATGTTTAGAGCTAATTAATTTTTATTTATATTTCTTATAGTTGGTGATTTAATCCAATTGATAAGCTCATGTATAATCTATGCTTTAAAGAAATAAATTGATAATTATAATGGTGATTCTTATAGAGATCTAAATAGTTTTCATATTTTAATCTAGTGGATTTAAGCCTTTGATTTTTCTCAAATTGTTAGAAAATTTTAAAAACAATAAACATCCTTCTCTATTTCTCAATTAGTCTAAATAGAATAATAAAACTAGATATAACTATATTTCTTGAGGATTCGACCCACAAAGTACTATGGATAGACTCTGTACGGTTGTGATAACACATAAAAATTAACATCAAATCACCTTGACCTAAGGGATTGCGAAAAGTTCAAAATCTTAAAAGTTCTCCCCTTCTTGTGTGCTTTTGGAATAATAAAAGGTGGTATAAAGGGTTGATAAATCTTCTTGGAATAGAATGTAACATGAATTTGTATTGGTCTGTACTCATTTTACCAAAAAAAAGAAAGAAAAAGTAACGAAGAACAAAAGAAAACGTATAGCTCAAGTCATGGTCAACAGAACTTCAAACTATTTATCTGATACAGAGCTATTATTTAATTATTTTTAAAGTTGCTAGTCTGACATTTCAAATATTTGGTTACATAAAAGAGTTCTTATTGGAAATGATTAATTTTAAAACTTGAATTTCGACAGCAATAAATTGAATATTATTAGCTTCAAAGAACAAGAATATATACACATATTGAAGAATATTTCTACCATAATATAAAGAACGGGAGGTCAGTGGTCATTTCATCTTATAATATGGACTCATAATTCCTACTCTTGTTCAGAATCACAATCCTACTATAATATAGACTCAGTCCTTAACTATATGCTATCATCGTCTCTTCAAACTCAAAGAGGATTAATCAGTGAGAGTCTGAAAGTAAAAAAAAAGAATTGACACTCGAGGTATCAAATTTTATATAGAAATCAGCAATCTAAAATTGCGAGGGATGGTAATGTTGGAAAGAAAGCCAAGGAATTTGATATGGATTGCCAAGGGTTGTCGAAGTGATCGCCAAGGAAGTCGACGACGAAAGGCGAAGGGAACAGCAGCAGGAAATAGCAGCAGCAGCAGAAAACAGGCTGGTCGGTCGACCGGCCCGGTCAACCGACATGCACAGCATGCACAGGTTCAGAAGGCGGTCGACCGACCGGTCGACCGCAGACCCTGACTATAAGTGCCCAACTCTCTGTTGGGCACCCGGGCGACCGACCGGTCGACCGGGGGAAGAGGTCGGTCGACCGACCGGTCGACCGACAGTCGGGTTCAGGTGAAAATCTGCTGTTTCGGAAATCTGTGTATTTAAGGCTGTTGTTTAATTCTAGGGTTTTGTACCTATGAAAAAGGATTTGCTGGAGCTCTCTTGCATTCAAAGAGGCTGTTAGCAATTGTAATCATCTTCCTGGTAATTAATCTTTCCATTGGATTGCCCCGAGGACGTAGGCATTGAGGCCGAACCTCGTTAGATCGTGTGTTTGAGTTTGTGTTTTCTTCTGGTGATTATTTGTGCTGTTTTGGGTGTTCTTTGTGCTTGGAGATTTGTGAGATCCTCAGTTGGTTGTTGTCACCGGGCACAACAAGTGGTATCAGAGCCTCCAGGTTGCGCTTGGGATTTCTGAAGACGCAAGAAGGGCTCGTTGAATCTGTGGTGGAGTAGATCCAGAGAGAAACTCGATCTAGGGTTTCAAGGGAAAGGTAAAAATCTAATTTTTATCTGAGTAGAGATCTATTTCCAGTTGATTGTTCTTCCGCATAGATAGAGGATCAGAGAAATCTCAATGGCAGAGGAAATTGCTTCAGTTAAGACAATGAATTCTCACCCTAGGATTGAAGTTGTTAAGTTCAATGGTACTAATAACTTCGGTATGTGGAAATGCGAGGTTATGGATGCGCTGAATGCATCAAACCTCGAGGACACTCTCCTATTGGAGAAGAAGAAGAGCACGATCACTGATGAAGAGTGGGCGAAGATGAACAGGTCGGCATGTGGCTTGATACGTTCATGTTTGTCGCAAGACATAAAATATCTTGCACAACATGAGACGTCGGCAAAGAAGCTGTGGGACACCCTTGCAAAGAAATACCTGACTAAGAGTGTTGAGTCCAGGTTGCAGCTTAAGAGTAAGCTGTATAGCTTTCGGATGAAGAAGGGGAGCACAGTAAATGAGCACATCAACCGATATACGAAGCTTCTTACAGACCTGGTAAACGTGGATGTCACTATAGATGAGGAAGATAAGGCGATCATCTTTCTGAACTCACTCCCGGCAGAGGAGTATGAGACATTCACTCTGACCTTCATCAATGGAAGGCAGACCTTGGATTATGATTAGGTGTCGTCTGCACTGTCGAGTTATGAGATGAGGAAGAAGGAGAGGCATCCTTTACAGTCAAGCTCATCGGCGGAGGCACTGGAAGTAAGGGGCAGGAGTTCATCGAGGAAGGGCAAGGAGGTTAGAGGAAGATCGAAGTCCAGGCCGGGCTTCAGGGATCTCAAGAGAAATCAGTGCGCTTTCTGCAGAGAGATTGGACACTGGAAGGTGGACTGTCCGAAGTTCAAGGGAAAGAAGAAAGAATCAAAGTCTGAAGCAAATCTCGCAAAAGTGGTTAACACTGCAAGCAGCAAATCACAGACAGATGGATCGGACTCAGATTCTTCAGTGTTCTCTTTTTCAGTTACTACTCCCGTCATAGGCTACTCGGGTGAAAACGAGTGGATCTTGGACACAGGTGCAACATATCATGTATGCCCTAATCGAGACTGGTTTACCAGTTTTGAGAAGTTGGAGGGGTGTTCGGTCGTCATGGGCGATGATCATCCGTGCGTCATGGAGGGTGTTGGCACTATTCCAATCAGAATGTTTGATGGGATGGTGAGGGAGCTGAAAGAAGTGAGGTATGTACCTCAGTTGAAGAGGAACTTGATTTCTGTAGGAGCTTTGGAATCATTGGGCCTTGGAGTGTCTATTAAGGAGGGAGTTCTTAAAATGACAAAGGGTTCGATGGTGGTGTTGAAGGCTGATCGCCGGAACAACTTGTACTACTTGAAGGGTAGTACGGTGACAGGGCAGGTGGCAGCTTCTACCAGTCAAAAGGAAGATTCAACCCGGCTGTGGCACATGAGGCTGGGACATGCAGGGGAGAAATCATTGCAAGCTCTTGTGAGGAAAGGGTTGCTGAAGGGTGCCGAGACCTGCAAGTTGGATTTCTGTGAGCATTGCATCATCGACAAGAAGACCAAGGTGAAGTTTGGCACAGCTTCACACTGCACAGAGGGTATTCTTGACTATGTTCACACGGATGTATGGGGACCTACCAAGACTGCATCGATTGGAGGTAACCACTATTTTGTGTCGTTCATTGATTACTTTTCTATGTGCTGTTGGGTGTACACTATGCGACACAAAGATGAAATCCTAGAACTGTTTGTGAAGTGGAAGGCTAATCTGGAGAGAAGCACGGGAAGGAAGATCAAGGTCCTCCGTTCTGACAATGGAGGAGAGTACAAATCGGATCCTTTCCTACAGCTATGCCTTGATGAGGGCATAGAGAGACACTTCACGGTACGAGAGACTCCGCAACAAAATGGGGTGGCTGAGAGGATGAACCGGACTTTGTTAGAGAAGGTCCGGTGTATGTTATCCAATGCAGGGCTGTCAAAGAAGTTTTGGGCTGAAGCTTTGGCGTATGCATGCCATCTCGTGAATAGATTGCCGTCATCTGCAATAGGGGGGAAGACTCCTCTTGAAGCTTGGTCAGGAAAAGTTGTTGGTGACTATGATTTGCTATGGGTCTTCGGATGTCCAGCCTACTACCATGTCAGAGAAGACAAGTTGGACCCAAGGGCAAAGAAGGGAGTGTTCGTTGGCTTCAAGCGAGGAACCAAGGGGTTCAAGATTTGGGACCAAAAGGACAACAAGTTCATACTCAGCAGGGATGTCACGTTCGATGAGGCCTCTTTGATGAAGCCTACGGTCTCTCAGCATGTGGAGACCAGTAAGACCAAGGAGCTATTGCAGCAGGTGGAGCTTGATGCAAATTCACCATCTCTAGAGGATTCAATATCAGTTCGGATCATTCCTGAGGTGACACAGGACAGTGATCGAGCAGTTGAAGGAGATGCTGAAGATATTGAACAGGGTCAAGAGCAGGTCATGGGTACTGTTCCAGTCCTACTGCAGTGGAAAGACCAAGAAGGAACACTAGGAGACCAGGTTGGCTCACCACTGATATGGTCGTCGCGTATGCACTTCCAGTCGTCGAGGAGGCTATTCCATCTACTTTCAGAGAAGCTGAGATCAGTTCGGAAGCAAGGATGTAGAAAGCGGCCATGAATGAAGAGATGCAATCTCTCTACAAGAACGACACTTGGGAACTTACCAAGTTGCCCAAGGGGAAGAAGGCCATAGGGTGCAAGTGGGTATATGCTAAGAAGCAAGGATCTCTCCAAGGAGATGCAGTGCGCTACAAGGCAAGGTTGGTGGCTAAATGCTACGCTCAGAGGGAAGGAATTGACTATAACGAGGTATTTTCCCCTGTAGTTAAACACTCGTCAATTCGTATTCTATTGGCCTTGGTTGCACAGAATGAGTTGGACCTTGACCAACTTTGTGAAGACCGCTTTTCTCCACGGAGATCTTGAGGAGGAGATCTATATGACACAGCCCACAGGTTACAAGACTGCATGGAAGGAAGAGTTAGTATGCAAGCTAAAGAAGTCGCTGTACGTATTGAAGCAGTCTCCTAGACAGTGGTACAAGCGATTTGATAGCTTCATCAGGAAGAAGAAGTACACACGTAGCCATTATGATCCATGTGTGTACTACAATAGGCTACCATCAGGTGAATATATCTATTTACTTCTTTATGTAGATGATATGTTGATTGTTTCGAGGTCGAGATCTGCTATTGATTCTCTGAAGAAAGTTCTATCGTCAGAGTTTGAGATGAAGGACCTGGGCGAAGCTAGGAAAGTATTGGGCATGGAGATCACTAGAGACAGGAGAGCTGGCAAGGTGAGTTTAACTCAGAAAGGCTATTTGGAGAAGGTACTGCAGAGGTTTAATATCAGCAAGGATACCAAGTCTGTTAGTACACCTATGGCGCCTCACTTCAAATTGTCAGAATAGATGTCTCCGAGGAGTGTTCAAGAGCGTGAGTATATGTATCACGTTTCATATGCCAGTGCGGTGGGTAGCTTGATGTACGCTATGGTGTGTACGAGGCCAGATCTATCACAGGCCGTCTCCATGGTGAGTCGATATATGCATGATCCGGGACAGGGTCATTGGGAAGCTGTGAAATGGATCTTGAGATACATCAAAGGAACAATCAATGTAGGCCTAGTTTTTGAGAAGGACAACACTGGAAAGCAATAGTGCATAGGGTATGTGGATTCAGACTATGCAGGTGACCTTGACAAGCGCTGGTCGACGACGGGATATGTCTTCACATTCTCACAGGCACCGGTGAGTTGGCGCTCCACACTTCAGTCTACCGTCGCTTTGTCGACCACAGAGGCTGAGTACATGGCTGTGACAGAGGCCATGAAGGAGGCAATCTGACTTCAGGAGTTGCTTGATGACTTGGCCGTGGAACAGGATCTGCTGAAGATTAACTGTGAGAGCATGAGTGCCATCTACTTGGCGAGGAACTAGGTCTATCATGCAAGGACGAAGCATATTGATGTCAGGTACCATTTCGTTCGGGAGATTCTGGAGGAAGGTGACATCGATCTGTTGAAGATTCACACTTCGGAGAATCCAGCCGACATGCTTACGAAGGTGGTGTCGGGAGTGAAGTTTGCACATTGCAAAGCTTTGCTCCATGTCCTTCAGGTGATTTGAGCTTGCTGAAGCTCATTTGGGTGAACTACGGACGGCTTGATCCCTTGGGCAGGGGTACGTAGGCAACCACATTGGTGCAGCCGCTCTCGAGTCGGTGTTCGGCTCAGATTTGGGAATCTTCACCGAGGTGGAGAATTGTTGGAAAGAAAGCCAAGGAATTTGACATGGATTGCCAAGGGTTGTCGAAGTGATCGCCAAGAAAGTTGACGACGAAAGGCGAAGGGAACAGCAGCAGGAAATAGCAGCAGCAGCAGAAAACAGGCTGGTCGGTCGACCGGCCCGGTCGACCGACATGCACAGCATGCACAGGTTCAGAAGGCGGTCGACCGACCGGTCGACCGCAGACCCTGACTGTAAGTGCCCAACTCTCTGTTGGGCACCCGGGCGACCGACCGGTCGACCGGGGGAAGAGGTCGGTCGACCGACAGTCGGGTTCGGGTGAAAATCTGCTATTTCGGAAATCTGTGTATTTAAGGCTGTTGTTTAATTCTAAGGTTTTGTACCTGCGGAAAAGGATTTGCTGGAGCTCTCTTGTATTCAAAGAGGCTGTTAGCAATTGTAATCATCTTCCTGATAATTAATCTTTCCATTGGATTGCCCCGAGGACGTAGGCATTGAGGCCGAACCTCGTTAGATCGTGTGTTTGAGTTTGTGTTTTCTTCTGGTGATTATTTGTGCTGTTTTGGGTGTTCTTTGTGCTTGGAGATTTGTGAGATCCTCAGTTGGTTGTTGTCACCGAGCACAACAGGTAACGTATCACCTTAGCCTTTAAATGATGATTTCTAAATTGGCACTCAATCTCAATGTGTTGAGTGCGTTCATGAAGAAATTGTGACAATTTTGATGGTATATGTAGAAAAAGTAGGTGAAGAACAGCATACTACTATATTTCTTTTCTTTTTCTTGTAAAATGTTATGAATTCATGTTTTCTGTCAGTGGTGAGTGATATTTATCTTTGAAATGAAAGAGTTTATGGTGCATAAAGACTATTAGGCCGTCTCGTTCCTGAACAAGGTTTTAGTTTCTCAAACTGAGATTTGAGAGAGAGTTTGGAGCTCAAAACAAGGTTACTGAATCTGCGTATTGTTTGGGAATCAAAATGGAGTTTGGGATTGCGATTTGAAAATTGAAATTGCGATTTGAAAATTTTTAGTCCGAGTGGAGATACAGAAGCTAGGGTTTTTATGATTACAAACCTCAGTTTCATTCTGACTCAAACGAAACCCCAGTTTCATGAACTCAATTGCCAAACAAAGTCTCAGATAGTTCATGAAAACTTTTTATGGTGCAAGGAGTTATTTTCTCTTATGGGGGCTTCTTTTTCTATGTGCCTCTAGCACTCAGCAGGAGGGCCATGGCCATTATGATCACATTACAGTAACATACATTTCTTCGCAGGAATTCTTCTCTCTTATGGAGGCTTCTTTTCTCTGGTGAAAGCTACTTGAGAACAAGTGAAGGAATTTTTGACTAGAGAAAAAGGGGCAGCCCCCCAAGTTAGCAGCAAGTGGCAATGGAGGAAAGGAGAAAAGGCAAGGCAACAAAGAGCAAGTAGCCAGGCTTTTCTTCTGCAAACAAAGTTGAGTTTGAATTTAAACAACATAAAGCAAAAACAAATTCCAAGAGTCAAACACCTCATTGAGTAAAGGGCCAAAGGAAGTGAGTTCCATTGAATGCCTCAGAAGATATTCATTACATTACATGCCCCTACCCCTGTACAAACAAGAGGAACCCCTTTTTACAGAAAACATACCACCATTAAAGCTTGAAACCTCACTCTCTTCCTTACACAGAGATATGATCTTGGAAGTGGAATTAATACACTGACTTACAATATAACTACTCCTCCATCACACACTAGTGAAGAAATTACTTTGAGGACAACAATCATGTGATGATTCAGGCCATGCAGCTGAGGCCTAGACAACCAGACAAGAAATTCCCAAGTATTCTCTTCTGCAACCAGAAAACAATACAAACAAATTAATATAAAAGTAGGAAAGTATATTAAAAAAATACATTATCAATTCATGGTTTTCTATTTCTGAAATATATCTGAACAAACAAAATCCAAAATTATATCAATTAGAGAAGTAAATTCAAGTAAATAATTTTTCTGAACGACATTCAAATGAATAATGATTTTTCTAACTCAACATCTGCCACTCAAATCCAGCTCAAGTGTAAAACCAACTCCTGTGAATTGACACACAGCATTATTCAATTTTCTCTTTCTTTTGTTTTTCTCTTTTGCCCCTTGAGGGGAGTTACATTACTCAACTTAAATATGGATATTTTGTGCAAGCTGAAAATGAAATACAAAATTTTCAATGAAGGTAGAAGCATACGTACCCTCTTGGGTATCTGATAGAGTAGCTCTGGTGGTATCTTGTAGAGGTCTTCATCAACAGCCTTGGGCGTCCCATAATGCAACACTCTTCTCCCTTGCTTCTCCCTCTGTTGCTTCTCCCCTCTCCCCTTCTTCATCTAAAATCAATCAAGAAACTTAATATATGTAAAAAATAATAATAAAATGATATCACAATTGCAGTGTTCAATACAAACCTGAGGATCTCTACGGTAGTAGCAAGCAACAGGCTCCAGTGGTGCCTGTAGCTTGAAGAGATCTTCTCCTTGTTGTTCTTGAAAGAAGTGGACTCGTTTCGAATTCACTACCGGCTCGATATAGTGCGCGACAGGAATCCCATCGCAAAAATCCCAGTGCCCGTAACTCACAAAACCATGCATTTTTCCCGAGAAAATACAGACACAAATGAGTAATTTTATGACCGACTGCCAACCTGATATCAATGACGCTAGAGGAAGCGGTAGAGGGAAGTAAGGAGATGGCAGCAGGAGGGTTTGAATTTATGCCAAGAAAGGCAGCATCTTTTTTTAATTTTTTCTGCTCAGTTCTCCATGATTCTTGCTGGCCATCATTATAACAAACAACAGTAGAGCACAAGCTGATGGCATGCAAAGAACATAGCATGGGTTTGTGCACGTTTTGCCTCCCAAAATGACCTTTTGGCAGGGTGTTGTGTCTCACTTCGGTGCTGGGCCGTGGCATGCTGCAGAGTTCTCGCGTGAACACTTAGCTTTTCAAGGCTTTGAGATTATGGCACAGTTTGAGATGAAAGTGGAGGAACTTACTTTCATGCGCTCATCATTGTTTTCAGTCTGTAGTGAACGAGCTATACAACTCGCGCGTGACTTGAACTGGGAATTCTCTGCAGTATTGGCCATCAACAGTTAAAGCTTCAATGGTTATCTTCTGTTAGTTTCGAGAAGAAGAAAAAAAATAATTTTGTCTTGAATCTCGTCAGATATACAAGTAGTGTTGTAAATGTGATCTGTCCGTACTGAGAATAGTAAAAATAGTTCAGTGGTAAAATAAGTTTATATAACTCTAACAAGCTCTCGAAAGAAAAACGTACCTCTGTTCACGATTACTTGACTCTTTTCACTAAAATGACCGGTAAATTTTGTAATCAATAGAATCGATGAGTGGAGGAAGAAAGTGAGGCTTTAGTTCTAATGACCTCCCTATTTATTGGAAATCTCAATTATATTACATGAAAAGGAGATGATTGCACAATCAAATACTTTTTGGATTAAAGTGAATTCTTCTCCTCTTTTTGCCTTGGATGAAAGACAACTTGTGCCGAATCACTTAATTTGTGTGTTTTTCTTTTTCTCTTTACTTTTTCAATGCTTAATATTTTAACAATATCAAAATGAGAATATATGAAATATGTTGTAGTACATACAAATTTATGTGTCGGAGATCTTTCCAATATGTGGGAAAGTTTCAGACTATTCTTGACTAGATCTTTGCACGTGCTATGCACATGGGATTAGGAAGGGAGTAGCTTTCGAGAGAGAGAGAATTTGCTAGAAGCCTTATTCTTAAGTGGGGCTCATTTCCATTGAGCATCCTATTTTTGTTTTAAGTTTTGACTAATGTAGTCAAGCCAGCCTCACCCCCACTAGTTCTCTCATTATATAGTAGAGATTTACACATTACCAAGGCTGGTCCAAATTTGTTCTAGTCACAAGAATCTTTTAATTTGCAATCACATGATAAATGAAAAAGCAATCTTTAAAATTCATGATTTATCGTCCACAGACGATCATATGTAGATCATGATCAACAGTGTAGACCATCAACATCACATATAAAATTATATATGTTTAGCACATGTTCCGTATATTTTATATTTGCTACAGCACATGTCCCATACTATGTGCTATAACACGTCTGATATTCTCTATTAAAATATCATGTTCTCTTAAGAATATCTGCTGACTCTTCAGATAGGTAATGTTTTCTTGAACAACATAGCTCTTTGAAACAGCGGAGGGCAGACAATGAAATTTGAACTCAAAATCTGCTGCTTAGAGAATTAATATTTTGGTTTTTCTTATCGATGTGCTTAGGGTTTCTGAAAAAAAAAATTGTTGAACCCAGTAGCTCCAATGAGGTCATAGAAGGAAGAATTTAGTGAATTAAGAGGAAATTGTACAAAAGTCGGTTGTTACAAGAAGTAATAATTTTTTTAAAAAAAAAAAGGAAAAAGTCTATATGAGTTTTCCATATAATAGAAACTGGATTAGGCCTACCTAAAGCCCGAAGAAGGTTTGGGCTGTCCTGCAAGCCTGCAAGACAAGCAACCCAAATAAGGTTTGATCTAAATTTATTAGATTGTTGATGAACAAGAACAATAGCCACTATAGGCCCGAAATGGGCTCTTGCAAGGGATAATAGTGGGCCAGCGAGGCCTGGACTGGGATTAGAGTCCGGTTTCAGCCCTAACATCGACCTTGCCCATCTGAAATCCAAAACTCGTCTTCTCAGCCCGGCCTTTGGGCTTCCCCTTTTTTTCTTCTAACTTTTTCTTCTCTTTTGATGGCTCATGTGAGATCTTTGGGGGAGGGGAAACAACATATTAGTTTAGAAAAAAGGGATTTATTTGTTTTCTTTACTTCTAGCATATATGTGCTGCATAAAAATTTAGAGAGTAACAGATGAATGCTTTATTACACGTCATTATGTAGGTCACATTATGTGTGTAAAGATTTGAAATTTTTATTGCATACCATTATGTACCACATTATTTAATGTGTATAACAGTTGGATACTTTATTGTATACCATTATGCAATCTCTTTTAATTTTTTGGTTTGAGATATAGAAAGAAAATCTGTATCTCATTCCTCTCTCTCCCTATCCCAACAAATATTTCAAATATTTTTCTCTATTATTATATTATACTATATGGGCAATCTGAAGAGCTATTTATGTCAAAAAGCTAGGTTGCACGTGCGCTGCTCAATGCTGGCTACTCGGGGGGTCACTTTACCTCTACGTGTTTGAGTCTTGAAGAGCCCGCACAAGGGCCAAAATCAGATTCCATACGACAGAGTTTATTTGACCTAACCCCTTAGGCTGGTAATTTATAAACTTAGTTTCTTTTCTTATTATTTTTTCTTTTATATTTTTCTTCATACTTTCTTGACTATTTTCATATTTTTTAACATTTCTTTTTTTTTAATTCTCTCTCTTTTTCATTTGTTTTCTTTCTATTCCAGTGTTTTTATTTTCTTTTTTAAAATTTCCTTACTCTATTTTTCAGATATTATTCTACTTTTACTTTCTTTTATTTTTTTCTTCATTACTCATTTCACTATCCATTATTCTTTCACTTCTTTACTTTTACTTTAGTTTTAATCTCTTTCATTTTTTTTATTTTTTATTTTTATTCTTATTTTTTCTATGTTTTAAAAATTTTGATATTTTTCATCTTTCTTTTTTCTTTTTATTTCTTTTATCTTATTTATTTTTGATTGACTATTATTTTCTTCCTATTTGATTTCTTCTCTTGAAAGTTTCTTTCATTTATTTTTGATCAGTCATTTATTTTCTTCTAGCTTTTCGTTTATGCTTTTTTTAATTTTTAATTTTTCTTTACTTTTTTCAATTCTACTTTATTTACTTTCAAAATTCTTTCTTTTCTTTTTTGTCCAGAATTTTAACATTTCTTCTTTTCAACTTTCTCTCTTTCTTTTTTCATTTGTTTTCTTTTTATTCAAGAGTTTTTTATTTTCTTTTATTTTAGATATTCTTCTTCTTTTTTTTCTTTTTTATTTTATTATTCCCTATTGATCAGTCATTTACTTTCTATTAGCTTTTCGTTTCTGCTTTTTTAAAATTTTAAAATTTCTATTTTTCTCCATATTTTTCTTGACTTTTTTAATTCCACTTTATATACTTATAAAATTCTTTCTTTTCTTTTTTATCCAGATTTTTAACATTTCTTCTTTTCAATTCTCTCTTTCTTTTTTCATTTGTTTTCTTTTTATTCAAGAGTTTTTTGTTTTCTTTGATTTTTTTAAAGTTTTCTTACTTTATTTTTGGATATTATTCTACTTTTTTTCTTTTTTTAATTTTTTTATTTTATTATTCCCTATTCTTTCACATCTATATTTTCTCGATTTTTCTTTCTTTTTTTAGCTTTTCATTTTCTTTCATTTTTCTATTTTGATTTTGTTCTATTTGTTAAAATCTTGTTTTCTTTTTTAAGATTTTTTCCTTCTTTATATATCTTTTCGCTTTTTTCTTTATTTTTCATTGAATGTTATTTTTTCATATTTAATTATTTGTACTCTATCAATTTATAAAATTGCTATATCTTATGTTAAATAGATATAGATAAAATTTCTAAATAAAAAGTTCGAATTAAAATATAAAAATATATCTCCATATCAAATTAGGGACCATTCAATTAAAAGAAAAAACCCCAGTGTATTACACTTGCACTTTTCTAGTAAAGATAAAATTGACGTCGATCTAAAATGTGTGTCCAATGATGACCATTTTAATTTAGATTTGTTAGCTAAGCAATGGATGGATCATGAATAAGAATATTGTTAGTTCTGACAGTTAATCAATATCACCGATCTAATTGATCAGGTCGGTAAATATCAGGCGGGAGGCTTTCCGTTTAATAGAACGTTCCTTAATTACAGAACCATCTTTCAATTTTCTTCCTTAGTTAAACACCAATATGACTGGAATTAATCACTCTCAATATATAGTTAAATATATTCTCAGTAATATTTAAATGAATAAATATTTTTCCATAAAAAGAACGTTAGTTCAATAATACAGTATATGGAGTGAGTGCGCATATAGCGAATCTCCTTAAAATAATTAGGTCCCTTGCTACGGTGCTAACGAGTTATTAGACGCTGGTCTCCTAAGATACAAGACTCCTTCACCGTATTTGGATAGCGCTATCTAATTACCGTACAGTCGAACCATAGTTAATCAGTACCTTCGCTAATTGAAATTTTAAAGCTTGGATGAAGACAAATTTCAAAGAGAATATTTGTCTTAATATGGAGGAATACTCACTATAAGAGAAGGGAGGGAGAGAGAAGAATTTATGTCGTAAGAAAGCACAAATTCAGGAAAAAAATTCGAAATTCTGCTTTGCTTCTTCATTGTGTAGAATAACTTGTTGTTCTGTTCTATGTTTTGGAAAGATTGAGAGGAGCACTATTTATAGCACTCCTGGAAAGTCCGTTGGAGGAAGCGGGAGCGTTATGACGGTTCTTGTCTGAACCGTTGACAACTGTTTTGTCTGAACTGTTGCAGCGGTTCTGTGAACAGCGCACCGGGTCGAGTCGAGTACAGTCATACCTACTTCTTTAAGTCGTGTACGGATATACATATAAGACATGTGACCCATATGCACTAGTGTGCCCGGTCCAAAAAGAGCCGGACCAGGTCTAACCTGCGCTCGCGCTCGGGCTCCAAGCTTCATCGCCGGGACGGGCGGCTGCGGCGCGCGCGGGCATCCTTTCCCCCCAAACGCGTGCAAAAACTCCAATTACCTAAAGGGCACACCCTTTGTTCCCATCTTTTCATATTTAAACACTTCAACTTTTCACACCACATCTAATGTGGGATTAAATTATTTTAGTTTTCTTTAGTCCCTTTTATCTATTTAATTAGGCTAACTTTCAACTTGAATATCTTATTCATTCAGAAAAAGAATTGAATATATGAATATACCACGTTCATCCCTAATGGAAGGAGAACACACTCCAACCGTTATCCGTTTGATTCTATCAACGAATCACGCCTCAATTCAGCTTAAAGATTCACTTAAAATTCTTCGTTTCCCAACAATCCCCCACTATGAATGGAGATTTAAGAAATTGACACATTATGAGACTGATTTTGTAGTGAAAAATATTTTAGGAAAGAAACTGTATCAGGATAGGTGAACTAGGTCTTGAACTTTTCATAGCGAAAGTCTTATCGGACTTACTAGCTAATTAGTGAACTAAGTTTTGAACTGTTAGTCGTTTGTATAAGCCAAGTCAACAGGCGTCACATAGTAATTTTCAAAATCAACTTTGCTTCTCGGTTGTGTTCATTTTGGCCCTGGACATTCTTAGTTTCAGAAAGTATTTTTAGGGAATCACAGCCTCCATAGAGACTCCTAAAGAGCCGACCCAGCTTTATACTCACATAAGTGATCGTCTTATTAAGAGTAGTCTACACTACCCCCCGCTTGTTTTGATAACAAGATATGAGCATCATTAAAAGCATTTGACTTATCTTAAATTCACGTGCAGAAAGCACTTGGGTGCACCATATGAATGAGTTGGAGTCAAACTCCTAAGTGCTTACTCGCAGAGTCAATCATAAATAGTTTTTCCTCTTGGACTTAATCTGTGGGATCTCCCGGCGCTAAGTGAGGTTTTCATTAAGCTGAGTCAGTAAGATTAGACTTTTAGCTGCATTCCCTCGATAATTTATACGCTCTCCATTTAGAACCTTTAGTAAACAGATCCGGTAGATTATCTTTTGATGATACAAAGTCAATAGAGATAATTCTTATATCTACAATGAATGTGTTAGACTTACCGTTATATATAAAATTTTATACCCGAGATATCGCCACTTGATTATCGCAGTGAATACATATGGTAGGCATTGGCTTAGGCCACAATTGTATATCTTTTAAAATTGTCGAAGCCATTTTTCTTCTTCTCCAGCCTTATTCAAGTCTATAAATTGCAATTCCATTGTGGAACGGACAATACATGTTTGTTTGAAATATTTTTAAGATACCGCTGCGTCTCCAAGAGTAAATATGTATCAGCTAATTGATTTTGATTCATTAGAATCTGTAATCCAATTAGCATCGTTGTATCCTTTAAGTACAAGTGGATGTTTTCTGTATCTCAAGGCATATTCTCTGATTTTAGATATGTAGTTTACTACTCATAGTAGAGCAGTCTAATGATCATCACTAAGGTTACTAGTGTATCTACTTAATTTGCTTATGACGTTAGAAATATTGGGTCCAGTGCAATTTATTAAATACATTAGACTTTGATGATTTGAGAATACTCCACCTGTCGTGTTTCAGTTCCTGTATTCTTGCGAAAGTGGATGTGTAGGAGAAAAACATTCATATTCATTTTTATCTCATGTTCCATGAATCTTTCTGTCTTCTTATCCACGTAATAGATTGAGATAAACTGATTTCATCTAGTGTTCTTATGATTCTAATTCCTAAAATTATATTAGCAACCCCAGATCCTTCATATCAAAATTGTTGAATAACATACGTTTTGTACACTTACTAACTTCAATATTAGTCCCAAGTATCAAAATGTCATCTACATAAAGACAAATAATGATACATGCATTTTCAACTATCTTAGTATAAACACACTTATCGCATTCATTGATAGTGAATCCATCTTTGATCATGACAGTATTAAATTTCTCATATCATCATTTTAGAGCATGTTTTAAACCATGTAAGGATTTGACCAATTTACACATCTTGCGTTCTTGGCCCTTAACTCTACATCCTTCAAGCTTCTTCATAGATATTTTTTCATTTAATTTGTCGTTTAAAAATGCAGTCTTAACATTCATTTGAGGGTATCTAAATTGAGCGATACTACAATCACAATTAACATCCGAATGGACGTTATTCTTGTTACTAGTGAATAAGTATCGAAATAATCAAGTCTCTCTTTTTGTCTATAACCCTTGAATACTAACCTAGCCTTGTATTTATCGATAGATCCATCGGGTCTTAATTTTCTTTTGAAAATTCATTTACTCTCGATTAGTTTACTTCCTCGAGGCAAGTTTGTCAATTCTTAGGATGGATTCTTTTTCGCTATTTATAACTTTTTTTTTCACATTTGTGCTTATGGAGTAGACATAGCCTCCTTAAATATTTGAGGCTCGCTTTCAAGTGCATATGATATGAAGTATGGACCGAAAGATTTTGAGATTCTTGATCTCTAACTTCTTCTTGGTTCAACTTCCGCATTAACTGTTGGTTCATTGGATCCTTCGTCTCAGAACGTTGTTTCACGTGTTCTTTTTTCAGAAGTCTTTTCTTCTTCTCGTTTGTACGGAAAGATGTCTTCAAAGAGCACAACATCTCTGGATTTGATAATCATGTAAAATATTTACATGAATATCGGATATTTCTAATTTGTGTACCAGAAATTTATAGGCATTGGTATTCAAGGCATAACTTATGAAAATGCAATCCATTGTCTTTACTCCCAATTTAGTCTTTTTTAGGGAGTGATGCCAGTACATTTGCAAGGCACCCCCACATTTTGAGGTAATGGTAGGAAGGTGCCCTACCATGCCAAAGCTCAAAAAGTATAAGATCAAGTTTCTTGTGGGATACTCTATTTAGAATATAATTTGCAGTCAACAGAGCTTCCCTTCCACAAGTTCTATGGTGCTTCAGAACTGATACAGATCGAGTTTTGCTAAGTAAAGAAGAAGAAGAAGAAGAAGAGAAGGCAAGGGGCTTAACGTTTTTGTGAAACACCCTGTGTCCAAATTTTCCCCCAATTTAAAGAGAGCACTGACGTCATCACAATGATGGTGATGACTGAAGTGTCACTTCTGTTGGCCCAATGGCCTTCCACCCTAGTTTTGATGATGATTAACTCATGTAGTTATGTTTACTAATAATCTTGTGTTGTTTAAGTTTCAGATCATTAACCAAGATATTAGTTGGTGATTAGCTTCAACAAGGAGTTTAGAAGCTTTTCATGGTGATTCCAGGGCTCAAGATTCAAGATCACACATTGCCTAGCCCATGGATGGAGTTTTGGGACCAAGCCGACTTGAAGATGGAAGATCATCAAGAAGACTTAGGTATCCTAGTTTAGATAGTGTGTTTAGATCCATTTGTAAAGCTTAGTATAGTTGATATGCTCAAGTGCACAAACACACACGTTTCATGATTTGGATTTTAGTTTTCATGAATATTAGATCAAAACAAGTTTACTTTATTCTTATGTATATTAGATATGTTCTAGATATACATACTTGCTTTAAAGTTGCTAGACAAACTTATTTTGACTATCCTATTCATGTTTTGGAAAAATTCAAGTTTGATAAAAATACAAGTGTTGGTTTTGATAAAATTTGCAAGACTTAAAAATGAATTGATATGATTGATATATGTCTTGAAATTTTTATCACAAGTTTGTTTATCAAAGTAAAATAATAAAACAATTTTTATGAAATTTTCAGAAAAGATAAAAGATTTTTCAAAATATTTTTAAACTGTTTTTCTGACCCAGTTTTCTGTTCCAGGCTTCAACCAGTCGACTAGTCAACTGACCTAGTCGACTTGGGATGAAGTCGGTCGACCGGGCCGATCGACCGACGTGCACAAAACTGTGCACATTTGGCAGACATTGGGACGGTCGACCGTCAGGGTCGACCGGGTCTGAGAGCAGTGCTCTCTGTTTGTTTGGGTCGACCGTGCCGGTCAACCGGGTTGCCCCAACGGTCACATTTCTGACCGTTGGCGGTCGGCCGGGCCGGCCGACCGGTAGCCTGTCAGGCTGCCAGCTCAGCCTAACGGCTAGTTTCTGTTTTGGCCTATATAAACCCCAACTCTTTGGGATTTTGGCCAAGATTTTTACAAGAGAAAAATTCCCAGTTTTTCAGAGTTTAAAACAAGTTTTCAAAAGAGTTTTTGGGCTTTAAACTTCTCATCTTTATTGTTTTGGGTTTTTGGAAAATCAAAGAAAACTAGGGTTTTGGGAGATTGTATTGATTTTCATTTTCTATCATTTACAAGAGATTTCCCAAGTAGTTTTTCTTTGTTGCTTGTTTCCAAAAACACCTAGTTATTCCACACTTGAGCTATCTTCTATCCTAATCTATTTAGGATCTTGTTTTTGTGGAAAAGAGAAAAAGAGAGAATTGTTTGAGGTTGCTAAGCCTCCAAGTTGTACACCCTTGCTTTTGTTGTATCCCTCTTTGGTAGAGGTTGATCGGGTGATTGGTTTACTCCCTCTAGTGAGAGGTGGAGTTTGGTTGTAAACCCTCTTCGGTAGAGGTGTTGTGGTTGTATTGGCTACGGGCCTACCCCTCGGTTGTGAGGTGGTTGTTTGAGAGAGGAGTTTGGTACTCCTAGAGTTGTAACAAATCCTCTTCGGTAGAGGTTCCCTCGGTGGGAGATAGTGGATTGGAAATCCTACACGGTGGTATAGGCGGGGATGTAGAGCTAGGGGCTTGAACCTCGAAACATATCTTGTTGTTAGCGTTTGATCCACTTGTCTCTCTAACTCTCTCTCTTTATATTGTACAAAGCATCATTCATAACATCATATCATATTTGCTTGTGTTGAGCATAATTCATATTGCCATTTCATATCTTATTGCTTGCATTGTACCTTACATATTTCATATTGCTATATCTTGTGTATGCTTGGTTGTTTGTGTGTGCCTCACTTGTACTTAATCAACAAGAGCTTCACATAGCACCTCAACCCATATCGAGGGGAATCAAGATGAGTTAGTCCAGAGCCCTTCACGGAAAATTCGGCTACACTTGTTGATTGTATTAAGTGTGTTGCAAAATTTGCATTAGCTTTCGCATTTAGCGCATTTAGTTCCTAGATTAGCACGTACACCTATTCACCCCCCCTCTAGGTGTGCTTTCAATTGGTATCAGAGGTAGTGCTCCTGATATTAGGCTTAACATCCTAGGAGTGAGATCCAATTGATTGCTAATCTATTGTTTGTATTTGCTTGTTTGCACACTCATATAGTTTGCCATGGACTTAATGACCCCACCTAGCTTTGACCCTTCCAACATTGTTGTTTGGAAGTATAGGATGTCCATGTACCTAAAGACCCTAAGTTTGCATGTCTTTCTTGCGGCCACCAAGAAATGTTATCTTGGAGATCGCAATCATATAGGGGCCAATGCACAAGCCCTTGAGGCCATTAGAAGCACATTAAATAAAGAATATCTGTTACTTGCTTCTAACTTTGATTCCGCATTTGCAGTGTGGAACATGTTAAAAACAACCACCACCTCCAAGCTTCAATTGTCAAATCAACCGGAGGAGTCTAGTGGAGAATCCGACTCTCAATGCTTAATGGTCCAAGGGAATGACTCCCTTGAGGTACATTCGGAACCCCACTTAGATAATGATGATTGTGCTAGTTCTTCAAATGATTATGTTGATCCCCATGCTTTGAATGAAGAACTATCAATTGTGTGTGAAAAATTAATTGAAAAATATAATTTGTTGAAAAAGAAAAGTCTAGGAATTGAAAAAGAAAATAAGAGTTTGCATTCTAAACTTAACAATATTTTGCAAGAGAAGGTTGAGATTTATAATGAAAGGGATTCATTGAGATCTCAATTAGAACTTGCACTTAAAGAAAATGAGTTTTTAAAATCTAAAAATGATTGTGAAACTCTTTTGAAGAAAAATGAAAATTTGTCTTCGAAAGTTGATTTTGTTTTAAAAGAGAATGTTGCTTTGAAAAATAAAATTATTTCTATTTCAAATGAGTTGAATGTTTATTTAGATAAAAATATTGTTTTACAAAATAAGATGGATGCACATGTTTTCCATGCTAGGATAGTATCACACACTTCACCTATTGCATGCCACACTTCTTCTTTAATTAATAATGATATATCCATACTTAAGAAGAAGGTTGATTGTTTGGGCTCCACTATGAGCCAATGTGCCATGAACCATACACGCTTGGAATCCTTGGTTCGAAAGAAATAAGTTCCATCTTTTCATGCACACCCTCCACGGCATACACATGCTCCTCACGGACACCATCACACCATGTATGCTCATGTGTACACTTGTACACATTGTGAACATAAGGGCCACCTTGCTAAATTTTGTTATGATAGAATACATACTCCTAATTTAGCAAAGAATTTTGTTTGGGTTAGAGAAGGTACTAACCCCCTTGGACCCAATAAGATGTGGGTACCAAAGACCACCCCTCCTTTATTTAATGTAGGTGTGGGCTCTCACATGACGTGAGAGTTGCCGTACCTTGGAGTGGATGCGTTCCGTACTTAAAGGAAATCAATTGGATGCATCACTTTCAAGGGAAGATTTGGTGGAGAGGACCACCTTGTTTTGGAGACAAAGGAGAGTTGCTTCTTCAGTTTTGGTAACAATCCTTTACTCCCATTTATTATTTACATGCTTTCATAATTAAAATTTATAGCATGTTTTGATGTTTTATAGCATGTTTCATTGTCTATGGATTAGTATGTAAATATCATGATTATTAGATCCTTGACATACATGTATAGTATTTGAGACACACATGCTTATATGAACCCATACTTAGTGTTCTCACTTTTGTTTAAGCTATAATGTACATCATGAATTTAATACATGTGAATCTACATAGTAATCATGTTTTAGTTTTATTATGATGATTTTTATATTGTGTTTTTGATGCTTCATGTGTTGATTACATGTTTAGATGTTAGTTTTCATTAAGACTAGGACTTATACTTGTGCATATAGTGGGCCACAAATAAATCTATATATGTTTGGGCTTGATTGCTTATTTGAACTCATTAGATGTGCTAGTATAGTCTAGTTTTGATGATTCATACATTTCAAACTTGTATTCCATTTTTGGATTTGTTTTATGAGTTTTCACTTCATGTATATGTTTGTATTGCCAAACTTTAAGATATACATGTATACCCCTTGAGTCATTTGCTTTTCATGCAAATATATATATGGACTCAATTGTGTTTAGGGATATGTATGTATACTTATTGTGTTGACAATTCATACTTATACCTTGAAATGAAATTTGTTTTGGTGAAGATTTAGTTTTTCTTGATTTTGTGTTTAATTGTTTAACTTCATGTATATGTCTATTTTGTCCAAACTATTAGATATACATGTTTATCCTTTTTGAGCCACGCGCCTTCATGCATATATATAATTTGTGGACTCTTTATGTTTTGGATATGTATGTATATTTTAGCTTGTATTAGACATACATATGCCTTGAAGATTAAATAGTTTTAGATGATTTTTCATGTTTTCATGTTTGAGGAATATTTGAGCTTTATTGGAAATTTCATAATGCCATGTCACACATTACTTGTACACTCACCATTTTTTAAATATTTCTCATGAGTATGTTTTCATGAGCATGTATGGACTTTATTGAATATTGAGTGTTTTTAAGTACTATGTGATTTACATGTGTTCTATGAAAACTATTTTGTGTTATTCCTTACTTGAAGGATTTCGTACTAGTTAACAAAATTTTTCATTTTTAACTAGTTCGTTTTCTTCGTTGTGATATGAGTTATACCATGCTTTTATTGTTATGTCAATTGGTATCATTGAACTCTTTCAATTGGTATCATTTTGATTCTTTTGTATACTCATATGTGTTTGTGTATGTATGTTTTCAAATGGTATCAATTTCTATTGGTATCTAATTTTCATACATATATGTTTTATTTGTGCTCAAGATATAAATTTTCACAAATAGTTGTTTATGCTAGAGCTTGAGCTTCAACTATTATTTCAATTGATTTAGTTTTCAATTGGTATCTTATTTCAAGCCTACGCATAGTTTTTGTTGGTATTTCATAAAGGGGGAGAAAACTTGATTTTCATATTTCAATTGGTATTTGTATTTCCACTCCCTTACTTTATGATAGAAAATAGTCATTTCAATTATTTATATGACTTAAAAAGAAAAATACTATCTTTTGATATCAAGATGTCTTGTGTTTTAAATTGGTATCTAAAAATTTGTTTAAAGTAAAATACAAAAGTTTTGATTTGTATTGACTATATGCAAGGAGAGCTTAACATCTCTTCCACATATAGATTCATGTTGAGTGTATCTTGTATTAAGGATCTTAACATCTCTTCTTTATGTGGTACACGTGTGTAGGGGGAGCTTCACATCTCCTCTTATGCATTACATAATGTGTGTTATGTGAATTAGGGCTTAACATCTCTCCTTCATGTAATGCATATGTGTAGGGAAGCTAACTTAGCGTCTTCCTCTTCATGAATGTATATAGCATATAACATTTATTGATCTTTTTTTACTTTCAATTGATATCAAGATGCTTCATTGACATATTTTCTATTGATATCCTTATTGATTGTCACCCCTTATTGACCTTGTTTTTGTTTTTAGACAAAAAGGGGGAGAACATTTGTTTTCATTGTTTTGATTGACATAAAGGGGGAGAAAGATTTTTACCCCTCATTTTATTTATTGTTTTGATTGTTTACCCCTTTGTTGATGATTGACAAAAAGGAGGAGAATTACTTGTGAGTTTAACATGCATTATATAAAAGATGTTTTTAATATGCATGATTTGTTCAAGTTTTTATATATGCATATTTATGTTTTGCATATATTAAGTTTAACATAGTTTAATGTTAATTGATCTCTAGAACATGTTTTGTTTTGAATATTTCATTTGGTATCTAGAGCATCTTGTTTAAGCATTGTCATTCATGCATATTTATGTTTATTTGTTTTATGCATGAGTTAAGGGGGAGCTTCTTTGAAGCTTAACTTTAATCCATGCATATATAACTCCATTAGTTTTGTCATCATCAAAAAGGGGGAGATTGTTGGCCCAATGGCCTTCCACCCTAGTTTTGATGATGATTAACTCATGTAGTTATGTTTACTAATAATCTTGTGTTGTTTAAGTTTCAGATCATTAACCAAGATATTAGTTGGTGATTAGCTTCAACAAGGAGTTTAGAAGCTTTTCATGGTGATTCCAGGGCTCAAGATTCAAGATCACACATTACCTAGCCCATGAATGGAGTTTTGGGACCAAGCCGACTTGAAGATGGAAGATCATCAAGAAGACTTAGGTATCCTAATTTAGATAGTGTGTTTAGATCCATTTGTAAAGCTTAGTATAGTTGATATGCTCAAGTGCACAAACACACACGTTTCATGATTTGAATTTTAGTTTTCATGAATATTAGATCAAAACAAGTTTACTTTATTCTTATGTATATTAGATATGTTCTAGATATACATACTTGCTTTAAAGTTGCTAGACAAACTTATTTTGACTATCCTATTCATGTTTTGGAAAAATTCAAGTTTGATAAAAATACAAGTGTTGGTTTTGATAAAATTTGCAAGACTCAAAAATGAATTGATATGATTGATATATGTCTTGAAATTTTTATCACAAGTTTGTTTATCAAAGTAAAATGATAAAACAATTTTTATGAAATTTTCAGAAAAGATAAAAGATTTTTCAAAATATTTTTAAACTGTTTTTCTGACCCAGTTTTCTGTTCCAGGCTTCAACCAGTCGACTAGTCAACTGACCTAGTCGACTTGGGATGAAGTCGGTCGACCGGGCCGGTCGACCGACGTGCACAAAACTGTGCACGTTTGGCAGACATTGGGACGGTCGACCGTCAGGGTCGACCGGGTCTGAGAGCAGTGCTCTCTGTTTGTTTGGGTCGACCGTGCCGGTCGATCGGGTTGCCCCAACGGTCACATTTCTGACCGTTGGTTGTCGGCCGGGCCGGCCGACCGGTAGCCTGTCAGGCTGCCAGCTCAGCCTAACGGCTAGTTTCTGTTTTGGCCTATATAAACCCCAACTCTTTGGGATTTTGGCCAAGATTTTTACAAGAGAAAAATTCTCAGTTTTCCAGAGTTTAAAACAAGTTTTCAAAAGAGTTTTTGGGCTTTAAACTTCTTATCTTTATTGTTTTGGGTTTTTGGAAAATCAAAGAAAACTAGGGTTTTGGGAGATTGTATTGATTTTCATTTTCTATCATTTACAAGAGATTTCCCAAGTAGTTTTTCTTTGTTGCTTGTTTCCAAAAACACCTAGTTATTCCACACTTGAGCTATCTTTTATCCTAATCTATTTAGGATCTTGTTTTTGTGGAAAAGAGAAAAAGAGAGAATTGTTTGAGATTGCTAAGCCTCCAAGTTGTACACCCTTACTTTTGTTGTATCCCTCTTTGGTAGAGGTTGATCGGGTGATTGGTTTACTCCCTCTAGTGAGAGGTGGAGTTTGGTTGTAAACCCTCTTCGGTAGAGGTGTTGTGGTTGTATTGGCTACGGGCCTACCCCTCGGTTGTGAGGTGGTTGTTTGAGAGAGGAGTTTGGTACTCCTAGAGTTGTAACAAATCTTCTTCGGTAGAGGTTCCCTCGGTGGGAGATAGTGGATTGGAAATCCTACACGGTGGTGTAGGCGGGGATGTAGAGCTAGGGGCTCGAATCTCGAAACATATCTTGTTGTTAGCGTTTGATCCACTTGTCTCTCTAACTCTCTCTCTTTATATTGTACAAAGCATCATTCATAACATCATATCATATTTGCTTGTGTTGAGCATAATTCATATTGCCATTTCATATCTTATTGCTTGCATTGTACCTTGCATATTTCATATTGCTATATCTTGTGTATGCTTGGTTGTTTGTGTGTGCCTCACTTGTACTTAATCAATAAGAACTTCACATAGCACCTCAACCCATATCTTGGGGAATCAAGAGGAGTTAGTCCAGAGCCCTACACGGGGAATTCGGCTACACTTGTTGATTGTATTAAGTGTGTTGCAAAATTTGCATTAGCTTCCGCATTTAGCGCATTGAGTTCCTAGATTAGCACGTACACCTATTCACCCCCCCTCTAGGTGTGCTTTCAACTTCGTGTGCCCGCTTGCTTCACATCCTAGCTGTTGCACAAATCCCGATGTGATCGATTTTCCTCCCAAACGACGGCTACCTGCAAGCAAGCACGCAAATTTGACACTCCACCATGATCGCCAGCTTTTCAAACTTAATATTAAATGCGCCTGCGCGAAAGGCAGAACGGATGCCTCAACTGCTCCCACTAGAATATAAAGGGTCAACATGATCCTCCGAGATGACACGTCAGACCAACTGACTCCTCCGACCACTGAGCAGGAATTGCCTCGGGGCATGGATCAGTCCGCTCCCCTCCTCCTCTGTCGGTGACTCTGAGGAGGAGGACGCGGAGGGGCATCTATAGTGGTCAATTCTCGACCCGAAAGCGAGATCACGACACGTGGCAAACCCGAGGATACAATGAGGGAACAATCGTTATTCGACCATTAGCCAAGTACCTCTGCCATCCAACCTCAGATCAAGCACCCATGAGCTCGGGTCCAACCCTTACCCATCAGTCCCCACATCACCTCAGGTCAAGTGTCAAAGAGCTCGGGTTCAACTCCGACTCGGCGGCTCTGACATCACCTCTCGAGCCACCGACAAGCCCAACTCCCCCTCGACATTGGAAGCTCCTGGAAGATTCCTCCAGCACAACTCAGCGATGGGATTCTCAGAACTACCATATCAGATTTCAAATGTATAGATTAAATAGATCTTATCTCCAACCAACAGACTTTATCTTCGGTCAACAGATCTTATCTCTAGCAACGGATCAGGCGGTTACAACCAACAGATCGAGTAGTTATAACAAACAAATTGAGTTATTACGATTATGACTAATTGCCCAGATTAAACAGTTACTCTTATGTATAAATCCTTCATCCTCTCCAATGATAGAGGGGTTAGATCACAAAAATCCTAGCACATTTGTAATCATAGAGCCACTGATCTCTGCTTGTAATTATTTCGAATTAAAGTAGAATCTCTCTCTCTCTCTCTCTCTCTCTCTCTCTCCCTCCCCCCCCCTTGATTTTTCTCTTTCGAGTTTTCACATAAATCCCTGTGCGTTTGCTGTGGTTATTTACCTCTGCGTTTTCTGCAATTTGGTTCACGTGAGAAAGTCCTCAAAGAATTGTTGTCTTTATGATAGATCTCGCCTCCCCAGCGGTGCACCCGAATCACGACTAACCCCGAGAATACAACCAAAAGTCTTGGCTGTTAGCCTTCGCGTTGTGCACTCAGCGTCAGTTAGGAGAACTGCTTTTGTCCAAAGAGAAGTTCACGGGGGAACTGAAAACCTCTTGAGAAAGAATTTCAAGGGAGAGGAGATAATCTTTTGTTATGTGTTTTTGCTGAACAAACAAGGTTGTATTTATAGCCCCTGTTGTAACCTTTATATTAGGAAAATCGCGAGACACGCGAACGCGGTTGCGGTTATTGCGAGATACGCGATCGTGATTGCGAGTTGTTGTGCCACTCGTGATCGGGATCTCACCCGATGCACGGATCTCGCGCTACTCGCGATCTCACCCAGTGGCGGACGCAGGTGGGGGCGAGCGTATGCGGTCGCCCTCACTGGAGTTGGGTTAACTAAGCAAAAACTCCAACTTGGATCATTTCTCCTGATCTCCCAAAAAAAAAAAAAAAACCCTCTAGTTTCTCCTAATGACAGATTCTCAGTCTCTCCTCTGGGGATTGAGAACTCTCACAACCTCTCTGCAATGAAGTTTATCAAGAATTCACTGCGTAATAGAATGGATGATGAGTTGATGAATGATTGCTTGGTGACATAAATTGAAAAAGACATATTTGACAACATTGACAATGAATCAATCATTCAACGATTTCAGAATATGGCTCCTCGAAGAGGAGCATTATAATTTAGAGTGAGATATGTTGTCTTGTATGGGAGCCTCTTTATTTTTTTTGTAATATCAAACTTGGAATATGTTGTTTGATTTTTATAAATTTTCAATTTTAGTTCAAAATGTTTTCGCCCTCACTTAGTGAAAATTCTGCGTACGCCACTGATCTCACCCGATATACAGATCTCGTGATTGTGGCTGGAAAAAAAATAACAACAACAAAAAAAAAAATACTATTTTAAAAATAATTACTGAGTGGCAAAACCAAGCGCCCAATTTAATTTGCACACTTCCTCTGCATGCACACCACCCAGTTAAAAGGTTTTTTTAAACTCGAGCCCAAGGTTCCCTTGGGATAGGTTGCAACCACACATTAATTCTTAAGTGAAGAGATGTACATGTACATGTTCCATTATAAACTCAAAGGGATTTGTCATTCTATCTCACGTGGGACTAAATAACATAGCCTTCAAGTGATCCCTCTACTGTTCAAAATCAAAATTAAGATTCAAAAATCTAATAGACTTCAAGTACTAGAGACAACATACAACACAAGTATTTTCGATATAGATTCTGAGGTTTCCCATCTAAAGGAATCAAAGCTTAATTCAAAGAAAAGCTTAATCCTTAACACTCAACATTCAGTTTTGTCATTTGCATGCAACCGAATCTGCCGACAGATAAACATGAAAACAAATATCACAGCGAAAATTTATCCAAATGAACAGTCGAGCTGAGCTGATACATTGTCCTAAAAACCCAAAACTCATCAAAAGCATCACTTCAGTTGTTTACTCTTCTCGCCAATGGACTGCGACCAAATACGCACTCTCAAACAAAACTCAAAAGTGCTCACGGGGCTCAAAGAATTAACAAACAGAAAACTCGCAGCACCTCAGCTGTACTCGTCATCACATCCACCCACAGTCAATCAATCACTCGTTCACAACTAACCACCAATCTCCACACAAAAAGAGTACAGAGCCCAATCCCTGCTCGTGATCCCTCCCCAGGATGTTGCCAACTTCAGTGAGGGGCCTGAACTCCTCTATATATAAACAACCCGCACAAGCATTTGCACTCACGCTTTCAATTCAACCAAATGGCCGAGCTTCCAGCAACGCTTGCCTTCTTGCTTGTCATCGTCTTCGCCGCTGCAGCGGGGGCTTCGGCAGCCCGTGAGCCCTTCCGGGCTTCGGCCCAGCAGGGGTTCTGCCACATGACCCAGGGTGGGCTCACAGCGTGCAAGCCCGCAATCATGGGCCCGAAGCCCGCCCCGAAGCCCACGGGCGCGTGCTGCGCGGCGCTCGCCCATGCTGACCTCAACTGCCTCTGCTCCTACAAGAACTCCGGCTGGCTGGCGGTGCTCAGGATCGACCCGGACCTCGCCATGCAGCTGCCTGCCAAGTGTAACATGACGCCGCCGGAGAAGTGTTAATATGGGCAGCAGGGAGGCCCATTGGGCCTGACTTCCTGTGTTGGAATATTAATGGTGCTGCTTTGGTTTGCTAGCTGGCCTGGCCTGCTTGCCTTGTGTTAGGGTTTTATTTTGCGTCTGATTTCTACTACGAGTGTGCTAGTGTGTCTTTGTTTCCTAATTGCCATGTTATGATGTAATCTGCTTGTTGGTGGTTAATGAAATTGACTGTTGTTCAGAACTTCGATATTCTTCTGCTGTATATATTAGTAGTTGAATTTTTCTACTAACTTTAGTGGATCAGATCTTGCGTTTTGCAGACTTTTGGTTCATTGATTGTTTTGGAAGTGGGCCATGTTTTGTCTCGTCACGCCTGTGGGCCAACACAGAGAAAAAGCTAGGCCCAAACGTTGTATAGGCCTAAAGTTGTAGGCTCAGGTGTCGTGTTAGACCAGCTCATTCGTGACTCCGTTAATACTTAAAGCGGAGCGGCTCATTTGTGTCCTATTTGACCCTCAAATTTTGTATTCGATTTGAGCCTTTTACTTATTCATCTATAATAATAGTATAAATTACTTGAATTTACATAAAACTAAGTAGCATATTATCTGACAAGCTAGGAAATAGAAATTAAGGAATATAAAATTTAAATAGTCTTTAGTACATTTAGTTATGAGTCAAATTAATTAGTATAATACATAAAGTGTGTTAGATAATTATTAGGTAATTAAACTATTATTTAACTTGTGTCTCTAATCACGCTTCCATTGTATGGTTCATGCCATGCTAGGTGGTGGCTAGCTCATGAACGGCCTGAAATAAATATGAGTCGTAAATTTTAGACTCAAGACTTCAGTGATGGTAGTGTTTTCAATATTCATGTACCATCATGCATTGGGCGAGCCAGACCCATTTCCAACCCTAGTTCAGTGGAGCTATCCATACTTTCCAAATGATTTTGAAAGGCAACAAGCCAATTATCTATTTCCAAGAAGATGAAATCGATCTTTTTTCTAAGGGAAACTTAGGGCCTGTTTGGAGGGAGGGAAAAAAATTGAAAAAATGCACCGGGGCCCACAAGAAAAGGTTTCCCATGGAAAGGGGAATGATGGGGCCCAGCTGGTCAGATTTCTTAATGGTTTTCCGCCCAAAATGGGTGAAAAACTGCAGCCCTTTGCAGTCGGGGCCGGCGCCTAAAATGGTGGGACCCACAAACATTTTCTCAGTTTTCTCAGTTCTCACACAAATAGCTTTTTCGTAAACTGTCACTGGGGCCCACCGCAAACGCAGTGTCCACCCCAAAATCTTGCAAACAAACATGCCCTTATTTACATCCCTCGAGAAGAACTCCTTGTTAAAACCCTTCTGATGCTTTTTTATGTATCAAACGCCCCTCAAGTATCAAACCTTCCTCTCTCTCCGTATTTCATAGTCACACAGGATAGTACATGGAGGTTAAATATTCAGAATGCCCCTTCTAACCTGCTGACGCATGTCATGTCAGGTGCATTAAATGCGCCTGAGGTGCAGAAATAGGTGGATATTTTCTGAAATTGTTCACATGTAAAATCGAATATGTTCACCTGGTGCAGAAAAATATGCATGCTCAAAAGCTATCCATATGTAGCTCTAATTTGTCCATTTGTAGCTCTAAATAATGTAAGATTTGTATGATTTAAAATCTTACGTTATTCTGGTATTACTGGTATTAGAACTTTAACGTGCTTATTTTACAAGAAAAATGTGTAATTTTTCTTGCATACTATTTAATTAGCCAAAACAAAAGATATTTTCTATTTAATTTTTTTTAAACACAGTATATTATTGTTTTTTTTCTTATAAATTTAATTTTCTGAATTTTTTATTACAACAGTGCTCCCAATAAGTGTTCTTACTAATTTGAAAATGATAAATATATTAAACTAAAAGGTTGGTAAGTTTATATGAGATATAAACTACTAAATAAAAAGTGGATAGTTTTATTTAAAAAAATAGAACTAAAATTGGCCACTTTTTACAGTCAGTTTTAGGCTTAATATATCCATTTATAGGTCAACTTGTCCACATTGTTATCAATTTATCCACCTATAGGTTAACTTGTTCACTTGTTACTGAAATGTCCAAAATAATTTAGTTGTATATATGTATATGAAATTGTCCATATTGTTTTCAGTATGTCCACTTGTAGTGAAATCACCTAGAGGGGGTGAATAAGTGATATGCTAATCAATGTGAAAATTAAAACTTAAATAAAAACACAATAACACAATAAACAAATCCAAACTCAACAACCAAGAAATGAAGTTGTATATCCGGTGAAGCGCTCTGAATTTCTCCTCGTGATTCGTCTAAAAATAAGAGTTTGATGTGCACAATTACTTTCTTGGTTTATACGAGTGCAAGCATATAAAACAATATTAATACAAAAAAAGAATAGCAATTAAGCATAAGCATAAGAATGAGATAATATCATGCATATAAGGTTGAGCACAATTAATAAGTATGCAAGATATAAATAGAGAGTTGAATTGAGAGAGAAAATCGAGCAATCGCAAACACGAGAGATTTGTTTCGAGATTCGAGCAACTTGCTCTACGTCTCCGCATTCACCCTAATGGAAGATTTTCACTGTGCACGATCCCGCAACTTGCTACAGTTAATTTTGTGGTCATATAAATCTCATTTGTAATGAGTTATAACACAAAATAGTTAATTTTTTAATCATATAAATCTCACTTGCATTCTAATTACAGCCCATTTTTTATTTTTTCTTAATTAATTTTTATTTTAATATTATTATGCGGTTAACTTTGTGGTCAACTTTTTCACTTTCACTTCCACATTACCATCCAAACACTGGAAAAGACATAATATTTTTCAAACCACACTTTTCAACAACATCCAAACACCGAAAAACTTACTAACCAATTCCCAAATTCCAAAGGGAACTATTACTACTTCCTGACTTTCTCGCTTCCACCCTTAACCAAACAGGCTTGTGTATAACGGTTGGATACTTTATTGTATACCATTATGCAATCTCTCCATATAGAAAGGGATGAATCTTTTGGATTGTGTAACGCCCCGATCCCGCAGGTACGGGGACGTTATGGCGACGTACATACGCAGGGCGGAAAAACCCTCACGTACGTACGCTAAGCCTCAGTACAGGAAATCCCCTCTCTATATATAAGAGTTTCAGCAGGAAATAAGTACAAGAATACCTGCAGAAAGAGGTTAGTGCTCATAACAGAAAGGAAAACAGGGATAAGTAAGATAACAAAAATAAATCACAAAGATACCTATGAATGGTTTCGATGATGAGTCTCCTATGTGAATCCAATAGACTATCTGACAATACGATAACTCGGATCTCCAACCTAGGCACGCAAACTCAGGGTCGTCAGAAAGCGACCTAGTGAGTGGTAAAATGAAGGAGGCAGCAATATGTACTACAATAATACAAGCACGATAATAATATATAAAACATGTTTCTGTCATAGTGATACCATATAATAGAAATTTAATAATCTGTAGAAATATAACAATGACATATTTTAATACCATCACCACCTAGCATGTTATCATCGGGTCATGTCCACAGTAGTCTCCAGTTTGATATAATCAATATAGTGGTGAGTGATAGAACTGAACATGCAGATGTGCAGCATGCAATATACTCATACTACTGTGTTGTGTATATATACAAAATGAAGTATGCAAGGTATACATAAAGCTGAATATTTACAATGCAGGGTATACATGCACCTGAATCGCATGTTACCACATGGAGTGTAACGAATATCAGAAAGTGTAACAAGATATACAGGTGACATGATAGTGAATAACATATCAGGAATAGTAACAAATATGAAGGGACAATAATATACGTGAGTCGAGCATGTCATGTGATTTATACAATAATAACAATCAGTATCACCTGATATTTTAGTCAATCTCTTCCAGTGTCCCATACCACTGGCAGTTCATACTGGAGCCCGCACTCCAGTCAAACCTATCCGGACATGGCATACGGGTACCATTATCCAAAAGAGAGAGTGACCAAATAACAAGTGTTCCCGACGTCACTATTGTGTATACTATTTTATTATGTTAATTGGAAACCAAATGGTCGAGGAGCTCTTATCGGGTAGGTGTATCCCGTGCATACCCGGGATCATGGCCTTAAACAAACCCCTGGCTGCTGAGACCAGGGCCCTCCGCTAAGAGGGGAGCACGAATCAAGTAACGGGAGCTTATGGAGCTATACAATCAGTAGGTAGCACTACCATCCCCTGCAGTGGGAGTAACAATATGGATCCAGTACATCCACCAGATAAGATCTAATCAACCGTCAAGTCTCCCCCATCCCCAAGTTATATTTCTGATATTTAAAGTACACAGTGTAGCAAGAACAAATACAGTGCATGGTACATGTAACATGATAACAGGACCTGAGCTCTGTTGATAGCATAAAATAAGATAACGGGAAATGGGAAACAATAGATGTGGGATTCCACACATCGCATATCAACAGCTCATGTATTCAGTAACAGAAAATCCAATATCAGTAACGGGAAATAATCATGTAACAGGAAAACCTGAATATACAGGCAATATAAACAGTGATCCATATGACAAGAAGATAGAAATAATACATGCATGTAACAGTGATGTGTAAACATGACATAACTGTGTACCGAGCATCCATGTAACGATGATAACAATAATATGAAATGCGGTATTCCGTTAATGGGTATATCCGTATTCCAGTGGAACATATACGTGTAGCAATAAGCTGTGTAACATATCTGTGTATCACTAGTACATGTACTAATAGTGGTCAGTGTATAATGTAATACCATGTCCAGTGAACTACAGTATCCGTGTAATGATGATACCAGTGCATGACATAACGGTCTCTAGCATTCATGTCCAGTGACCGTGTAGTGTTATAGAGTATCTGTGGATCCGTATACATGTAATGATAGTTATCTAACTGTGATACAATACATGAAATAATAGGGTCCAAAAATATGGTGAAATAGTGGCCCGAATGTCAGTGGCTGTGCAGGTATGATGACTGTGTCAGAGTTGTATATTTCAGTATTTATTGTTATTATTATTAAATCACCTATAGTTATATTAAATCAGGAAGCAACTTCCAATATTAACGTTTAGTCCTATTACAATGAGTTTTCAACCATTACAAGTTAGTACTTAATAGTGACAATGATTTATCCATAATCAAGATTTATGACTGAAAGCAATCAATCAATTTAGGATCTCTAAATAAATATATCTTATAAAATAAAAACACTCACAAACGAGCCATGGGAAGGTAGCTCTCTTCCTCACGATCGCAACGGATTCAGAATCGTCCAAATCGGAGTCCGGATGCTCCAGATATCGCCCGACCACTAAAAGTAATAGAAATGGATTACATATGTAATACAAATATTTCAAATGTAATTAATAAAAAGTAGAAGGGGGTTTTCCGCAATATTACCTTTATTGGGTGTTGGATGCGGGTTTGGCTGGTAACGGGTCGGGTTTGGATCCAATACCCAAACCCGTAACTTAAGTTAAATGGTTATTGGGTACTTTGGGTTAATGGGTACCAACCCAATAGGGTTATTGGGTTCGGGTTCACACCCGAACCCAATTAATCACACAGCAGCAGCAGCGGCAGCAGCCGCTGCCGCTCCTCTGTAGGCCGGCCGGCCAGCTTAGCTGGCTGGCGACCAGCGAGACCCACCGGCGGCGGGTGTAGCCGCCGGCGGTGGTCACACAGAGAGAGGGGAAGAGAGAGAGAGAGAGAGAAGACGCAAGGGGGCAGCGGCAAGGCCCAGCCTGGCCGCCTCACTGGCGGTTGCCCAGGCCGGCGACGGCGCTCAGGCCACCGGCGACGGTCTGGGGCCACGCACAGAACGGGGAGAGAGAGAGAGTGTGTGTGAGAGAGAGAGAACAAGAGAAGGGGAGGAGTTTACAGTAGAAGAAGAAGGGGAAGAAAAGAAAAGAAAAAGAAGGAGAAGAAGAAGAAGAAGAAGAAGAAGAGGAGAGGTGGCGCCTGAGCTCGGAACGCCGTGGCGCCTGGCCGGGGCCACCGGCACTGGCGGTGCGCCGGCCGTGGTGCGCCCACAGAACCCACAGAGAGAGAGGGAGTGGGATGAGAGAGAAAGAGCTTGAGAGAGAGAAAGTGAGATAGAGAGTTAGGGGGAGAGAGAGACGGTTTAAAAGAAGGAGGAGAGAGAGTTGGCGGTGGGTTAAGGTGGCGGGGAATTCTCCAGAGAAGGGAAGAAGGGGAAAGAAAAAGAAAAGAAAAAGAAAAGGCTTTAATTAATTAAAGTAATAGTATTTAATTTAATCCAGAATTTGACTAGTCCCGAACGGTTACCAAAAATTATAGAAAATAGAGAATATTATCCTGAGACATAATATAAAATGGTTTGAAGAAATGTAGTCTAGTTTGCAAATTAAAAATCCGAAAAATATCGCCGATATTGGGCGACACCGGTTTGGCCCGATTTTTGATAACTTCAGAAAAATCCCTAAAAATACCATAACATAGAAAATATAATTTTAAGATACAAGGTGAAAGTGGATTCTTAAAAGTCTACTCTGTTTGTGAATTAAAAATCGTAAAGCCGATTCTCAGTATCGGTCGACACTGACTACAGAGATTTTCCAAAATAATCCAGAAAAATTCCAGAAATTGACTCAATTTGACTACCAGGAAGGTTAAATCAACTTTGTACGCCGTATCGAGTACTGATATGGTGATACGTATATCGGGATCAGGGGGTTACAGATTGAGATATAAAAAGAAAATCTGTATCTCATTCCTCTCTCTCCCTAACCCAACAAATATTTTTCTCTATTATTATATTATACTATATGGGCAATCAGAAGAGCTATTTAGGTCAAAAAGCTAGGTTGCACGTGCGCTGCTCAATGCTGGCTAGTCGGAGGGTCACTTTACCTCTACGTGTTTGAGTCTTGAAAAGCCTGCACAAGGGCCGAAATCAGATTCCATATGATAGAGTTTACATGACCTAACCCCTTAGGCTGGTAATTTATAAACTTAGTTTCTTTTCTTATTATTTTTCTTTTATGTTTTTCTCCATACTTTCTTGACTATTTTCATATTTTTTAACATTTCTTTTTTTAATTCTCTTTTTTTTTCATTTGTTTTTTTTCTATTCCAGTGTTTTTATTTTCTTTTTTAAAATTTCCTTACTCAATTTTTCAGATATTATTCTACTTTTACTTTCTTTTATTTTTTTCTTCATTTTTTACTTCACTATCCATTATTCTTTCACTTTTTTACTTTTTGAGTTTTACTTTAGTTTTAATCTCTTTCATTTTTTTTATTCTTATTTTTTTTCTATGTTTTAAATTTTTTTGGCCTTATTTTTCATCTTTCTTTTTTTATTTCTTTTATCTTATTTATTTTTGATTGAGTATTATTTTATTCCCATTTGATTTCTTCGTTTCTTGAAAGTTTCTGTTGGCCCCGAGGTCCTTCACTCTAGTTTTAATGATGATTAACTCATGTAGTTATAGTTTACTAAAAATCTTGTGATATTTAGTTTCAGATATTTGATCAAGATATTAGTAGGTGATTAGCTTCAACAAAGGTGTTTTGGAGCTTTCACATGTTGATTCAAGAGCTCGAGCGTCAAGATCGCATCTAGTACTCGGTTGGAGTCAAGCTCGTTGGATCGTGTTTGGATCGAGGCTACTTGGAGAAGGAGTTCTACAAGAAGACCTCAGTTTGTTTAGTTAAGATTGTTTAGATCTTATTGTAAAGATTAGATAGTGTTGATATGCTCAAGTTCACAATACACACATCTTTTAAGTTTATTGGTTTTCAGTTTTTCGGTTTAACAGGTATTGGATTTCATGTCAAAAACACAGATATAATATCTTTCATATATATTGAATTTTATCCATATACGATATGCTTCAAAGTTGTTTCAATATCATGTTTTTGTATTTACATGTGTTTTGGAGAAAACGGTTTTCCATTTCAAAAGTTTGATTTTTGAAAAATACCGATTTTGTATTTATGGCAAATTTTCATATCACAAAAATAGTTCAAATAGTTTGAAATATGTGTTGAATTTTGGTCACACATATTTGTATTTCAATGCTAATAAAAGAACTTATTTTTGTGGAATTTATGTGATTTTATGGGATTTTATGGAAGTCAAAATACCAAGTTTTTAATCTCTAAAAATTATCCTGGCTGTTCTGCCGGTCGACCGGACGGTCGATCGATACAGAAGTCAGTCGACCGGTCCGGTCCACCGATGTGCACAGATGTGCATAAAGCCATTTGGCTGGAAGGCCGGTCGACCGACCCGGTCGACCGCCAGAGAGCTTTGTGTAAATCACCTAGAGGGGGGTGAATAGGTGATGGCTAATCTAATGGTCACTTAATGAAAAATAATGCGGAATTAAAAACTATTATGACCTAAACAAACTTATTACACTAAACACCACGTATAATACAAGAGTGTAGCCGAATTCCCCGTGAAGGGCTCTAGACTAACTCCTCTAGATTCCCCTAGATAAGGGTTGAGGTGCCGTGTTGGCTCTCTTGGTTGAATACAAGTGTTAGCAAACAATCCCAAGCATGTATATCAATATGAGCACACAAGTATATCAAGCATATAAAGATTAACACAATAATTGAATGCAAGATATAAACAAGGAGATAGAGAGAGTGAGCAATCGCAAACATAAGGGATTTGTTTCGAGGTTCGAGCACACTTGCTCTACATCCCCGCCTTCGACACATGAAGGATTTCCACTATGCTTGATCCCAATGGATCACTCCTCGGTGCCGCAACACCTACAATCCCTCGGACTCTCTAGTCCCGTACACACCGAAGCTCACCGGCTCGCCGAGGCCGCACCTCAAACAAAAGAGTTCGCACCCGAACTCGAAACACCGAGTCCCCACTAGGACCCGAAACAATGTGAACACACACGTCCGCCTCCTCAAAGAACAAAGAACAAGTCTTTGGTGATCACAACACTTGATCACCTAAAAAAAAACAATCTCACTACAACACTCCTATATGATGAATAGAAATGAATAGCTCAAGTGTATGTGTGAGAAAACAAGGTAGAGAATGGTGGAGGAAAACTTCAAGAAAATCTCTTTTAAACTCTTGATAAAACTTTCCTTTTGATTGGAAATATTTGCTCTCAATTTTTTGGAGAAAAACCTCTGAAAAGAGTAGGAAAAATTGGCTTGAAAAGTCTCCCTAAATCTTGATCAAAACAGCCCCCAAATGCCCCATTTTATAGAGTCTGAAAAACTAGCCGTTGGGGTCTGACAGAGCTGTCGGACGACCGCCCGGTCGTCCGGCCAACGGTCATATTTCAGACCGTTGTGCCATCGGTCGACCGGTCGGCCGACCAAGGCCAGGATACAGAGAGCAAGTCTCTCTATCCGTCGGCCGCCCTGCCGCCCGGGGCCTTTCCAGAGAGCAGTGATCTCTGGATGGTCGACCGTCTCGGTCGGCCGGCCCTCCTGCCAGAACTGGCGTGCACGTCCGTGCACGTCGGTCGACCGGCTAAAGCCAGGTCAGAAAACTATAAAGGTATTAAAACTTGGTCTTTTTGATTGAAATAAAAATCCCATAAAATACTGAAAAATCTACAAAAATAGTTTTACCAATATACTTTGATAAACAAATATGCTTACACAAAATCAAGGCATGTTACAAATGATTTGGACTATTTTTGTAACTTGGAAATATTGGCTCAAAAGAAAACAGTATTTTCCAAAACTTGATTTTTCTAAAACTTGTTTTCCAAAATATCACCAAATACAAAAATAAGATATTCTAAACACTATTAAAGCATATGGTGCATGGATATGATCCACTACACAAACATAGTGAAATATCTATGTTTTTGACATTTAGCTCTAAACTTGGTTTTGGTTAAAACAGGTATATAAGAAATTCCAAAAATCAAACATGTATTTTCTAAATTTGAAAATCTTTTGTAAAAACAAAACTATCAAGAGTGTGTGTGTATATGTACTTGAGCAATCCACCAACTATTCTATCCTTTACATTTTAACTAAAAAAAATCTTCTAAAAAACAAACCTAGACTCAAGTCTTCATCTACTTGAAGTCTTCACTTGAAGGCTTCTCATCTTCTTGACTTGGTCCAAACACGATCCAATGGCTCTTGGATCAAACTGTGCTAGCTTCAAAATATGGCTTTAAATCCTTTGTTGAAGCTATGCACCTACTAAGATCTTGATCATGAATCTGTCACTAATTAAACACAAGATCATTAGTACTATAACTATATGAGTTGATCATCATCAAAACTAGAGTGATGGGCCTTCGGGCCAACACTTTGCTCTCTGGAAATGGCCCCGGGCGGAGAGCTGTTGCTCTCTGTATCCAGGCCCGGTCGACCGGGCGGTCGACCGGCAGAGAGCTGTTGCTCTCTGTATCCAGGCCCGGTCGACCGGGCGGTCGACCGGTGGCACAACGGTCAGAAATCTGACTGTTGGCCGGTTGATCGGGCGGTCGACCGACAGCAGATTTTTTCTACTGTCTTGGCCCAACGGCTAGTTTTATGAATGGGCTATATATACCCATTCCTTTTGGCTGTTTTGGATAACAATTTCAAGAGAAAAAAATTCCCATCTTCTTAAGTGTTTTAGCTATAAGTTTTAAAAGAGTTTTTGACTTTAAAAGATCAATCTTTATTTATTTTTAAAGGGTTGAAAAAATCAAGGAAAAAGAAAGTCTTTGGGAAGTTATTTTGATCTTCATTATATTTCAATTTAGAGTTTTTCCCAAGAGTTTTTTCTTTGTATTTTTGATTTTCAAACTCTTTATTGTTGACCCAGAGGCCTTCCACTCTAGTTTTGATGATGATTAACTCATGTAGTTATGTGTACTAATAATCTTGAGATTTTAGTTTCAGATTATTAATCAAGATGTTAGTAGGTGATTAGCTTCAACAAAGATGGTTTGGAAGCTTTCACATAGTGATTCAAGAGCCCGAGCGACAAGATCATAAATAGCACTCATTGGAGTCAAGCTCGGTGGATCACGAAGTTTTGGATCGAGTCAGCTTGGAGACAGCGCTCTACAAGAAGACATCGGTACCTAGTTTAGTTTGAGTTTTAGATCCATTTGTAAAGATTAGAATAGTATGATATGCTCAAGTTCACAACACACACGTTTCATGTCTTGAATATTGGTTTTCGATTTTTCCGTTTTTGGTTTAACCGATCTTGGTTTCATGAATAGATAGATCAAAACAAGTTTAAATGGTTTTATGTATAGTAGATACATTCTATATACATGCATGCTTAACTTCCTAGACAAACTTAGTTTTGACTCACTTATTCATGTGTTTTATGTTTTGGTATTTTTAACAAAACTTATTTTGGAATTAAGGTCAAAAACATGGATATATATATGTTTCATGTATATAGGATTATATCCATATACATCATGCCTAAATGTTGTTTAATATCATGTTTTTGTATTTGGATAAGTTTTGGACAAAACGTATTTTCAATTAATAAATCCAAGTTTTAGAAAATACAGTTTTTGGTTTTCGGTAAAATTTCTATAACACAAAAATAGTTCAAATTGTTTAAAATTTGTGATGAAATTTTTCACACAAGTTTGTATTTTAATGTATAATGAGAAAACTATTTTTGTGAATTTTTAGAGATTTTATGAGAATTTTTAGGATTAAAAATTACAAGTTTTTCTGACCAGAACTGCTGCTGCCAGGCTAGGTCGGTCGATCGGACGGTCGATCGTACCAAGTAGACGGTCGACCGTAGCGGTCGACCGACGTGTACGGATACATGCATGCTGGCTTACCCATAAGCCGGTCGACCGCACGGTCGACCGACTGAGAGCAAGTTGTTCTCGGGTTGCTCACGGTCGACCGAGCGGTCGACCGAGAAGAGAGCATTGCTCTCTGTATCTGGGCACAGTCGACCGCTACGGTCGACCGGTAGCTGCCAGCGGTCAAATGTGACAGTTGGACGGTCGACTGACCGGTCGACCAGTAGTTCATTTTTGGCAGGATCTGCTGCCAACGGCTAGTTTTGTAAATGGGCTATAAATACCCCATTGGAAAGAGGTTTTCTCTAAGTTTTTAAGAGCTAATTTTTCCTGACTCTCTAGTGTTTCCACAGCAATCAAAAGAAGTTTTTGGGCTTTAAATTGAACAATCTATTTGGTGTTTTTGCTAGGGTTTGGAAAATCAAGAAAGGGTTTTTGGGAAAAGATTTTGATTCAACTTCTTCATCTTGGTTTCTAGTTTTTCCCAAAGATTTTCTTTGAGTTTTTAATTTCCATTCCTTTGGTTTTCTCCACACTTGAGCTACATCTACTATCTTATTCTATAGGATCTTTGTGTGGGAAAAGAGATTGTTTGTGGTCTTTTGATCACCAAGTTGTAAACCCAATCTTTGCTTAGCTTTGTGCCTTTCCCTCATTGTGTTGAGGAGGTTGTGCATTTGGGTTGTATCCCTCAAAGTGTGAGGTGATCCTTGTGTTGTTTTGTGCTAATCCCTCAAGTTGTGAGATGATTGTTTGTTGGCTTGGCGTTGTGCCTCAAGGAGGAGGTTGTGTTTGTAAGGAGAGGAGTTGAGTACTCCTTGTGATTGTATTGCCCCAAATCCTCAGTGGAGGTTCCCTTTGTGGGAGTCCTTTGTGGACAAGCTAGTGGACTTGAAATCCTTCTGTGTGAAGGCGGGGATGTAGAGCTGGGTGCTCGAACCTCGAAACATATCTTGTTATTTGCGCTTGATCCCTTGACTCTTACTCTCTCTCTCTCTACTTTGTGCCTTGCATCATCTCATAATTATCATTCATATTTATATGCTTGGCTTGTGTGTGCGCATCTCTAGTTGGTTACATTTGTGAAATTGCAATTAGTTTTTATATTCCGCATTAAATTCATTAGATTAGCATTATCACCTATTCACCCCCTCTAGGTGATTTCATTTATTTTCTCACACTTGAGCCTATCTATCTATCCTATCTATTAGGATCTATTTTTTGGGAAAATTGGTTTGTGGTTGTTGATACCACCAAGTGTTGTAAAACCTTCCATACTTTGTGATATCTCTCTAGTGTGAGGTGATTGTGTTGATATCCCTCTAGTGAGAGGTGATAATAGAGGTTGCGCTGTTATCCCTCTTTGTGAAGAGGTGATTGTTGTGTTGTGGCTTTGAGCCTTATCCCTCTATTGAGTAGTTGATCTTGTTTGGCTAAGTGCCCATCCCTCTAAGTGTAGAGGTGATTTGTGTAGTACCTTGCCTCTTGTGTAGAGGTTGTATTTGTTGGAGAGAGGAGTAGTGTACTCCCGGTTTGTATTACCTAAATCCTCTGTGGAAGTTCCCTGTGTGAAAAGTCCTGTGTAGACGATATAGTGTAAATCATTCTGTGTGAAGGCGGGGACGTAGAGCAGTGGCTCGAACCTCGAAACATATCTTGGTGTTTGCGTTTGATCCACTATCTCTAAATTCTCTCTCTTATATTGTGCATTGCATCACATTGTTCATATCATACATATGCTTGGGTTTGCTTGTGTGCCATACTTGTGTTAAACCAAGAGAGCTTCATATAGCACCTCAACTCTTATTCCGAGGAATTAAGAGGAGTTAGTCCAGAGCCCTTCACCGAGAATTCGGCTATACTCTTTGGTTACACTAAGTGTGTTGCAATTAGTTTTTAAATTCCGCATTATTTGTCATTAGATTAGCCTTACACCTATTCAACCCCCCTCTAGGTGTACTTTCAGTTTCTTTCATTTATTTTTTGATCAGTAATTTATTTTCTTATAGCTTTTCGTTTATGCTTTTATTAGTTTTTAATTATTTATTTTTCTTGACTTTTTTCAATTCTACATTATTTACTTTCAAAATTCTTTCTTTTCTTTTTTGTCCAGATTTTTAACATTTATTCTTTTCAATTCTCTCTTTCTTTTTTCATTTGTTTTCTTTTTATTCAAGATTTTTTTATTTCTTTTATTTTTAGATATTCTTCTTCTTTTTTTTCGATTTTTAATTTTTATTTTATTATTCCCTATTGATCAGTCATTTATTTTCTACTAGCTTTTCGTTTCTGTTTTTTTAAAATTTTAAAATTTTTATTTTTCTCCACATTTTTCTTGGCTATTTTTTAATTCTACTTTATATACTTATAAAATTCTTTCTTTTCTTTTTTATCCAGATTTTTAACATTTCTTCTTTTCAATTCTCTCTTTCTTTTTTCATTTGTTTTCTTTTTATTCAAGAGTTTTTTGTTTTCTTTTGATTTTTTAAAATTTTCTTACTTTAATTATTTTACTTTTTTCTTTTTTTAATTTATTTTATTTGATTATTCCCTATTCTTTCACATCTATATTTTCTCAATTTTCTTTCTTTTTTAAGTTTTTCATTCTCTTTCATTTTTCTATTTTGATTTTGTTCTATTTCTTAAACTCTTGTTTTCTTTTTTTAAGATTTGTTTCTTCCTTATATTTCTTTTCGCTTTTTTTCTTTATTTTTGATGGAATGTTATTTTTTCATATTTTATTATTTGTTCTCTATCAATTTATAAATTGCTATATCTTATGTTAAATAGATATATATATATAATTTCTAAATAAATAGTTCGAATTAAAATATAAAAATATATCTCCGTATCAAATTAGGAACTATTCAATTAAAAGAAAAAACCTCACATGCATTACACTTGCACTTTTATAGTAATGATAAAATTAACTTCGACCTAAAATGTGTGTCCAATGATGACCAGTCTAATTTAGATTTGTTAGCTAAGCAGTAGATGGATCATGAATAAGAATATTGTTAGTTCTGATAGCTAATCAATATCATCAATCTAATTAGCTAGATTGGTAAATATCAGGTGCGAGGCTTTCCGTTTAATAGAATGTTCCTTAATTACAGAACCATCTTTCAATTTTCTTACTTAGTTAAACACCAATTAGACCGGAATTAGTCAGTCTCAATATATAGTTAAATATTCTCAGTAATATTTAAATGAATAAATATTTTCTCTTAAAAAGAATGTTAGTTCAATAATACAGTAATGGAGTGAGTAAGCATATAGTGAATCTTCTTAAGACAATTAGGTCCCCTGCTACGGTGCTAACGGGTTACTGGACGCTAGTCTTTTAAGATATAACACTCCTTTCACGGTATTTGGATAGCACTATCAAATCACCGTACAGTCGAACCTTAATTAATTAGTACCTTCGCTAATTGAAATTTTAAAGCTTGGATGAAGACAAATGTCAAAGAGAATATTTGCCTTAATATGAAGGAATATTTACTGTAAGAGAAGGGAGGGAGAGAGAAGAATTTATGTCTTAAGAAGGCACAGATTCAGAAAAAATTCTGAAATTCTGCTTTACTTCTTCATTGTGTAGAAGAACTCGTTGTTCTGTTCCGTATTTTGAAAAGATTGAGAGGAGCGCTATTTATAGCGCTCCTGGAAAGTCCGTTGGAGGAAGCGGGAGCATACGACAGTTCTTGTCTGAACCATTGAAAACTGTTTTGTCTGAACCGTTGCAATGGTTTGTGAACCGCGCATCGGGTCGGGTAGAGTACTATCGTACCCGCTTCTTTAAGTAGTGGACGGATATGCATCCTAGACATGCGACTGATTAGTCTCTAATTTTACATAATTTTCATCACATTCTCATATTTATTTTATATAAATTTCTGCTAATAAAACCTTGCTTGCTTGATCCTAGGTCCATGGTGTGCAAATGAAGAAGAAGACTCTAAATCTCCATTTAATGGGTGATTAAAGGCCTATCAAGTAGCCATTGACTTTAGGGAGGAGATTTTGTCAGCCCAAGGCATCAAATCACAAATCCAGGAGATCAAGTAGACAGGGGACAGACTGGGCAACGCGCTGTCCGAAGCCAGGCGCGCTCCGCCCTGGCAGGGCCGCGGAAACGCGGCCCTATGGGCGCGCGCGCCCGGGCTTCGGGCCAGTGGTCATCCCCCTGGCCCCTTTCCCCTGGTGCCTATAAATACCCCTCCTGGGCCTTCAGTTGGGAGATATCCAGAGTTAGAGCATTGTTGTAATCTTGTTTTTAAGATTGTAGTTGTTTTAGTTGCTTTCCTCTTCTAGTTTTAGTTTTAGCCATTAGAGTGAAAGAGAGAGAGAGAGTGTGTAAAGGTTGTATTTGAAGGTGACATCCTAATATAAGTAAGTACTTCTCTTTCTTCTTTCCATTTATTTGTCTTTGTCATTTACTTTTACTTCCTTATTATAGTGTAACTTCCTTCCTCTTCACTTCTTTTCTTTTGCTTTCTTGTAGTGTAACTTCCTTTCTCTTTACCCTTTTTCTTTTGTTGTTTCTTTTACTAACATGTCTAACGAACTCTTCCATAGCATGATTAACTAACTACTAACCCACTAATCTCTAACAACTTGCTTGATAAACCCAAATGAGTCAATAATGTCAACTAAGCCTTGTGCAAATGAGAGCTATGGCACCTTAAGACGAGGGTTCTAACTCTAACTTACCTACAAGTATTACTTTCTTATATTTCTTGCTTAATGGTTTTTGATGATCTATGAGTTGTGTACTTTACTTGTTGTTGTAAGTTAGAGATTTTCTTTCAACTTTGCTGATACCATTAGTGCACTTGTGTCTTCCCTTATTCTCGCCTTTTATTCGATCTTTATAAGGGAATGTCCAAGTTTTTGCCATGTTAAGCTAAGTTATAGGAAGAACTTTCACTCGATTTTCACGTGAATAGCTCCTATGCATAAGGGTTATGCTTGCCTATGATCCATCGTGATGCTACATTTTCAAGAAGTTAGGGATTAGTGGGAGCAATTAGTAGAAAGTTAGCCATGCGCTTTTACCGTCTAGAAAAATCACTTTTACAACCACCAAATCATTTTAAAACAATTTTTGAAACCAACTTGTTTTCATTTTCCAATTCTTTATTTTGAAACAAAGGATTTTCTCTTTTCTTGAACAAAGAAGCCGCATCAAGATTTTATCGCTCTCCCTCCTTGTGGATACGACCCGTATAGCCACTTCGCTACTACGGAAGAATCGCAAAAGTAGTAACATCGACCCACACTCTTTTCACTTATTCTTGTACTTGCTTTCTACCGAACAAATTTTGGTGCCGTTGCCGAGGAGGGAACGACTTTATTGTTCAATACTAAAGATTGTTCTTTGTTTTTGTGTGTAGAAGAAGTACCAAGGAGCTCACGATCACGGGAAGCGAAAGAAGTGGCCAAGGACATTGCGCGAGGATTCATTTGCCCTCGGAAAAAATTCGTGTAAAAGCGAGTTTTTCCGATTGAAGTACTAACAAACTCGTTAGCAGGGTTGCCGAAAGTCGCTAAAAATTGCTTTCTAAATTTTTTTAGTTCCATTGAATGCTTCACCCTATACATGTGTAATAAACTCAATAGAAATTCACTTGTTGCTTAATTGAAATTTGGATTAGACTTTTGCATTTAGGGCACGTGTCTATTTCAATTCATTTCAATTTCTATTGAAGAGTGCTGGAGAAAAGGTACGCGTGCATTCATATAGAAGAGGACCAACATTTTAGAGTGATATATCGCTTTGAGTGTTACCTTGTTGTGAATAAACTGTACACTTGCACAATTGACTTTAAGGGCAAAACCCAAATAAACAAGATAAGGTGGGAATTTCATCACCCTTCCTTAGCCCAAAAACTATCTCCAAGTGCGCTCACACTTTCTCAAGCCTTAACTAAAAATCAATAGACGTTGGCCCTAGGGACATCTCGAACTCACTAAGAGATTAACTGAGGTTGAAAATTGCAAGAACTATACTCCTGCAAAATCGGTGTCTAAGGAAAGTGGATTGAGAGGCAAAGCCTCGAAAACTCCGTGGTTTGGCGTAATTAGGCCCATGGCTCACGCCCGGATACCTGCCCCTGAGCTTTGCCCTTTCCTGGCCGATTAGCTTGTAGTCGAGTTCCTGCAACAACCTTCCTCGGAGAATCGACCAGTTAAGAGTCGTCTAGGTCCTGGTATCTTAGACTAAGGCTTTGTGATTGTTTTTCTTTCTTTTATTTGTTTTTTATTCTTTTTTAATTGTTTGTTATTTTTATGTTGTTTGTGGTGTGCTGCATGCAAGAGTGGGTAAGAGATCCTGTATCTTCTAGATTAATCAGAAACACTTCTCTACCCTTGCAATCAGAACCGGTGATGGCATCACTTCAGGATAGAATTTACCCGATCATAACCTCACTTCCATCTTGCACAAAACTTCCTGAAGCAAACGGAAATAACTTCGAGTTAAAGCCTCAATTCATCAACACTCTCTCAAAGTTTCATGGTTTAGAATCAGAGGATGCATACTTCTTTGTTAGGAAATTTGAAGAAGTGTGCCTCATGATGCGTATACCCCAGCTAGGAGACGGATGCCGTTAGGTAACGTTTCATTCCCTTTTCCCTAAAGGACCTAGCGAAGAAATGGTTGTACAGTTTGGCGGTAGATTCTGTCACGACGTGGGATGATTTCGTCAAGGCCTTCTTGAAGAAATTCTACCCAATTCACAAAACTACCCTCATTAGGAAGAATATCATGCAGTTTAGGCAAGAACCGAGCGAACCATTTTGGAGATACTTTGAGCGATTCAAAGATCTCCTAGCTCAGTGCCCTCACCATGGTGTGGAGAAATGGCGTCAGTGCCAGATTCTCTACGATGGTTTAGATTATCAGATGAAAACCCTTTTAGAAACCATGTGTCCGGGAGGGTTCTTGCAGAAGGATGAGAATCAGGGTTGGGATTTATTTGAGGATTTGGCTGAGAAAACCTTGTAATGGGAGCCAGCCTCGAAAAAAACCTAAGAATTCATAATCTATAGCTTCAAGAGGAGGGCTCATATCTGTAGAATCATCCATAGCTGCCGAGGCTAAGATTGCAACCCTAATGAGGAGAATAGAGGCTCTAGAGACAAAAGAACCAGCCAATGTCAACCAAATCAACCCACCACCAATTCACAATCCGGGTTGTTCATACTGCCAGGCACCAAACCATGTCTTTGAAGAGTGCCATGTTTTCTATGCCCAGCAAGTGTCACCGGAACACCTGAACGCGGCTTACTCACGGCCGCCTCACAATCCCTACTCACAAACATACAATCCAGGTTGGAGGAATCACCCAAATTTCTCCTGGGCCCAGAACAATCCTCCTAGGCCTAATTTCTCCAACAACTTTCACCATCCCAGTCCTCCACCAAATTTCCTCAGTCAAGCTCCATCTTCCTCCTCTCAAAGTTCACCAATGGAAAAGAAATTCAGTAAGTTGGAGGAGAGCATGGAAGCTGTTATGAAGTCCCAAACCGCTTTTATACAAAATCAGGGACAAACGCTGAACAACCATTCACAGGCTATATCGAGATTGAAAATGCAGATGAGCCAATTAGCTAGCTCCCTAAGTGAAAGATCAAAGGGTACTTTACCTAGTCAGCCGCTAGTTAACCCAAAAACCTCCAATCAAGCATATGAAATTCAGGATCCATCGATCAACCAGTGTAATGCTGTTCACACACTTCGATCTGGAAAGTAGGTAGACAATCAGGTCTACTGTAACGGTCCCAAGTTTAATTACCTCAAAATCCATAATCATCAACCTTATTGCTCGTTAATCAGAATATACTAAAAAAATTTCGGCAGCATCTCCTCTGAAATATAGACTCCATCTCAATACAATAATTTAGATTTCGGCTAACATCAGCCTACTTATAAATCTCATTTTCATCATATAGTTCATCCTAAGGTCCATCAAATAACATATACATAAGAGTGCTTCCCTGATATAATATTCTAACTCACAGTGACTAATAACATCAGAGTTTATAAAAAGATTCACATTCTACAATAAGTACATACGTTATCTCAGGAGAACATCCTTGCAGCTCTAAGTCGGACCTTCGCCTTGCCGTGACCTGAAAATATCAATCTGTGGTGGGGTGAACTCAACAGCTCAGTGAGTGAAGTCATTCAAAATAGAGTTTGTATTATGCTACCATTGTACTTCAAGTATTATGCAGTTGAGCAATGTCAAAAATCAGTTTCAATACTTTCTACTTGTGGTTGATACTGCAGCCTATGAATCATAGACTCTTTCTATTATCTGATACTTCTTATATGTATTCTTCTGGGTACACGTGACCAATATTTCATTAACATACAATCTCAATGATATTGCAATACTTGACCTACTCGTTAGTCTCTTATAATCACCTCTCCGATTTTCAGTTTGTAACATATTCGTATTTCATATATATAGTCATGGTCACAGCACAACTCTTAGAGAGCCTAATCTTACTCACTAGATTAGTTACAGTTCAATATTGCACCTGCCCCAATATACATATGATATCACACCTACTCATGATAGTATCCAATTATAATTGTGTTCATATATGGAGAAATACGAGACACTCACATCCATATACTGGGTGTCACAACAATCTATTTACCCGATGTCATAGACAACTATATGCATACACTAGGCGCCATACATATTGACATCCTTAATTCGGATATCATAAACAATCATATCCTTATACCGGATATCATAAACAATCATATGCATGTACTAGGTGTCATACATATTGACATCCATAATTCGGATATCATAATAATCATATCCATATACCGGATATCATAAACAATCATATGATATACTAGGAGCCATACCTATTAACATCCATAATTCGGATATCATAACAATCATATTCATATACCGGATATCATAAACAATCATAAGATATACTAGGTTCCATACCTATTAACATCCATAATTCGGATATCATAACAATCATATCCATATACTGGATATCATAAACATATATTCAAGCATACTTCAATATAATAATATCAATACTCTCCTTCGATCACTCCGGTTCAACCCGGTCCCTTCCTCCGAAACAATAGATAACAACAATAGTCCCTTCCTCCAATACAATAAATAATAACAATACTCCCCTTCGGTTACCTCCGGTTAAACCTGGTCCCTTCCTCCAATGAATAAATAACAGCAATACTCCCCTTCGGTCACCTCCGGTTAAATCTGGTCCCTTCCTTCAATACAATACATGACATCATATACATACTTATACACATTTCTTATCATAAAGGCATTCACATTCATACCGATGTGTAACACAGTCAAGTTCATACGATTTCATTTCTTAATTCGTTAGTTTCGAGGAATTTTTGTCATATTTAAGAGGTACCTAACACACACATAAAGCATTCAACTTAATGATCCCCAATATCGTACCGGTCAAGTTCTGATTCGTAGTACCAATATTCGATTTTCCTAATCATAATAATACTTTTCACCTTTTATCATTTAATTAACATTCGGGATTTATCATCATTTGCCTCTTTTATCCTCAGACAAACTGCCTATTGGTTACAACTTGATTTAATTCAGAATCTTCTCATTACTTTTGATACAAGTGATAGTTACACGACAATTCTGATATTAATGACTTATTACACTTTTGATATCATAATTATCCTTTATTTCAAGTAAGGACTGGTTTTAATACTTTTATTTGGTACAACCCAAATTTATCCCTGGTTCTACCAATACTGGTGTTAACGCTAATAATTTCTATACAGTATGTTTTGTTGTTACTTACTTCTATCTTCGAGTTTCAAATCACACAGTCATTTACTAGCCAAATCATCATTTTTGTTCGTATATGAATCAAACCACACACATATATACATGCGTACACATACACATATTACTTACCAATACTGGATTACTAATCTTATTGACACGATGCTCAATATTTTGTCTGTGTTACTAACTTTCAATTATTAAGGTAATTATCTAACTCTTACCGGTTAGATATAATCGGTGTCACTATAAAGATGTGACTTTCAAGCTTAATAGGGGATTTCGATGTTTTGCTAAATCAATTACAACAATACCTGAAACTCTCCGGTGTATAGAGTAGGCATATCAAAATACTAGTTCAATACTATCGGTATTTATTTTGTTAATATCGAATTATACATCATAATCGATATACTTAATATTAAGTTGTCAGATTTACTCAATACTGACTCTAACAGGTTTTCACCAGTTTAATTACTCACTTGATACTCATACACCATCATCGGTCACCCATTATCTGATAACCATCAGATTTGATTTTATTCAGTAGTTTTTCATTAATAATCATTAATCGCTAAAAGTACGATATCTACTTATGAGTTCTGATTCGAAGGTTTTATTTTTTCACTTCTCATCAGGTTCGATGAATCTTAGTTATTTATCCCTCAAATTGCTTTCAGTTGCTACCGATTAACAACTTAATCGATATATATAATATGTAGGTTATCAGTTGACCTTTGACGCCTCAAGCGTGCAAGTTGATACACGAAATCACGTTATGAGCGTATATATCATGAAATACAACAAGTACGAAAACAGTATTTGCAAGATCAATACTCAACATACTACATAATATTTGAGTATCCCGTGTACTTGGCTTAACAATAAGCTTTTGATGTTCAATTTATTTATCAAGTATGTCCGGTAGTGCTAGGAATTCAGTTGCTCTAATTCAGTTCATTATCAATTACTTTGATTAGTTTCATCATTATCGGTTCACGTTCACAATTGCTAATTAACCGAAATGTCCCGATCTCATCCGAGTTATCAATATTAACAAAACCTTCAATAGTTTAATCAATACACTATTTCTATCATACTGCATCAATTACATATATCCCAATTGACAGAGTTTTCTATATCACGGTTACATCGAGTTACTCAAAGATAATTTCTAATTTCATTTGCTTAGTTCAATTTTAATATCAACTTCAGATTCTACTTATACCAGTATCAACATAACCAATTTTATAATTATCCAATCATGGTTGATGGGTCTCAAGTGATCTTTTATCTTAACTGATTTCTATTTATCTCTTATTAATAAATAAACATTCATAATCAATAATCGATTTTCTATTGTCACCATTTAGTCTACTTACCGGGTACACCGGTGTTAACCAACCACCCTCTGATTATTATTATCCATAACTATAAATTTTGTAATGACTTGGATATCACTTGCATATAATATCAATTTTCACTTACAAACCATCATTCTTATCTTAGTAGTTAATACACATGCAATACAGTGTTTAAAGGAATCAGGGGTAGACTTTACCCACTTAACGATTTTCAGGTTAAGTAACTTCATTATTCATCACAGACGGATAGATGGTATTAGCTGAAGATTTATACTTAACAATTTCTATCAAAGCCCAGCGTTTAATTATTCGGTTCTTAATTCTAGTAAATACTCATAACATATACACGATGCTCAGAATTTCACAAACACATAACTTATGTGGCATTTGTCTATGTTCATCCATACCAATACACTTACAGGTGTTTAATGGTCATGTCTATACGAATTATAAATGGCAAGACACAACTTGACATCAATGTTCTCACACACATATACGTAACATATCTGTGATTCGTTATTCGGATACCCTATTTGGATTTCGGTTCCATAACACCAATTCACTTTTACAATTATCACAATCATCTTTTTAATAATGTAATCTCTTAGTTCTAATGAATCAATATTATCAATAATTTCCTAATAACAATTATTTTTAAATTAGGGAAAATCAGACTTGAGTAGGACTTCCACTCACCGGGTATACCGATAAATTTTGAACACCCAATATTGTATACTGATACACAAAATGTGTAGCTCTCATTTTTACGATCACAACCGCTTAAGAATCGTCTGAATCCGACTTCGGATGGCCAAGATATCGTTCGGAAACCAAAACCAATATAAAAGGTTAGATACGTAATAACTGAAAATATTCAAGGGGCTGTTTGTAATTTTTCAGGGGCCCCAAATTAATTTATAATCTCACAGGGGCTAAAATAAAATTTTACCTTATTGGGTCGGGTTTGGGTGCAAACGGGTCGGGTTTGGGTTGAACCAAAAACCCAAACCCATTCTTATCTTCTTCTTCTTCTTTTATTTTCTTTTTTTTAAGAAACAGCAGCAACAGCGGCTGCTGCTCCTCCTCGCCTGTGCCCGCCGACACGCCCGCGCCCCCGCCTTGCCGGCCGCGCTCCGGCGTCGCCGCCGGCGGGGCCCCAAGAGAGAGAGAGAGATGGGAGAAAGAGAGAACGGGGGAGCTGGTGCTCCCCTCCCCTGCCGGCGCCACGTCGGCTGGCCGCCGGCCACACTGCCAGGGGGAGAGAGGGGGAGATGAGAGTGAGAGAGGAAGATGAGAGAGAGAGTTTTTATTTCTCTCTCCCCCACCTACTCCCACCTACTCCCCATACTTCCCATACCTGCCTTACCTCCCATACTTATTATTTTATTTTATTTTTATATTTTCATTTTTCTTTTCTTTTTCTTTCTTCATCTCCCCAATATATCAATACAAATCATAATTAAGATTAAATACCAATACCTAGTATTTATACGAGTATTTCATACAGTGTATACATCCATGTATTTTCATATATTTTTAACCTAATGAAAGAAAATCTAAGCCCAGAGTTTACATATCCGGGTGTTACAGCTCTACCCCCCTTAGAAAAAGTTTCGTCCTCGAAACTTGGCATATCTGATAATAGGTAAGAGTAATACGTTCAATTTCTTTTTTATCTCATGAAATCTTTCTTCTAATAAGGTAATTTTTGTTCTCTTCCGGCCATGCATCTCCTTATGTGTTCAGAACATATAATATGTCCAATATTATCACTTTCACACAGAATATATCTTACACATACTTTATATCGTTACATTCACCATTATACTTGGTGATATACACATCATATAATATCACATATACATATCATACTTGGTAATAATCGTTTTATATATCATCACACATCGTATCAGCACATACACGTACTATACTTGATGATACGTCCACACATATACTCAATATGGTTCATCTGTTCTGATTAAATCTTGTCTTGCCTGATATTTTTATCATTTCCTTATCCCAGTGTCCCATACCACAGGTAGTTCATACTAAGGGCCCGCACCCCTAATAGAACTCATCCGAATTAAAGTATATGCGGGTATACTTTAATTCGAATATAAGAAAAAGTTAAATATCATGCATTTCGAGATTAATCATACGCATAAGAACCCATTGCACCTATGAACTTCTTACACTGTGGCACACATTCATTCATTCATGCAAACTGCACACTCACAGACATTCATTATAACAATCAATGTTATTCTTGAACCAACGACTTAAATCAATCTCTAGGCTAATACTGCCTTAGACCTACACCTGAGTTCTACTTCAAGTTTTCAAGCCTAAGCTCTGATACCAACTGTATGTTGGCCCAGAGGCCTTCCACTCTAGTTTTGATGATGATTAACTCATGTAGTTATGTGTACTAATAATCTTGTGATTTTAGTTTCAGATCATTAATCAAGTTATTAGTAGGTGATTAGCTTCAACAAGATGATTTGGAAGCTTTCACATGTTGATTCAAGAGCCCGAGCGTCAAAGATCATATATTGCAATTGCTCAGTGGATCAAGGAGTTTTGGATCGATTTGGCTTGGAGACGTCGCTCTACAAGAAGACATCGGTACCATAGTTTAGTTTTATGTTTAGATCCAAATTGTAAAGATTAGAATAGTATGACATGCTCAAGTTCACAACACACACATTTCATGTTTGGAATATTGGTTTTCGGTTTTTTCGTTTTAGGTTTAACCGATCTTGGTTTTCATGAATAGATAGATCAAAACAAGTTTACATGGTTTAATGTATATTAGATTTGTTCTATACACATGCATGCTTAACTTCCTAGACAAACTTAGTTTTGACTTACTTATTCATGTGTTTTATGTTTTGGTATTTTTAACAAAACATATTTTGGAATTAATGTCAAAAACATAGATATATATATGTTTCATGTATATAGGATTATATCCATATACATCATGCCCAAATGTTGTTTAATATCATATTTTTGTATTTGGATGAGTTTTGGACAAAACGTATTTTCTATTCAAAAATTCAAGTTTTTAGAAAATACAGTTTTTGGTTTTTGGCAAAATTTCTATAACACAAAATAGTTCAAAATGTTTGAGATTTGTGTTAAACTTTTAACACAAGTTTGTATTTCAATATAAAATGAGAAAACTATTTTTGTGGAATTTTAGAGATTTTATGGGAATTTTTTAAGTCTTTAAAAACCCAGTTTTTCCCTGATCTGCAGCTGCCAGGCTAGGCCGGTCGACCGTAGCGGTGACCGACGTGCACGGATACGTGCACGCTGGCTGCCCCTTTATCCGGTCGACCGCACGGTCGACCGACTGAGAGCAGGTTGCTCTCTGTTTATTTCGGTCGACCGGACGGTCGACCGCCCAGAGAGCCGTTGCTCTCTGGTTTTGGGGACGATCGACCGCACGGTCGACCGGTTGCTGCCAACGGTCAAAATGTGACCATTGGACGGTCGACCGACCGATCGACTGGTAGGTCATTTTTGGCAGTTTCTGCTGCCAACGGCTATATTTTTCTTGGGGCTATAAATACCCCATTAATGACCTGTTTTCTACAAGATTTTTTGTGCGAATTTTTCCTGACTCTCTAGTGTTTTCACAGCAATCAAAAGAAGTTTTTGGGCTTTATATTGATCAATCTAGTTGGTGTTTTTGTTAGGGTTTAGAAAATCAAGAAAGGGTTTTTGGGAAAAGATTTTGATTCAACTTCTTCATCTTGGTTTCTAGTTTTTCTCAAAGATTTTCTTTGAGTTTTTGATTTCCATTCCTTTCATTTTCTTCACACTTGAGCTACATCTACTATATCATTCTATAGGATCTTTGTGTGGGAAAGAAATTGTTTGTGGTTGTGTTTAGACCACCAAGTTGAAAACCCTATCTTTGCTTGGCTTTGTGCCTTTCCCTCATTGTGTTGAGGAGGTTGTGCATTTGGGTTGTATCCCTCAAGTTGTGAGGTGATCCTTGTGTTAATCCCTCAAGTTGTGAGGTGATTGTTTGTTGGCTTGGAGTTGTGCCTCAAGGAGGAGGTTGTGTTTGTAAGGAGAGGAGTTGGGTACTCCTTGTAATTGTTATTGCCCCAAATCCTCGGTGGAGGTTCCCTTTGTGGGAGTCCTTTGTGGATAAGCTAGTGGACTTAAAATCCTTCTGGGTGAAGGCGGGGATGTAGAACTGGGTGCTCGAACCTCGAAACATATCTTATTATTTGCGCTTGATCCCTTGGCTCTTACTCTCTCTCTTTACTTTGTGCCTTGCATCTATTCATATTGTTCATTCATAATTATTTGCTTGGCTTGTTTGAGTGTGCATCTCTTGTTAATTGCAATTGGTTTTTAAATTTCGCATCAAATTCATTAGATTAGCATAATCACCTATTCACCCCCCCTCTAGGTGATTTTCAATTGGTATCAGAGCCTCCGCTCCTGATATTTAGGTTTAACCACCTAGGAGTGAGATCTTGGTTTGCTAATCTTCATTTGCATTTTCATTTGCATACATTTAGTTTGCACTCATGGATAGCCCTCCTATGTTTGACTTTTTTAGACTTGATGTTTGGAAGGCCAATATGAGTAGTCATTTTAAATCCCTAGGACATCTAGTTTATCAAACCACTACAAATGAATCCTACCCAAATCATAGCAAGCATAAAAAGGCAAATGCATTAGCACTTAAAACACTTAGAGCATCTCTTAATGAAGATCTTTTACCGGTGTTTGATCATTATGATTCGACTTTTGCAGTTTGGAGTATATTGACTTCTCTCGAGCTACCAAGTATCATCAACAAGTTGAGAAGATATAGGAGAGACATGTCCGACGAGCATTGCCTCATGGTCCAAGGGAAAGACTCCCTTGAGGTACAATCGGATTCTCAACTAGATGATTGCTCTAGTTCCTATTGTGATGGTTGTTTAGAAGCCCAAACCTTAAATATGGAACTTGCCACAAAGCTTGAAATTTTTTTGGAAAAACATAATCTTTTGAAAAAGAATCATTTTGAATTAAAAGAAGAAATGAAGGATTTGTGCTGAACTTTTGAATCGATTTTGCAAGAGAAGGAAGAGATTAGTAGTGAACGTGACTCACTAAGATCTCAACTAGACCTTGCCCTAAAAGAGATTGATGTTTTGAAAAGCAAAAATGATTGTAATGATGTTGTGAAAAACAATGAGGTTTTATTTTCAAAATTGGATTTTGTTTTAAAAGATAACCTTGTTTTGAAAAATGAAATTGATTTCTTTACAAAAGAATTGGATTTGGTTTTGAAAAAAAATGAATCTTTAAAAATTGATATAGATTCTCATGTTTGCCATGCTAGTGTAGATTCACCTAGCACATCCATTGCATGCTCCACTTTATCTTCTACTATTGAAAATGATATAAATGTTTTAAAGAAAAGTGTTGATTGTTTAGGCTCCACTTTGAGCCAATGTACTTTTAATCATACACGCTTAGAAACCTTGGTTCGTAAGAAACAAGTTCCATCTTTGCATGCACACCCATCACGGCATACACATGCTTCCCACGGTCACCACCATTACATGTATGCTCATGTGTACATTTGTACACATTGTGGTCGAAAAGGCCACCTTGCTAGATTTTGCTATGATCGTTTACATATTGAAAATTTAGCAAATAATCTTGTTTGGGTTAGGAAAGATACTAACCCCTATGGACCCAAAAGAAAATGGGTACCAATGACCACCCCTTTGATTTTTGATGTAGGTGTGGGCTCTCGCATAACGTGAGAGTATCGGTACCTTAGAGTGGATGCATTCCGAGCTTCATGGAAATCAATTAGATGCATAACTTTCAAGGAAGGTTTGGTGGGAAGACCACCATGTTTTGGAGACAATGAGAGTTGCCTTCTAGGTTTGGGTAACGATTCCTAAACTCCTTATTATTGTTTACACGCCTTCCATTTTATTGTTTATAGCATGTTTTTGATGTTTAGAGCTTATTATGTTAAATGCCATTATTCTTAGATCATTGACATGCATGTATAGCTTTTGAGATCACCCATGTTTATATGGACCCATATGTTGTGTTCTCACCATTTGTTTAGCTATTATGTATATCATAATAGCATGTGGATTTACATAATGATCATGTTTATGATTTTCATGTTGATTTATATCCCGTTTTATGCTTAATGATTTGATTACTTGTTTAGATGTTAGTTTTCATTAAGACTAGAATTTATACTTGTACATATAGTGGGACACAAATAAATCTTTAAATATGTTTATGCTTGGATGCTTATTTGTACCCATTAGATGTGCTAGTATAGTCTAGTTTTGATGATTCATGCATTCTAACTTGTATTCCCTATTTTGGACATGTTTTATGATCATGTGTTTTCACTTCATGTATATGTTTATTTTGTCAAACTTTAAGATATACATGTATACCCCTTGAGTCATTTACTTTTCATTCAAATCTTTACTATGGACTCAAATAGTGTTTAGGGATATGTATGTATACTTTTTGTGTTGTCAAAACATACATATGCCTTGAAGTACAATTAGTTTTATTGAAAATTTTAGATTTTCATGTTTCATGTCTTAAAGAATATCTTAATTGAGCTTAATTGAATATTTTCATGATGATATGTGTCACATAACACTTGTTCACTCACTTTATTAGTTTACTCATGATTTGTTTTCATGAGACTATGATATGGGCTTTATGGATTTTGAGTGTTTAGTGATCATGTGAATTACATGTGTTTCATGAAAAATAATTTTATTTTATTCCTTTCTTGAAGGATTTCATACTAGTTAACAAAATTTCCCATTTAACTAGTTCGTATTCTTCTTATGGTAGAGATTTTCAAACGTATCTTATTTTCAAACCTAATTTTGAAAACCCCTACCATCTATGGGTGGTTGGATGGGAGATCATGCTCATATATGCCTTATATTGAAAATCATTTTAACTTGAATATGGTTGGGTGGTAGTTATATGATGTATACACTTGATCATTATTGTTGTTTCAATTGGTATCATTGAAATTCTTTCAATTGGTATCAATATTGACATTTTTGTATACTTATATATTTTTTTGTATATGTATGCTTGCACTTCAAAGAGTATCAATTTCAATTGGTATCTAATTTTCATACATATATATATTTTTATTTGTGCTTATTATATTCATATATCTTAGAGCACAAATTTTGATCATGATAAAGCTTGTTTTATAATGACTATCTTATTTCAATTGACTAGTTTTCAATTGGTATCCATATACAATCTTTGCATGTTTTTATTCGGTAATTCATAAAGAGGGAGAAAAATTGTATTTCATCTTTCAATTGGTATTTGATTTCCACTCCCATACTTTATGATTGAAAATTTCAATTTGGTATCATATGTTCAAAATGAAAAATATTTACAATTGGTATCAAAATCCTTGTTTAGAAATTCAAATTTTGTTATGTTTAATTTCAATTGGTATCAAGATTGTTTTCTTATAATTGGTATCAATGTTTTTATGTTTCCTTTAAATTAGTATCAAGATGCTACTTTGACATATTTTCAATTGATATCTTAATTGATAGTCACCCCTATTTGGTTTTGTTTTTGTTTTAGACAAAGGGGGAGAAAAATTTATTGATTTGGTTTTACTTTTACCCCTTATTGATGAGTGTTTCTTTGTATTAAAAAGGGGGAGAAGATTTTGTTTTGTTTTGATTTTTACCCCTTTATTGATGATTGACAAAAAGGGGGAGAATTATTTGAGAAGTTTTATATATGCATGTTTACGTTTTGCATATATTAAGTTTAATTTAGTTTAATTTTAATTGGTATCTAGAGCATGTTTTGTTTTTAAACATTTCATTGGTATCTAGAGCCATTTATTGTTTATGCATGATTATGCATTGTCATTCATTGCATATTTATGTTTATTTGTTTTATGCATGAGTTAAGGGGGAGCTTCTTTGAAGCTTAACTTTGATTCATGCATATATAACTCCATGAGTTTTGTCATCATCAAAAAGGGGGAGATTGTTGGCCCAGAGGCCTTCCACTCTAGTTTTGATGATGATTAACTTATGTAGTTATGTGTACTAATAATCTTGTGATTTTAGTTTCAGTTCATTAATCAAGTTATTAGTAGGTGATTAGCTTCAACAAGATGATTTGGAAGCTTTCACATGTTGATTCAAGAGCCCGAGCGTCAAAGATCATATATTGCAATTGCTCAGTGGATCAAGGAGTTTTGGATCGATTTGGCTTGGAGACGGCGCTCTACAAGAAGACATCGGTACCATAGTTTAGTTTTATGTTTAAATCCAAATTGTAAAGATTAGAATAGTATGACATGCTCAAGTTCACAACACACACATTTCATGTTTGGAATATTGGTTTTCGGTTTTTTCGTTTTAGGTTTAACCGATCTTGGTTTTCATGAATAGATAGATCAAAACAAGTTTACATGGTTTAATGTATATTAGATTTGTTCTATACACATGCATGCTTAACTTCCTAGACAAACTTAGTTTTGACTTACTTATTCATGTGTTTTATGTTTTGGTATTTTTAACAAAACATATTTTGGAATTAATGTCAAAAACATGGATATATATATGTTTCATGTATATAGGATTATATCCATATACATCATGCCTAAATGTTGTTTAATATCATGTTTTTGTATTTGGATGAGTTTTGGACAAAACGTATTTTCTATTCAAAAATTCAAGTTTTTAGAAAATACATTTTTTGGTTTTTGGCAAAATTTCTATAACACAAAATAGTTCAAAATGTTTGAGATTTGTGTTAAACTTTTTAACACAAGTTTGTATTTCAATATAAAATGAGAAAACTATTTTTGTGGAATTTTAGAGATTTTATGGGAATTTTTTAAGTCTTTAAAAACCCAGTTTTTCCCTGATCTGCAGCTGCCAGGCTAGGCCGGTCGACCGTAGCGGTGACCGACGTGCACGGATACGTGCACGCTGGCTGCCCCTTTATCCGGTCGACCGCATGGTCGACCGACTGAGAGCAGGTTGCTCTCTGTTTGTTTCGGTCGACCGGACGGTCAACCGCCCAGAGAGCCGTTGCTCTCTGGTTTTGGGGACGGTCGACCGCACGGTCGACCGGTTGCTGCCAACGGTCAAAATGTGACCATTGGACGGTCGATCGACCGATCGACTGGTAGGTCATTTTTGGCAGTTTCTGCTGCCAACGGCTATATTTTTCTTGGGGCTATAAATACCCCATTAATGACCTGTTTTCTACAAGATTTTTTGTGCGAATTTTTCCTGACTCTCTAGTGTTTTCACAGCAATCAAAAGAAGTTTTTGGGCTTTATATTGATCAATCTAGTTGGTGTTTTTGTTAGGGTTTGGAAAATCAAGAAAGGGTTTTTGGGAAAAGATTTTGATTCAACTTCTTCATCTTGGTTTCTAGTTTTTCCCAAAGATTTTCTTTGAGTTTTTGATTTCCATTCCTTTCGTTTTCTCCACACTTGAGCTACATCTACTATATCATTCTATGGGATCTTTGTGTGGGAAAGAAATTGTTTGTGGTTGTGTTTAGATCACCAAGTTGAAAACCCTATCTTTGCTTGGCTTTGTGCCTTTCCCTCATTGTGTTGAGGAGGTTGTGCATTTGGGTTGTATCCCTCAAGTTGTGAGGTGATCCTTGTGTTAATCCCTCAAGTTGTGAGGTGATTGTTTGTTGGCTTGGAGTTGTGCCTCAAGGAGGAGGTTGTGTTTATAAGGAGAGGAGTTGGGTACTCCTTGTAATTATTATTGCCCCAAATCCTCGGTGGAGGTTCCCTTTGTGGGAGTCCTTTGTGGACAAGCTAGTGGACTTAAAATCCTTCTGGGTGAAGGCGGGGATGTAGATCTGGGTGCTCGAATCTCGAAACATATCTTGTTGTTTGCGCTTGATCCCTTGGCTCTTACTCTCTCTCTTTACTTTGTGCCTTGCATCTATTCATATTGTTCATTCATAATTATTTGCTTGGCTTGTTTTAGTGTGCATCTCTTGTTAATTGCAATTAGTTTTTAAATTCCGCATCAAGTTCATTAGATTAGCATAATCACCTATTCACCCCCCTCTAGGTGATTTTCAATGTAACGGTCCCAGATTTAATTACCTCAAAATTCATAATCATCAACCTTATTGCTTGTTAATCAGAATATACTAAAGAAATTTTGGCAGCATCTCCTCTGAAATATAGACTCCATCTCAATATAATAATTTAGATTTCGGCTAACATCAGCCTACTTATAAATCTCATTTTTATCATATAGTTCATCTCAAGGTCCATCAAATAACATATACATAAGAGTGTGCTTCCCTGATATAATATTCTAACTCACAGTGACTAATAACATCAGAGTTTACAAAAAGATTCACATTCTACAATAAGTACATATGTTATCTCAGGAGAACATCCTTGCAGCTCTAAGTCGGACCTTCGCCTTGCCGTGACCTGAAAATATCAATCTGTGGTGGGGTGAGCTCAACAGCTCAGTGAGTGAAGTCATTTAAAATAGAGTTTGTATTATGCTACCATTATACTTCAAGTATTATGCAATTGAGTAATGTCAAAAATCAGTTTCAATACTTTCTACTTGTGCTTGATACTGCAGCTTATGAATCATAGACTCTTTCTATTATCTGATACTTCCTATATGTATTCTTTTGAGTACACGTGACCAATATTTCATTAACATACAATCTCAATGATTTTGCATTACTTGACCTACTCGTTAGTCTCTTATAATCACTTCTCCAGTTTTCAGTTTGTAACATGTTCGTATTTTCATATATATAGTCATGGTCACAGCACAACTCTTAGAGAGCCTAACCTTACTCACTAGATTAGTTACAGTTCAATATTGCATCTGCCCCAATATACATATGACATCACACACTACTCATGATAGTATTTAATTATAATTGTGTTCATACATGGAGAAATACGCGGCACTCACATACATATACTGAATGTCACAAGAGTATATTTACCCGATGTCATGGACAAGTATATGCATACACTAGGCGCCATACATATTAACATCCTTAATTTGGATATCATAAACAATCATATCCATATACCGGATATCATAAACAATCATATGTATATACTAGGTGTCATACCTATTGACATCCATAATTCGGATATCATAACAATCATATCCATATACCAGATATCATAAACAATTATATGATATATTAGGTGCCATACCTATTAACATCCATAATTCGGATATCATAACAATCATATTCATATACCGGATATCATAAACAATCATATGATATACTAGGTGCCATACCTATTAACATTCATAATTCGGATATCATAACAATCATATCCATATACTGGATATCATAAACATATATTCAAGCATACTTCAATATAATAATATCAATACTCCCCTTCGATCACCTCCGGTTCAACCCGGTCCCTTCCTCCGAAACAATAGATAACAACAATAAATAACAATAATATTCTCATTCGGTCACCTCCAGTTAAACCCGGTCCCTTCCTCCAATACAATAAATAACAGCAATACTCCCCTTCGGTCACCTCCGGTTAAACCCGGTCCCTTCCTCCAATGCAATAAATAACAGCAATGCTCCCCTTCGGTCACCTCCGGTTAAACCCGGTCCCTTCCTCTAATACAATACATGAAATCATATACATACTTATGCACATTTCTCATTATAAAGGCATTCACATTCATACCGATGTGTCACACAGTCAAGTTCATGCGATTTCATTTCTTAATTCGTTAGTTTCGAGGAATTCTTATCATATTTAAGAGGTATCTAACACACACATAAAGCATTCAACTTAATGATCCCCAATATCGTACCGGTCAAGTTCTGATTCGTAGTACCAGTATTCGCTTTTCCTAATCAAAATACTTATTCACCTTTTATCATTTAATTAACATTCGAGATTTATCATCATTTGTCTCTTTTATCCTCAGACAAACTGCCTATTGGTTACAACTTGATTTAATTCAGAATCTTCTCATTACTTCTGATACAAGTGAAAGTTACATGGCAATTCTGATATTAATGACTTAATACACTTTTGATATCATAATTATCTTTTATTTCAAGTAAGGGCTGGTTTTACTACTTTTATTTGGTACAACCCAAACTTATTCCTGGTTTCACCAATACTGGTGTTAACGCTACTAACTTTTATACAGTATGTTTTGTTGTTGCTTACTCTATCTTCGAGTTCCAAACTACACAGTCATTTACTAGCCAAATCATCATCTTTGTTAGCATATGAATCAAACCACACACATATATACATGCGTACACATACACATGTTACTTACCAATACTGGATTACTAATCTCATTGACACGACGCTCAATATTTCGTCTATATTACTAACTTTCAATTATTAAGGTAATTATCAAACTCTTACCGGTTAGATATAATCGGTGTCACTATAAAGATGTGACTTCCAAGCTTAATAGGTGATTCTGATGTTTTGCTAAATCAATTACAAGAATACCTGAAAGTCTCCAGTGTATAGAGTAGACATACCAAAATACTAGTTCCATACTATCGGTATTTATTTTGTTGATATCGAATTATCCATCATAATCGATATACTTAATATTAAGTTGTCAGATTTACTCAATACTGACTCAATAGGTTTTCACCAGTTTAATTACTCACTTGATACTTATACATCATCATCGGTCACCTATTATCTGATAATCATCAGATTTGATTTTATTCAGTAGTTTTTCATTAATAATCATTAATCGCTAAAAGTACAATATCTACTTACGAGTTCTGATTCGAAGGTTTTATTTTTCCACTTCTCATCAGGTTCGATGAATCTTAGTTATTTATCCCTCAAATTGCTTTCAGTTACTACCGATTAACAACAATTGATATATATAATATGTAGGCCATCAGCTGACCTTTGATGCCTCAAGTGTGCAAGTTGATACACGAAATCACGTTATGAGCGTATATATCATGAAACACAACAAATACGAAAATAATTTTCGCAAGATCAATACTCAACATACTACATAATATTTGAGTATCCTGTGTACTTAGCTTAACAATAAGCTTTTGATGTTCAATTTATTTATCAAGCATGTCCGGTAGTGTTAGGAATTCAGTTGCTCTAATTCAGTTCATTATCAATTACTTTGATCAGTTCCATCATTATCGGTTCATGTTCACAATTGCTAATTAACCAAAATGTCCCGATCCCATCCGAGTTATCAATATTAACAAAACCTTCAATAGTTTAATCAATACACTATTTCTATCATACTGTATCAATTACATATATCCCAATTGACAGAGTTTTCTATATCACGGTTACATCGAGTTACTCGAAGATAATTTTCAATTTCATTTGCTTAGTTAAATTCTAATATCAACTTCAGATTCTACTTATACCAGTATCAACATAACCGATTCTATAATTATCCAATCATGCTTGATGGGTCTCAAGTGATCTTTTATCTTAACTGATTTCTAATTATCTCTTATTAATAAATAAACATTCATAATCTGTAATTGATTTTCCATTGTCACTATTTAGTCTACTCATCGGGTACACCGGTGTTAACCAACCACCGTCTGATTATTATTATCCATAACTATAAATTTCGTAATGACTTGAATATCACTTGCATATAATATCAATCTTCACTTATAAACCATCATTCTTATCTTACTAGTTAATACACATGCAATACAGTGTTTAAAGGAATCAGGGGTAGACTTTACCCACTTAACGATTTTCAGGTTAAGTAACTTCAATATTCATCACAGACGGATAGATGGTATTAGCTGAAGATTTATACTTAACAATTTCTATCAAAGCCCAGCGTTTAATTATTCGGTTCTTAATTCTAGTAAATATTCATAACATATACACGATGCTCAGAATTCCACAAACACATAATTTATGTGGCATTTGTCTATGTTCATCCATACCAATACACTTACAGGTGCTTAATGGTCATTTCTATACGAATTATAAATGGCAAGACACAACTTGACATCAATGTTCTCACACACACATACGTAACATATCTGTGATTCGTTATTCGGATACCCTATTTAGATTTTGGTTCCATAACACCAATTCACTTTTATAATTATCACAATTATCTTTTTAATAATGTAATCTCTTAGTTCTAATGAATCAATATTATCAATAATTTCCTAATAACAATTATTTCTAAATTAGGGAAAATCAGACTTGAGTAGGACATCCACTCACCGGTATACCGATAAATTTTGAACACCCAATACCATATACTAATATACAAGATGTGTAGCTCTCATTTTCACGATCACAACGGCTCAAGAATCGTCCGAATCCGACTTCGGATGGCCAAGATATCGTTCGGAAACTAAAACCAATATAAAAGGTTAGATACGTAATAACTGAAAATATTCAGGGGGCTGTTTGTAATTTTTCAGGGGCCCCAAATTAATTTATAATCTCACACAGGATAAAATGAAATTTTACTTTATTGGGTCGGGTTTGGGTGCAAACGGGTCGGGTTTGGGTTGAATCCAAAACCCAAACCCATTCTTATCTGCTTCTTCTTCTTTTCTTTTCTTTTTTTTTTTTTTAAAGAAACAGCAGCAGCAGCGGCTGCTGCTGCTCCTCGCCGGCGCCCGCCGCCACGCCCGCGCTCGCGCCCGCCTCGCCGGCCGCGCTCTGGCGTCGCCGCCGGCGGGGCCCCAAGAGAGAGAGAGATGGGAGAAAGAGAGAGAGAAAGGGGAGCTGGTGCTCCCCTCCCCTGCCGGCGCCACGTCGGCTGGCCTCCGGCGCCGCCGCCGGCTGGCCGCCGGCCACACTGCCAGGGAGTGAGAGAGTGGGAGATGAGAATGAGAGAGATAGAGGAAGATGTGTGTGAGAGAGAGAGAGTTTTTATTTCTCTCCCCCACCTACTCCCACCTACTCCCCATACTTCCCTTGCCTCCCTTACGTCCCATACTTATTATTTTATTTTATTTTTATATTTTCATTTTTCTTTTCTTTTCTTTCTTCATCTCCTCAATATATTAATACGAACCATAGTTAAGATTAAATACCAATACCTGGTATTTATACGAGTATTTCATGCAGTGTATACATCCATGTATTTTCATATATTTTTAACCCAATGAAAGAAAATATTAGCCCAGAGTTTACATATCCGGGTGTTACATCTACCAACAGAAAAATTCAGTCCATCCTGATCCTACTCCATCTTCCACCTCTGCTAGTTCCTCCCAAACTGCTCCTCACACATCTGACGAGGACAAAGCTGCTGAACAAGTTCATAAGCCTTAGGAACAATAATAAGAATATGCACATGGAGAAGATGCTAGAGATGTTCATCCAGGTCAAATTGAATGTGTCTCTTCTTGACGCTATCCAATAAGTCCTAGCTTATGAAAAATTTCTTAAGAATATGTGTACTAAGAAGAGAAAGACAAATGCGCCCAAGAAAGTGTTCTTGGCAACCAATATAAGTGAAATTCTATCTGGTCCAATTCCGGTAAAATACAAGGATCCCGGATGTCCCACAATCTCCTCCACCATAGGACAGACCGAAATTAGTAAGGTACTTCTTGACCTGGGAGCAAGTATCAACTTGCTACCTCTCTCAGTATACCAGCAACTTGGGTTGGGCGAGCTAAGCCCAACTCGAGTCACCATTCAGCTAGCTGACCAATCTGTGAAGATCCCGAAGGGGGAAATCACAGACATCCTTATCCGGGTCGGGAATTTCATCTACCCTGTTGACTTCATTATGCTTGAGACCCAATTTGTGTCCAATCTAAGGTCTCAAACTCTAGTCATCTTAGGGCGCCCATTCCTTGCTATAGCGAATGCCATAATCAACTGTAAGAATGGGTCCATGCGATTAACCTTTGGAGATATGACGAAGGAAGTTAATGTCTTCAATCTTGGAAGACAACCTAGGGATGTCAATGATCAGACGTTTGAGGTCAATTCTATTGAAAACCTGACTAGTGAGCATGAGGAAAATATGGAGATAGAAATGGAGGCAGAGTTTGGTCTGGAGGCTGAGGATTTTAATCTAGACCAGATCGTAGATTCAGCAGTGGATTGGGCGTCAAGCCCAAGTGTACCTCATCATAGGATTGAAAGCCCGAAGATTGCCTCCAATAAAAATCACACCTTCCCTAGAGCTAAAAGCCTGACCTAAACACCTCAAATACGCCTACCTGGGCAGAAAAGACACCTTGCCATTCATCATAGCATCCTACCTGACTGAGCAACAAGAGGACAGCTTAATGTCTATTCTGAAAAGACATCAGGAAGCCATTGGATGGACGATGAAGGACCTCAAAGGAATAAGTCCAGCCATAGTGCAACATAGAATCCATTTAGTCGATGAAGCAACCCCCAAGAGGGACCCACAACGCAGGTTTAACCCACTCATGCAAGAGGCAGTTAAAACGAAAATTTTGAAACTATTAGATAATGGGATCATTTATCCCATTTCTGACAGCCAATGTGTTAGCCCTGTTCGTGCGGTCCCAAAGAAAGCTGGCTTTACGGTGGTTGAAAATGAGCAAAAAGAGTTGGTGCAGACAAGACTGCCCACCAAGTTCCTGTCTGTATCGACTATAGAAAGTTAAATTCAGTCACCCGTAAAGACCACTTCCCGCTACCCTTCATCGACCAAATGCTTGAGCGTTTGGCTGGACATGAGTACTACTGCTTCCTAGATGGGTACTCGGGATACAACCAAATCCCCATTGCTGCAGAAGATCAGGAAAAGACCACGTTCACCTGCCCGTTCGGAACCTTTGCTTATCGGCGCATGCCTTTTGGATTGTGCAATGCTCCTGCAACATTCCAACGGTGCATGCTTAGTTTGTTCTCTGACATGGTGGAACGTTTTCTTGAGATTTTCATATATGACTTCTCCTTCTACGAAGATTCATTTGATCAGTGTCTTCATCACTTAGAGTTAGTACTGCAAAGATGCAAGGAGAAGAACCTAACTCTAAACTGGGAGAAATGTCACTTCATGGTGAGACAGGGGATTGTCTTAGGCCATGAGATTTCTAGGAGAGGCATTGAAGTGGACAAGGCTAAACTAGAAGTGATTGCTAAGCTTCCACCACCCAAAAGCATCAAGGATATTAGATCCTTTCTAGGGCATGCTAGGTTCTACCGACGGTTCATTATGGATTTTAGCAAAATCGCTAGGCCCTTAACCAACCTGCTCGCCAAGGACGTGCCCTTTGATTTTAACGGTGAATGTTTCAAGTCATGGGGGAAGCTTAAGCAAGAACTTAATTCTGAGCCTATTATTTCTGCTCCTAATTGGGCCTAACCATTTGAAATCATGTGCGACGCCTCTGATTTTGCTATTGACGCTGTTCTAGGACAGCGCATCGACAATAGGCAGCACGTGATTTATTACTCGAGTAGGACCTTAAATGACGCCCAACAGAATTATACAATGACAGAGAAGGAATTTTTGGTCGTTGTCTTTGCGTTAGAAAAGTTTCGGCCATACTTGTTAGGCTCGAAGACGGTGATTTTCACAGATTACTCAGTACTGAAATACCTCATGACCAAGAAGGAAGCTAAGGCCCGATTGATTTGGTGGATCCTTTTACTTCAAGAATTTGACTTGGAAATTCGGGATAAACGAGGTATAGAAAATGTGATCGCTGATCATCTATCACGAATTCTGAACGCACCTCTTATACAAGCTCCGATCAACGAGGATTTCCCAGACGAGCACATCCTAGCCATTTTCAAGGAACCCTGGTATGCGGACATCGTCAATTACCTGGCCACTGGTGATTGGTAGTCAAAAGTGCATTTTTATCATAACATTTACCATCACATTTTCATATTTATTCATTTAATTCTGCACAATTATTAATATTTTATTATTTATTGTGTGCAGGCCTCGAATTCTTATTTTTATAAGAAATAAAGCTTAATGAAGCCCAAAAGCCCATATCCAAGCCCAAGTCCAAGCCCAGGTGTAAAAGTGCAAATACCTAATGTCAAAAGTACAAATACATAAGGGCCAAAGTTGCAAATACAAAGAAGAGGGAAGGATAGACTTCTATTCAACCCTAAATGCTTGTAGGAAAGAGTTTAAAGATAAATTCGGATTCAGACTGTACATGTTTAGTATTCAGATCATAACTTTTGCTACAGATATGCAAATCTGATGATTCAAAATGCTCCAAAAGAAGACTTGAAGCCCTACAACTCTTATGTTGATCAAACTTTCCAATTCAGTCCGTAGATAAGCCAATTTCGGCGATCAACAGGATAATAAATTGCAGGACAGATTTGATTTGAACTTCTATGGATAAGTGCCACAAGTCTGGAGATAAGATTTTTTTGGGAGAGTTGTACTAGGACTCTACATCTTCCAACTCCTATAAATACCCCTGCAGATGCAACACAGAAAGCGTCCAGCGAAGAGCCAAGGGCCAAAAGCTAGGGTTTTTAGGTTTTTCTTCTTTCTTCTAGGTTAGATTTTCTTTCCTCCTTTGTAATTTTTATTTATTTTCTTTTTGTAAAAACTGAGAGGAGATGATGTACTCATGGAGGAAGGGATCTACTTATACTGATGGTGACAGTCGGTGTAAGTTTTATTTTTCCACCATTGTTTAATAATCGAATCGAGGTTTGTTTTTATTCTTGTATTATTTTATGTTCTTTTATTTTTATTTAATCTTGTGTATCTCAGTATCTGTTTGCTTTCTTCTATTTTTCTCTCTAATGTCTTGCCCACCATGAGAACCAACTGCTTCTAGAATACCTAGCCGAAGAAGAGCCCTTGATGGCCTATGGCGATGAACAAGTCTTCATAGTTGTCTTTTATTTCATAGTTAGGAAGGCGGACGATCCTATACGCCATGCTTGTACGCCTTCCAAGAAAAGGTAAATCATCGCAACGGTTCAAAAGGTAAGCAGACTGAAGAGGTATGTGTTTCTTTCTTTCTTTCTTTCTTTAGTTTAAATTTCTATCTCTATCTTTCTCAAATTCTTTTCACCACACTTCCTTGTAAATACCATCATAACTAATAAAATAAATAAAAATTTTAGAGAATCTTACAAACGCTTCCATCGCTAGTCCCTCCCTGAGGATCACGACCCGCATAGCCTTGCTACAGCGGATTCGAATTGAACACTTGCACATCTTTAATTCTTAATCTAATATTTCATATTTTGTGTGCAGGTAAAAGTTCAATCAAAATTTTGGCGCCGTTGCCGGGGAGGGACGGTAAGTTTTTCTCTAATAAAAAAAATTAATTATTAACTAATTCTTTTCAGTTTGCAGGTTTGGAGAACAGAAAAACAGCAGCAGAAGTGGACATATAGCAACTCTGTGCCTCTGCCCTCGAAGGCAGAGCAGCAGAGCCTGCTACTTTGCCGCAGAAACGAGGCAATAGCCGCGGATCCGCGGCAGTAGCAGTGAATTACTGACTCAGTTTTCTGCAGGTTGCTACAAATTGCAATATCTGTTTTCTGCTTTGTTAGTTTTGTTCTGTGATAAACCTGTTTACTGCTAATTAATTCAACAGTAAAAAAATTATTGTTAAAGATAAAAATTGATTAGACGTTTGCATATTAGGCACGTGTCTTTTCAATTACTTTATTTTACTGTTGAAGAGTGCTGGAGCAAGGTACGTACGCATTGCATGTAGAGTAGGACTCATCTCTTGGTTGATTTTCTACTTTGAGTGAATCTTATCTACTTATCTTGTACACTTGCACTAATTCATCTTAAGGGCATAACCCATTAACAAGATAAGGTGGGGATTTCATCACCCTTCCTTAGCCCAAAAATCACATCCCAAGCACTCACTAACCCAAGCCTAACTTAAAAATTAGTAGACGTTGGCCCTAGGGACATCTCGGACTCAATTAGGAGATTATCCTAAGGGGGAACAGTGCTGGAAGTTGACTCTTGCCAAATCAGTGTCTAGGAAAGGGATTGAGGGCCGAAAGCCCGAAGATTGGTGGTTATTTAGTTAAGGAACGTCTTTGACGGAAAACCTCCCACCACTCTTGCCCTGACCTGGCTGATTAACTTGTGGTCAAAGTCTGCACCCTACCTCCCGTGGATAGTCTAACCAGTTAGGAGTCGTCTAGGTCATAGGTCTACCCTAACTTAGGTTAGAATTTTTCTTTTTTGTTTGTTTATTTGTTTGTTTTCTTTTTTTTGTTTGTGTTGGTGTGATATGACATATAATAATAATTCCAATTTTAATCCATATTACACACCTAACTATTATTCGGATATTACCAACCCGGCATATCATAATTTTGATCAACCTAGTGTGCCGGAATAGTCTTATCCGAATGAATATAGCCCACACCCTCCATCTTATGACTATAATTTCCATAATAATTTCAACTCGTCACAGAGTTCATGGGGTTTCGAGTCCCCCGAGTTTAATTCTCAACCAAATTGTCCTTCATATCCATCTAGTCCACATTCTTTCAATGATTCATACTCTGATCCCCCCATTCAGAATAGATTACCATCTATCGGGGAAATGATAAGTATGCACGAGTCCAAGCAACAACCACCATCAATCTTAGACATGATGATGCGTGAGTCCACCGACTCACAACTTCATCACGATTACACTTTCTTTTTCCAAGCCCAATCACAAAAGAGGCTTGAAGCCATGACTCAGGCTAGATTAGCTCGTGAGCATGACATAGATTTGATGGTTCAATCCTTACGTTCTCACCGTCCGGCTAATTCTGATATCGTTGACCACTCTTTTAGAGCCGACGAACCAAGTGGCTTTGGACAACAAGATTCTAATTCAGTACCATCATGTGAACTTGCCGAAACTCCAATTGTTGATAGTTTGGCAAGTTTTTCCTTTCCTGAAATAGAACTTGAGGATGAATATGATCATGATCCCCAACTTGATGATTCAATTTTATTTCCTGATCCAATAATGACTCCAGTGTCTCCACCTGATTTCACTTTTCCCGAGTCAACATTGGATCCTATTCCAATTCATAATGAAATTGAATCACCCATTTTAGATGATCATATTGAACTTGACCGATTGTGCAATTTTGAAAATCCTATGGATAAATTGGCAAGTTCTTTTTATTACATTGAACCCAATGAGATATGCGACCTAGATTCTCACAATCTTTTTACTTCTGAAACTGATTGTACAATTCTGACGGAAGATGTTGACCTTAGTTTTGAAGAATTGTATGGCGATGAGCTAGAATTCCTTAATATTGGAAGTAAAGAGATATCACCCATATTAGGTCACATTCCATTGTGGGAAGAAGATTGTGAACTTGAGTTTCAATTTCTTGACTTGGACTCAATTCTTGAACCTAGCCCGACTCCTGAGCCCTTACTTGATTTGAGCATCTTCCTTGAGTCGGTATTCGTTCCCGTACCTATAATGTCCAAGTCAATAATTCCATCTTTTCATACTCCATTTTGGGACAAGGAGGTTGAGACAATTAACTCTGAAATTTATTATGAAATTTAGAAATTTGATGGGGTGAAAATACTAAAAATTGATTATACATATATTTTAGTGGGTTATGTAAGGAAAGTTTCTGGTGGGTTCCACCAAATTATCTGTTATCTTGATTGGGCCGCATTTCGTGGACCAATTAGACCACCTCCGGAACCACCACCCTAAGGTAACTTCCGCCTTCCCTTGTTCTGTTTCATGCATATATGCATTCATTCATACATTGAGGACAATGCATGAGATAAGTGTGGGGGTGGGCTTTACTAACATACTAACATAAGTAGACACTAACAAAATTTGCTAATAAAAAAAAAATTTTAAAAAAAAAATTTATTATAAAAGGAAATATTTTGACTTATTTTTTTGAAAGAAATCTAAGTTAGTTTTAAGGATTGGAAAATCGTGATTAGGATTTCTAAAAACTTAGTCAAAATAAATAAATTGTTTAAATTTTTAGGTATAGGAGAGAAATTGAATAAGTAATTAGTCTTGATTTTTACCTTAATGAAATATGCATACCTAATGCATATTTAGGATTCTAAGACAAAGACCCTTGTGCCTCATAAAAAAAAAAAGAAAAAAAAAGAAAAAAAACACCAATTAAGCTGATACATGTGCCTCAAGAAGCATAAGTATTCATGCCTAAAGGTGAGTAAATAAAATAAAGTCCTTAGTTTTGTGGCCTGGTTCACTCGAATTTGAGTCCGCGGGGTGTTTTCTCACCTGGTGCCCTAAAGCCGACCGGTTTGGGAGTCATCGACTTTAAGTTCGCTACATGGGTGGATTAGAAAGCCTAAACTAAGAAAAATTACTTATATGTATTAACACATCTAATAATCAATTAGTTAGGTATTAGGGCCTCAAGAAGCCTTGGTACTTACACGAAAGAAAATTAGATGAGTTATACATATCATATCAATATATATATATATATATATATATATATATATATATATATATATATATATATATATATAATAAATAAATAATAAAGAGGCATGAGAGTCCAAGTTAAAGAATTGCTAGTAAAAATTCATAAGGATGCATATGATTTTTGGTAACGAAAAAGACTATATTAGAAATTCAATTTTAATCCTTACCTAAAATGAATAACAATTGACTTTATAAAGACTAGGTTTGAAGAATGAATAAAAATGAGGATCCTAAAACTTATAGACTACTTAGTCTCTTCAATAATAATTCAAATATTTTCTTTTTATGGATTTTGTGGGTGCAATCCGCTGAAAACCCTCACGAGACAACACTCGTCCTCTAGGGTAACCTAGAGGTTTAACGGCTTGTTGCACGTGCTAAGTGCAATCGTGATTCCTACGAAAGTGAGTTAAGTTAGATTAACTTTTTCTTTTTCTTTGTTTTTACTCGAGGACGAGCAAAAAGATAAGTGTGGGGGTGTGATTGGTAGTCAAAAGTGCATTTTTATCATAACATTTACCATCACATTTTCATATTTATTCATTTAATTCTGCACAATTATTAATATTTTATTATTTATTGTGTGCAGGCCTCGAATTCTTATTTTTATAAGAAATAAAGCTTAATGAAGCCCAAAAGCCCATATCCAAGCCCAAGTCCAAGCCCAGGTGTAAAAGTGCAAATACCTAATGTCAAAAGTGCAAATACATAAGGGCCAAAGTTGCAAATATAAAGAAGAGGGAAGGATAGACTTCTATTCAACCCTAAATGCTTGCAGGAAAGAGTTTAAAGATAAATTCGGATTCAGACTGTACATGTTTAGTATTCAGATCATAACTTTTGCTACAGATATGCAAATCCGATGATTCAAAATGCTCCAGAAAGAAGACTTGAAGCCCTACAACTCTTATGTTGATCAAACTTTCCAATTCAGTCCGTAGATAAGCCAATTTCGGCGATCAATAGGATAATAAATTGCAGGACAGATTTGATTTGAACTTCTATGGATAAGTACCACAAGTCTGGAGATAAGATTTTTTTGGGAGAGTTGTACTAGGACTCTACATCTTCCAACTCCTATAAATACCCCTGCAGATGCAACACAGAAGGCGTCCAGCGAAGAGCCAAGGGCCAAAAGCTAGGGTTTTTAGGTTTTTCTTCTTTCTTCTAGGTTAGATTTTCTTTCCTCCTTTGTAATTTTTATTTATTTTCTTTTTGTAAAAACTGAGAGGAGATGATGTACTCATGGAGGAAGGGATCTACTTATACTGATGGTGACAGTCGGTGTAAGTTTTATTTTTCCACAATTGTTTAATAATCGAATCGAGGTTTGTTTTTATTCTTGTATTATTTTATGTTCTTTTATTTTTATTTAATCTTGTGTATCTCAGTATCTGTTTGCTTTCTTCTATTTTTCTCTCTAATGTCTTGCCCACCATGAGAACCAACTGCTTCGAGAATATCTAGCCGAAGAAGAGCTCTTGATGGCCTATGGCGATGAACAGGTCTTCATAGTTGTCTTTTATTTCATAGTTAGGAAGGCGGACGATCCTATACGCCATGCTTGTACGCCTTCCAAGAAAAGGTAAATCATCGCAACGGTTCAAAAGGTAAGCAGACTGAAGAGGTATGTGTTTCTTTCTTTCTTTCTTTAGTTTAGATTTCTATCTCTATCTTTCTCAAATTCTTTTCACCACACTTCCTTGTAAATACCATCATAACTAATAAAATAAATAAAAATTTTAGAGAATCTTACAAACGCTTCCATCGCTAGTCCCTCCCTGAGGATCACGACCCGCATAGCCTTGCTACAGCGGATTCGAATTGAACACTTGCACATCTTTAATTCTTAATCTAATATTTTATATTTTGTGTGCAGGTAAAAGTTCAATCAACTGGATAATACCCGCTGACTGGACAAAGCAAGACCAGTGTCGTTTCTTTACCCAAGTACGGTACATCTTCTGGGAAGAGCCGTATCTTTTTAAGTATTGTCCCGACCAGATTATTTGAAGATGCATACCAGAGGAAGAACAGAGGAGTGTGCTAAGCTTTTGCCATGAACTTGCATGCGGAGGACACTTCGGTCCCCGCAAGACTGCAGAGAATGTTTTACAAAGTGGGTTTTACTAGCCCACTTTGTTCAAAGACTCATACAATTTTTGCAAGTCATGTGCAAATTGTCAGAAGATCGGGAAAATTTCTAGAAGAGACATGATGCCTCTGAACCCGATCCTTAAAGTTGAAATTTTTGATGTTTAAGGTATCGACTTCATGGGGCCATTCCCTAATTCCTTCGGCAACCAGTTCATTTTGGTTGTTATAGATTATGTCTCTAAATAGGTAGAAGCTGTGCCAACTAAGACCAGTGACATCAAAGTGGTTGTCAAATTTCTCAAAGAGAACATCTTCTCCCGATTTGACACCCCTAGAGCGATAATTAATGATAATGGATCACATTTCTGCACCAGAGTGTTTGAGGCTTTGATGCGGAAATATTCCATCAATCAATATCATCCCCAGATAAATGGGCAGGTCGAAATCACCAATCGACAGATCAAGCTCATTCTGAAAAAGACTTTCGGACAAAACCGAAAGGATTGGTCGGTCAAACTCAATGATGCATTGTGGGCTTACCGCACTGCTTTTAAGACAGTTCTGGGGATGTCTCCGTGTAGAATCGTATTTGGAAAAACCTGTCATCTGCCAGTCGAATTATAACACTGTGCCCTATGGGCCATTAAGCAACTCAATTTTGATCTGACCAAGGCCGGTGAGCTAATGAGACTGTAAATTTCAGAATTAGAGGAGATATGAAATGAAGCCTATGAGAATGCTCGGATCACCAAAAGCAGGACTAAACTTTTTCATGACCAGATCATAACCCGAAAAAACTTTACCCCGGGAGACAAGGTTCTGTTGTACAACTCAAGGCTTCATATTTTCGCAGGGAAGCTGAAGACTCGTTGGTCTGGACCGTTCATGGTACGCATTGTTTTCCCACACGGTGCTATGACTATTGTAGACCCTAAGACCAACACGAAATTCAAAGTGAATGGGTAAAGACTGAAGCCCTTTTTGACCACTGAGCCTACATCAAACGCTGATAATGTACTGACTCTTTTTGCCCCGCCATACACCTAACCACAGCCATCCACACCGCAACTAAAAAAATAATAAAAATAATAATAATAATACACTTATTGTTTATATGCTTACCTTTCTTTTTGTTTTGCCATTTCTTTCGCCTATTCGCACTTGGTCGGTCCGAGTCAACGAGGGCGATAACATCCTTTCTTCACCCTCTTTATTGCATTTGCATTTACATGTAATTCATTGAGGACAATGCATTAGATAGGTGTGGGGGGTGCTAACACTTTTACTTTTTCTTTTTATTATTAAAAAAAATTCTGAACAAAAAATGAATTTTTATATTCTTTTATAAAAATACCAAAAGATTGTAAGAAATAAGGGAACCTTATTAATGAATCTTTATTTTTACCTAAATAAACAAGAAACATTGGTTTAGCTAAGAGTTGAGAGGGATAAGGAAAATAACTCATATCTTTTGTTTAGCGTTAGAAGAATATGCATAACTTACACACACATGCTTGGATTTAGAGACACAACTCTGAAAAAAAAAAGCTGGATAATTGTGCCTCAAGAAGCATAATTACTGATCGACAAAAAGCAAGTACAAGAATATATAAAAAGAGTGTGGGTTGATGTTACTGCTTTTGCAATTCTTCCGTAGTAGCGAAGTGGCTATACGGGTCGCATCCACAAGGAGGGAGAGCGATGGAAGCTTGATGCGGCTTCAAAGTTCAAGAAGAAAGAAAGTTCTTGTTTCCAAATAAAGAATTGAAAAGTGAAAACAAGTTGTTTTTAAGAATTGTCAGAAAATGTTTTGGTGGTTTGTAAAAGTGATTTTTTTCTTAGTTGTAAAAATGTATGGCTAACTTTCTACTAAGTGCTCCCACTAATTTCTAACCTTTTGAAGATAGCCTCACGATGGATCATAGGCAAACACAACCCTTGTGCATTGGAACTATTCACGTGAAATCGAGTGAAAGTTCTTCCTATAACTTTGCTTTACACGGCAAAAACTCAGACATTCCCATATCAAGATCCAATGGAAGGCGAGAATACAGGAAGACACGAGCGCACTAATGGTATTGGCAAAGTTAAAAGGAAAGTCTCTAACTTACAACAACAAGCAAAGTAAAAAACTCATAGATCATCAAAAAGCCATTTAAGTATGAAATATGCGAAGGTAAATACTTGTAAGTAAGTTAGAGTTAGAACCCTCGTCTTAAGATGCCATAGCTCTCGTTTGCACAAAGCTGTTTGACACTATTGACTCATGCGGGTTATCAATCAAGTAGTAAGAAATTAGTGGGTTAGTAGTTAGTTAGCCATGCTATAAAAAAATTAGTTAGCCATAAAAGTAAAGAAACAACAAAAGAAAAGAAGTGGAGAGGAAGAGAGTTACACTACAACAAAGTAAAGAAAAGAAGTGAGAGGAAAGAAGTTACACTACAACAAGGAAGTAAAAGTAAATGGTAAAGACAAGTAAATGGAAAGAAGGAAGAGAAGTAGTACTTGTATTAGCTTGTCACCCTTCAAATACAACACTTACACACACTCTCTCTCTTTCACTCTAATGGCTAAAACAACAACTAGAAGAAGAATAACAACAACAACTACATACCTAAAAACAAGATTACAAAAACTTGCTAAAGCTCTGGATCTGCTCAAACTGAAGACCCCAGGGTGGTATTTATAGGCACCAGGGGAAAGGGGGCGACGTGAGAAGCACGTGGCCCAAAGCGCAGGCGCGCCCGCGCCCAAATGGCCACGGAAACGTGGCCAGGGCCACGTTTTCGCGGCCCAGGCAGGGCGGCGCGCGCCCAGTTTTGGGCAGTGCGTCGCCCAGTCTGTTGTCTGACTCCTGGATGTCTTGGATTCGTGATTTGATACTCTGGGATGATAAAATCTTCAATCTAAAGTCAATGGCTACTTTGTAGGCTTTTAATCACCAATTAAATGGTGATTTAGGTCTTCTTCTTCATTTGCACACCATGGACCTAGGATCAAGCAAGTAAGGTTTTATTAGTAGAATTTTACATGAAATAAATATGAGAATGTGATAAAAATTATGCAAAATTAGAGACTAATCACACCCCCACACTTATCTTTTTACTCGTCCCGAGCAAAACAAAAATAAGAGAATTATTATACCACTTTCGCAGGTGATGCGATTGCACTGAGTATGTGCAATAAGCCTTCAAACTTCTAGGTTGCCCCTAGAGGAGGAGTGTTGTCTCCTGAGGGTTTTCAGCGGATTGCACCCACAAATTCCAGTAAGTAAAGAAAAGAAGTTAGTTGTTAGAAAGAATTTTTTTTTCATGAAAAAGAACTTTTAATCATCTAAGTAAAAATGACCTAATGATGTAAGAATTAGGTTTAACCTTCATAAGTCCTCTTATACTTTAGCCTTCATAAAAGAAGAAACTATGATTTTTTCTTTAAATTTAGAAAGGATCTTATACTTCTAACTCATTCTTTTATTTTGCTTTAGATAGATATGCATAATGTGTAAGTGTGATGTGCTTGGGATTTTTCAACTCAACTTTGAATATTTAATTTTATTAATATTTACTTATTATTCTTGATTCCATTAGGCTTTCTACTTCACTTATGTAACACATATCAAACCGATGACTCCCAAACCAGATGGTCTTAGGGCACCAGGTGGAAAAACACCCTTCAGGTCAAATATGCAAGTGGAGTAGGCCACGAAATCAAGATTTATTTATACATTATTGTATATAGAATTTTTTTGGCGTGAGTAATTATGCTTCTTGAGGCACAATTATCCAGCTTTTCTTTTCTCTCTCTTCTTTTTTTTTTCAGAGTTGTGTCTCTAAATCCCAAGCATGTGTGTGTGGGTTATGCATATTCTACTAAGGCTAAATAAACGGTTTAAGTTATTTTTCTTATCCCTTCTAACTTTTTAGTCAAACCAATCTTTCTTATTTATTTAGGCAAAAATAAAGATACAATAATAAGGTTCCCGTAATTCCTACAATCTTTTGGTATTTTTATAAAGAGTATGAAATTTCTTTTCAATCTGGAGATTTTTTTTTGAAAGAAAAAGAAAGAATAAAAGGAAAAAAGAAAAAATCTTAGCACCCCCCCACACCTATCTAATGCATTGTCCTTAATGAATGCATATGGAAATGCAAATGCAATAAATAGGGGGAAGAAATGATGTTACCGTCTTCGTGGACTTGGGCCGGCCAAGTGCGAATAGGCTAAAGAAATGTCAAAAAGAATGTAGAAGGGGTAAGCATATAAACAATTTTTTTTTATTTATTTGTTGTGGTTAGGTGTATGACGGGGCAAAAAGAGTCAGCACACTATCATCCGGAGTCGTAGACTCATTGGTCAAGAAGGGCTTCAGTCTTTTTCCATTCACTTTGAATTCCGTGTTCTTCTTAGGGTCTGCAATAAGCACAGCACCGTGTGGGAAAACAGTGCGCACAATGAACGGTCCCGACCAATGAGTTTTCAGCTTCCCCGCGAAAATATGAAGCCTAGAGTTATACAGCAGAACCCTATCTCCCGGTGCAAAGTTTTTTCGGGTTATGATTTGGTCATGAAAAAGTTTAGTCCTGCTCTTGGTGATTCGGGCATTCTCATAAGCTTCATTCTGTATCTCCTCTAATTCTGAAATCTGCAGTTTCTTAAGTTCACCGGCCTTGGTCAGATCAAAGTTGAGTTGCTTAATTGCCCAGAGGGCTCGGTGTTCTAACTCTACTGGCAGATGACAGGCTTTTTCAAACACGATTCTATAAGGAGACATCCCCAGAACTGTCTTAAAAGCAGTGCGGTAAGCCCACAATGCATCATTGAGCTTAACCGACCAATCCTTTCGGTTTTGTCCGACAGTCTTTTCCAGAATGAGCTTGATCTGTCGGTTGGTGACTTCGACCTGCCCATTTGTCTGGGGATGATACGGAGTCGATAACTTGTGATTGATGGAATATTTTCGCATCAGAGCTTCAAAAACTCTGTTGCAGAAATGCGATCCATTATCACTAATTATCGCTCTAGGGGTGCCAAATCGGGAGAAGATGTTTTCTTTGAGAAATTTGACAACCACTTTGTTGTCATTCGTCTTAGTTGGCACAGCTTCTACCTACTTAGAGACATAATCTATAGCAACCAAAATGAACTGGTTGCCGAAGGAATTGGGGAATGGCCCCATGAAATCGATACCCCAAACATCAAAATTTTCAACTTCAAGGATCGGGTTCAGGGGCATCATGTCTCTTCTTGAAATTTTCCCAATTTTCTGACAATTTGTGCATGACTTGCAAAAATGATATGAGTCTTTAAACAAAGTGGGCTAGTAGAACCCACTTTGTAGAACCTTCTCTGCAGTCTTGTGGGGACCGAAGTGTCCTCTGCATGCAAGGTCATGGCAAAAGCTGAGCACACTCCTCTGTTCCTCCTCTGGTATGCATCGTCTAATAATTTGGTCGGGACGATACTTAAAAAGATACGGTTCTTCCCAGAAGAAGTACCGTACTTGGGCAAAGAAGCAGTATTGGTCTTGATTTGTCCAGTCAGCGGGTAATTGTCCCGTGGCCAGGTAATTAACAATGTCCGCATACCAGGGTTCCTTAAGAATGGCTAGGATGTGCTCGTCTGGGAAATCCTCGTTGATCGGAGCTTGGATGGTTGGTGCATTCGGAATTCGTGAGAGATGATCAGCGACCACATTTTCTATACCTCGTTTATTCTGGATTTCTAAGTCAAATTCTTGAGGCAAAAGGATCCACTGAATCAGTCGGGCTTTTGCTTCCTTCTTGGTCATGAGGTATTTCAGAGCTGAGTGATCCGTAAAAATTACCGTCTTCGAACCTAACAAGTAAGGCCAGAACTTTTCTAATGCAAAGACAACGGCCAAGAATTCCTTCTCAGTCGTTGTATAGTTCTGTTGGGCATCATTCAAGGTCCTACTCGAATAGTAAATCACGTGCTGCCTATTATCAATGCGCTGTTCTAGAACAGCGCCAATAGCGAAATCAGATGCATCACACATGATTTCAAATGGCTGGGCCCAATTAGGAGCAGAAATAATAGGCGCAGAAATAAGTTCTTGCTTAAGCTTCCCCCATGACTTGAAACATTCAGCGTTGAAATCAAAGGGCACGTCCTTAGCGAGCAGGTTGGTTAAGGCCTTGCAATTTTGCTAAAGTCCTTAATGAACCGTCGGTAGAACCCAGCATGCCCTAAAAAGGATCTAATAACCTTGATGCTTTTGGGTGGTGGAAGCTTAGCAATCACTTCTACTTTAGCCTTATCCACTTCGATGCCTCTCCTCGAAATCTCATGGCCCAAGACAATCCCCTGTCTCATCATGAAGTGACATTTTTCCCTGTTTAGAGTTAGGTTCTTCTCAATGCATCTTTGTAGCACTAACTCTAGGTGATGAAGACACTGATCAAATGAATCTCCGTAGATGGAGAAGTCATCCATGAAAATCTCAAGAAAACGTTCCACCATATCAGTGAACAAACTAAGCATGCACCGTTGGAACGTTGCGGGAGCATTGCACAATCGAAAAGGCATGCGCCGATAAGCAAAGGTTCCGAACGGGCAGGTGAACGCTGTCTTTTCCTGGTCTTCTGCAGCAATGGGGATTTGATTGTATCCCGAGTACCCATCTAGAAAGCAGTAGTACTCATGTCCAGCCAAACGCTCAAGCATTTGGTCGATGAAGGGTAGCGGGAAGTGGTCTTTACGGGTAGCTGCATTCAGCTTCCTGTAGTCGATACAAACACGAATCTTGGTGGGCAGTCTTGTTTGTACCAACTCTTTTTCCTCATTTTCTACCACCGTAAAGCCAGCCTTCTTTGGGACCGCATGAACAGGGCTAACCCATTGGCTATCAGAAATGGGATAAATTATCCCATTATCTAATAGTTTCAGAATTTCAGCCTTAACTGCCTCTTGCATGAGAGGGTTAAGCCTTCGTTGTGGGTCCCTCCTAGGGGTTGCTTCATCAACTAAAGGGATTCTATGTTGCACTATGGCTGGACTTATTCCCTTGATGTCCTTCATCATCCATCCAATGGTTTCCCTATGTCTTTTCAGAATAGACATTAAGCTGTCTCTTATTGCTCAGTCAGGTGGGATGCTATGATGACTGGCAAGGTGTCCTTTTCGCCCAGGTAGGCGTAATTGAGGTGTCTGGGTAGGGCTTTTAGTTCTAGGGAAGGTGTTGCTTCATTGGAGGCAATCTCTGGGCTTTCAATCCTATGATGAGGTACACCTGGGCTTGATGCCCAATCCACTGCTGAATTTACGATCTGATCTAGATTAAAATCCTCAGCCTCCAGATCAAACTCTGCCTCAGTTTCTGTCTCCATACTTTCCTCATGCTCACTGGTCAGGTTTTCAATAGAATTGACCTCAAACGTCTGATCGTTGACATCCCTAGGTTGTCTTCCAAGATTGAAGACATTGACTTCCTTCGTCATGTCTCCAAAAGTCAATCGCATGGACCCGTTCCTACAGTTGATTATGGGATTGGCTGTAGCAAGGAATGGGCGCCCTAAGATGACGGGAGTTTGAGACCTAAGATTGGACACAGGTTGGGTCTCAATCACAATGAAGTCAACGGGGTAAATGAAATCCCCGGCCCGGATGAGGACGTCTGTGATTTTCCCCTTCGGGATCTTCACAGATCGGTTAGCTAGCTGAATGGTGACTCGAGTTGGGCTTAGCTCGCCCAACCCAAGTTGCTGGTATACTGAGTGTAACCCCCTGCTACTATTTAGTATTTGCATTTAAATATTTTTATTTACATATTTAACCCTATTTGTTATGATTTAGTCTTCGGGCGTCGGGAGCATCCGGACTCGGATTTGGACGATTCTGGATCCGTTGCGATCGTGGGAACGAGAGCTACCTTTCCATGGCTAGTTTGTGAGTGTTTTTCTTTTATAAATTATAATTTATCATGTTTACTTATGTGATAAAACTTGATTATGAGATATTGTTTCATAAAATGTACATATTGGTAAATCTCGATACTTAAACCATACATAACATACATGATTGTTATCATACACCTGATTGATTATAAATATATGGATATAGATATATATGTATAAAGTAGCCAATAAATTGATCCTGTATATATAATAATGTGGTGGCACCTACCGTATTCAGAATATAGGACTTATTATTCTTATTAGCAGTAGTTGATACTCGAGTAGATGCTATTACCCTAGACGCTACCATTAGTGGTCACACCATGACTTGGATATCCTATCACGCAGGACACCGTTATTTCATGCACTGGTAGCATCATGACACGTGGACACGGTATTACATTATACACTGACTATGGTTATGATATGTGCTAGTGATACACAGATATATGACACGGATTATTGCTACACATATATGGTCCACTGGTACATGGAGATACCACTTCACAGATTACTACATTTCATATTATGATTATCATCATTACATGGATGCTCGGTATACAGTTATCTCATGGTCACACATCCCTGCTACATATGTTCACTGCACGAGTGTACATGCATGTATTGTTTCTATCTTTCTGTCATATGAATCACTATACACATATTACATGTATTATTGTTCCATGTTATCCCTGTATTCCTCTGATATGATTGTTTCTTGTTACTGATATTGATATTCCCGGTACTGGACATGAGAGCTGTTGATATGCGATATGTGGAATCCCATATCTATTGTTCCCGTTTCCCGTTATATTGTTATCTTTTCCCGTTATATTGTTCTATGCTATCAACAAAGCTCAGGTCCAGTTATCATGTTACCCGTATCATGTACTGTATTTATTCTTGTTACATTGTATACTTGACATATCAGATCATAAAGCTAACTGGGGTATGGGGGAGACTCGACGGTTGATTAGATCTTATCGGGTGATGTACTTGATCCATATTGTTCTCCCACTGCAGGGGACGGTAGTGCTGCCTACCAATTGCTCCATGAGCTCTCATTACTTGTTTCATGCTCCCCTCTTAGCGGAGGGCCCTGGTCTCAGCAGCCAGGGGTTTGTTTAAGGCCGTAATCCCGGGTATGCACGGGATACACCTACCCGATAAGAGCTCCTCGACCATGGGTTTCCAATTAACATAATAAAATAGTATACATAATAGTGACGTCGGGAACACTTGTTATTTGGTCACTCTCTCGTTTGGATAATGGTACCCGTAGGCCATGTCCGGATGGGTTCGACTGGAGTGCGGGCTCCAGTATAAACTGCCAGTGGTATGGGATACTGGAAGAGATTGATTAAAATACCGGGTGGTACTGATTGCTACTATTGTATAAATAACATGACTTGCCTGATACATGTATACTATTATTTAGTTGTACTTGTTACTGTTCCTGCTCATGTATTCGCTATCATGCGCCATGTGTGCATTATTACTTTACCTGTTTTATGCTACATTTTCTCAGGTGGCATTCTGCTCATGTCCATGTATACTTTGCATTGCTTATATTCTGTTTTACATTGTCTATCTGCTCACTATGCACAACACAGTAGGATGGTTATGTTGCATATGCCATCTGCATGTTCACTTCTATCACGTCACCACTAGCATGTTCCTTTCTATCACGTCACCACTAGGCAACAGTACTTATTATATACACTGGATACGACTATAGACATGACCCGATGATAACCGGCTAGGTAGCGATGGTATTAAAAGATAACATGTCTATATATGTCTACTGCTTCTTATATACTTATTGTATAGTATCACTATTCGAACATCATGTATTATATATTAGTATCATGTTGTATTACTATAATATCTATTACTACCTCCTCCTTCATTTTACCACTCACTAGGTCACTTTCTGACGACCCTGGGTTTGCGTGCCCAGGTTGGAGATCCGAGTTACCGTAGTATCAGAGAGTGCCTTGGAGTCATCTAGGAGATTCCTCATCGGGACTATTCATAGGTATTTTGGTGATTTATTTCTGTTATCTTATTCGTCCCTATTTTTCATATCTGTTATGATCGCTAACCTCTTCTGCAGGTATTCTCGTACTTATTCAATGTTGGAACTCTTATAAATATGGAGGTGGTTTCCTGTACTGAGGCTTAACGTACGCGTGAGGTTGCTTTCACCTCGCGTATGCACGTCGCCATAACGTCTCCGTATCCTTGGGATCGGGGCGTTACATAGTAGTACAGAGCCTAGGTTCACACCTGGTGTGGGTAACCATCTTGGTCAATGCTTGGGTGCTTACCAACAATACAGTTAGGTTCAGATTAACTGATCTGTATCTGAATTTGGGGATTTCAGCAACGAGTACAAGAATACCATGACCTTGACACTTCATTCCTTGACTCGCTTGTATTCCTTCCTTACTTCTAGTTGTCAATCAGAACATCTGATTTCCTTCTCGCTTTCTTTGCATCTTATTGCTTCCCATCCGTTAGTGTTAGTTCCCTCCCATACTTCTCCACCCCGAGTTCCGTATAAATATCAGAGTGCGCAGCGGAAGTGTCGTGGACCCGTCACGTATAGACTTCGGGGTTGGAAATATTGCCCTCCTACCTGATTTTAAATTTCGAGGACGAAATTTTTGTAAGGGCGGAGAAATGTAACCCCCTGCTACTATTTAGTATTTGCATTTAAATATTTTTATTTACATATTTAACCCTATTAGTTATGATTTAGTCTTCGGGCGATATCGGGAGCATCCGGACTCGGATTTGGACGATTCGGGATCCGTTGCGATCGTGGGAACGAGAGCTACCTTCCCATGGCTAGTTTGTGAGTGTTTTTCTTTTATAAATTATAATTTATCATGTTTACTTATGTGATAAAACTTGATTATGAGATATTGTTTCATAAAATGTACTTGTTGGTAAATCTCGATACTTAAACCATACATAACATACATGATTGTTAACATACACCTGATTGATTATAAATATATGGATATAGATATATATATATATATATATATATATATATATATATATATATATATATATATATATATATATATATATATATATAAAGTAGCCAATAAATTGATCCTGTATATATAATAATGTGGTGGCACCTACCGTATTCAGAATATAGGACTTGTTATTCTTATTAGGAGTAGTTGATACTCGAGTAGATGCTATTACCCTAGACGCTACCATTAGTGGTCACACCATGACTTGGATATCCTATCATGCAGGACACCGTTATTTCATACACTGGTAGCATCATGACACGTGGACACGGTATTACATTATACACTGACTACGGTTATGACATGTGCTAGTGATACACAGATATATGACTCGGATTATTGCTACACATATATGGTCCACTGGTACATGTAGATACCACTTCACAGATTACTACATTTCATATTATGATTATCATTACATGGATGCTCGGTACACAGTTATCTCATGGTCACACATCTCTGCTACATATGCTCACTGCACGAGTGTACATGCATGTATTGTTTCTATCTTTCTGTCATATGAATCACTATACACATATTAGATGTATTATTGTTCCATGTTATCCCTGTATTCCTCTGATATGATTGTTTCCTGTTACCGATATTGATATTCCCGGTACTGGACATGAGAGCTGTTGATATACGATATGTGGAATCCCACATCTATTGTTCCTGTTTCCCGTTATATTGTTCCCGTTTCCCTTTATATTGTTCTATGCTATCAACAGAGCTCAGGTCCCGTTATCATGTTACCCGTATCATGTACTGTATTTATTCTTGTTACATTGTATACTTGACATATCAGATCATAAAGCTAACTGGGGTATGCGGGAGACTCGACGGTTGATTAGATCTTATCGGGTGATGTACTTGATCTATATTGTTCTCCCACTGCAGGGGACGGTAGTGCTACCTACCAATTGCTCCATGAGCTCTCGTTACTTATTTCATGCTCCCCTCTTAGCGGAGGGCCCTGGTCTCAGCAGCCAGGGGTTTGTTTAAGGCCGTGATCCCGGGTATGCACGGGATACACCTACCCGACAAGAGTTCCTCGACCATGGGTTTCCAATTAACATAATAAAACAGTAAACACAATAGTGACGTCGGGAATACTTGTTATTTGGTCACTCTCTCGTTTGGATAATGGTACCCGTAGGCCATGTCCGGATGGGTTCGACTGGAGTGCGGGCTCCAGTATGAACTGCCAGTGGTATGGGACACTAGAAGAGATTGATTAAATACCGGGTGGTACTGATTGCTACTATTGTATAAATAACACGACTTGCCTGATACATGTATACTATTGTTTAGTTGTACTTGTTACTGTTCCTGCTCATGTATTCGCTATCATGCGACATGTGTGCATTATTACTTTACCTGTTTTATGCTACATTTTCTCAGGTGGCATACTGCTCATGTCCATGTATACTTTGCATTGCTTATATTCTATTTTACATTGTCTATCTGCTCACTATGTACAACACAGTAGGATGGTTATGTTGCATATGCCATCTGCATGTTCACTTCTATCACGTCACCACTAGCATGTTCCTTTCTATCACGTCACCACTAGGCAACAGTACTTATTATATACACTGGATACGACTATAGACATGACCCGATGATAAACGGCTAGGTAGTGATGGTATTAAAAGATAACATGTCTATATATGTCTACTGCTTCTTATATACTTATTATATAGTATCACTATTCTAACATCATGTATTATATATTAGTATCGTGTTTGTATTACTATAATATCTATTACTACCTCCTCCTTCATTTTACCACTCACTAGGTCACTTTTTGACGACCCTGGGTTTGCGTGCCCAGGTTGGAGATCCGAGTTACCGTAGTATCAGAGAGTGCCTTGGAGTCATCTAGGAGATTCCTCATCGGGACTATTCATAGGTATCTTGGTGATTTATTTCTGTTAACTTATTCGTCCCTATTTTTCATATCTGTTATGATCGCTAACCTCTTCTGCAGGTATTCTTGTACTTATTCAATGCTGGAACTCTTATAAATACGGAGGTGGTTTCCTGTACTGAGGCTTAACGTACGCGTGAGGTTGCTTTCACCTCGCGTATGTACGTCGCCATAACGTCTCCGTATCCTTGGGATCGGGGCGTTACATAGTGGTATCAGAGCCTAGGTTCACACCTGGTGTGGGTAACCATCTGGGTCAATGCTTGGGCGCTTACCAACAATACAGTCAGGTTCAGATTAACTGATCTGTATCTGAATTTGGGGATTCCAGCAACGAGTACAAGAATACCATGACCTTGACACTTCATTCCTTGACTCGTTTGTATTCCTTCCTTATTTCCAGTTGTCAATCAGAACATCTGATTTCCTTCTCGCTTTCTTTGCATCTTATTGCTTCCATCCGTTAGTGTTAATTCCCTCCCATACTTCTCCATCCCGAGTTCCGTATAAATATCAGAGTGCGCAGCGGAAGTGTCGTGGACTCGTCACGTTTAGACTTCGGGGTTGGAAATATTGCCCTCCTACCTGATTTGAAATTTCGAGGACGAAATTTTTGTAAGGGGGGAGAAATGTAACCCATTTCTACTATTTAGTATTTGCATTTAAATATTTTTATTTACATATTTAACCCTATTTATTATGATTTAGTCTTCGGGCGATATCGGGAGCATCCGGACTCGGATTTGGACGATTCTGGATCCGTTGCGATCGTGGGAACGAGAGCTACCTTCCCATGGCTAATTTGTGAGTGTTTTTCTTTTATAAATTATAATTTATCATGTTTACTTATGTGATAAAACTTGATTATGAGATATTGTTTCATAAAATGTACTTGTTGGTAAATCTCGATACTTAAACCATACATAACATACATGATTGTTAACATACACCTGATTTATTATAAATATATGGATATAGATATATATATAAAGTAGCCAATAAATTGATCCTGTATATATAATAATGTGGTGGCACCTACCGTATTCAGAATATTGGACTTGTTATTCTTATTAACAGTAGTTGATACTCGAGTAGATGCTATTACCCTAGACGCTACCATTAGGGGTCACACCATGACTTGGATATCCTACCACGCAGGACACCGTTATTTCATGCACTGGTAGCATCATGATACGTGGACACAGTATTACATTATACACGGACTACGGTTATGACATGTGCTAGTGATACACAGATATATGACACGGATTATTGCTACACATATATGGTCCACTGGTACATGGAGATACCACTTCACAGATTACTACATTTCATATTATGATTATCATCATTACATGGATGCTCGGTACACAATTATCTCATGGTCACACATCCCTGCTACATATGCTCACTGCACGAGTGTACATGCATGTATTGTTTCTATCTTTCTGTCATATGAATCACTATAAACATATTGCATGTATTATTGTTCCATGTTATCCCTATATTCCTCTGATATGATTGTTTCCTGTTACTGATATTGATATTCCCGGTACTGGACATGAGAGCTGTTGATATACGATATGTGGAATCCTACATCTATTCTTCCCGTTTCCCGTTATAATATTCCCGTTTCCCGTTATATTGTTCTATGCTATCAATAGAGCTCAGCTCCAGTTATTGAAAAACACCTAGAGGGGGGTGAATAGGTGTTAGTGCTAATCTAAAACTTAATGCAAAACTAAGTGCGCTAAATGCGGAAGCTAATGCAAATTATGCACAAACTAATACAATACAACAAATGTAGCCGAATTCCCCTTGCGAGACTCTGGACTAACTCCCCTTGATTCCCCTTGAAATGGGTTGAGGTGCTATGTGAAGCTCTTGTTGGATGAGTATAAGTTGGGCACACACACACAAGCAATCCAAGCAATGTGCACACACAATCAAGCCAAGCAATCAAGGATATAGCAATATGGATTATGCAAGGCACAACACAAGCAATGTATATAATATGATATGAATTATGCTCAGCACAAGCAAATATGATATGATGTTATGTAAGATGCTTTGCACAAATGTAAAGAGAGAGAGTTTAGAGACAAGTGGATCAAACGCAAACACAATGATATGTTTCGAGGTTCGAGCACCCTTGCTCTACATCCCCGCCTACACCACCGTGTAGGATTTCCAATCCACTATACCGTCCACCGAGGACTCCCACCGAGGGAACCTTTACCGAGAAGGATTTGTACAACAATGGAGTACCTAACTCCTCTCTCAAACAACCACCTCACAACCGAGGGGTAGGCCCGTAGCCAAATACAACAACAACAACACCTCTACCGAAGAGGGTTACAACCAATTCTCCACCTCTCACTAGAGGGAGCAAACCAATCACCCGATCACCTCTACCAAAGAGGGATACAACAAGAATAAGGGTGTTTACAACAAGTGGTTCCAAAAACCACAAACTCAAACTCTCTTTCTTTTCTCTTTTCTTTTCCACAAAAACAAGATCCTAAATAGATTAGGATAGGTGATAGCTCAAGTGTGAAAAACTAGGTGTTTTTGAAAACAAGCAACAAAGAAAAACTACTTGGGAAATCTCTTGTATATGATAGAAATTAAAAATCAAATCAATATCCCAAAACCCTAGTTTTCTTTGATTTTCCAAAAACCCAAAATAATGAAGATGAGAAGTTTTAAAGCCCAAAAACTCTTTTTAAAACTCTTTTAAACACCTCAGAAAACATGAATTTTTCCTCTTAAAAAACTTGGCCAAAATCCCCAAAGAGATGGGGTTTATATAGGCCCATCAGAAAACTAGCCGTTAGGCTGAGCTGGCAGCCTGACAGGCTGCTGGTCGACCGACCCGATCGACCGCCAACGGTCAGAAATATGACCGTTGGGCAACTGCGGTCGACCGGCCCGGTCGACCGAGACAAACAGAGAGCAGAGCTCTCATCCCGGTCGACCAGCACGGTCGACCCAAACAACCCGAGAGCAGAGCTCTCAGACCCGGTCGACCGGCTCGGTCGACCGTCCCAGTGACTCCAAACGTGCACAGATCTGTGCACGTCCGGTCGACCGGACATCAGCCAAGTCGACTAATAACCTGGCTTAGTCGACTGGTTGAGTCTGGAACTGAAAACTGGGTCAGAAAACTTGGGAAAAATATTTTATAAAAATCTTTTAATACTTCTAAAAATCACCAAAAATATTTTTATCATTTTATATCAAAACTCAAACAAGTGATAAAAGTTTCAAGACATGTATCAACATATTCAATTCATTTTTGAGTCTTGCAAATTTTATCAAAAACAAAGCTTGTATTTTTGTCAAACTTGATTTTTTCAAAACATGAATAGGATAGTCAAAATAAGTTTGTCTAGCAACTTTAAAGCATGTATGTATATCTAGAACATATCTAATATACATAGAAATAAAGTAAACTTGTTTTGATCTACTATCCATGAAAACCAAAATTCAAATCATGAAACGTGTGTGTTGTGCACTTGAGCTTATCAACTATACTAAGCTTTACAAATGGATCTAAAACACACTATCTAAACTATGGATACCTAAGTCTTTGTGTCATCAAGAAGACTTGCTCCAAAACTCCATCCATGGGCTAGGCAATGTGTGATCTTGAAGCTTTGCCCCTGGAATCATCATGAAAAGCTTCTAAACACCTTGTTGAAGCTAATCACCAACTAATATCTTGGTTAATGATCTGAAACTTAAACAATACAAGATTATTAGTAAACATAACTACATGAGTTAATCATCATCAAAACTAGGGTGGAAGGCCTTTGGGCCAACAATCTCCCCCTTTTTGATGATGACAAAACTCATGGAGTTATATATGCATGGATTAAAGTTAAGCTTCAAAGAAGCTCCCCCTTAACTCATGCATAGACATAAATAATAATATATGAAAATGAAGCTCATAAATATGTATGCAAATGAATGGAGATAAAACATGCAACAAGCATAAATCACAATCTTTTTCTCCTATTTGCAATACGAAAACATATATGCATATATAACAAGGAAGACAAATACTTCTCCCCCTTAAGCAATGAAAACATGCATATAAACTCAAATACTTCTCCCCCTTTTTGTCAATCATCAACAAAAGGTTCAAAGTAAACTCAAATCAAACAAATTTTTCTCCCCCTTTTTGTCAAACAAAAAGATCAAGAAGGGGTTAAACAATCCAAACAATAAAATGAGGGGTAAAAATCTTTCTCCCCTTTTAAGTCAATCAAAAACAATAAAACAATGTTCTCCCCCTTTTGTCTAAAACAAAAACAAAGTCAATAAAGGGTGACTATAAACAACATGATATCAATAGATAAATATGTCAATGAAGTATCTTGATATCAATTGAAATTAAATATAATAAATTTTGAATGTCTAAATACAATTTTGATACCAATTGTAAATAATTTTCACATTAAACATATGATACCAATATGAAATTTTCAATCATAAAGTAAGGGAGTGGGAAACAAATACCAATTGAAGAATCACCAATTGAAAGACAAAATTAAATTTTCTCCCCCATTATGAAATACCAACAAAAAAAGATGCATGGGCTTGATACCAATTTAAAAGTAATCAATTGAAACAAAATTGAAGCTCAAGCACTAGCATAAACAAGATTTTGTAAAAAATTTATATCTTAATCACAAATAAAAGTGTATGAAATAGAATGAGTACCAATCACCAATAGATGATACCAATTGAAAATATATATACACAATAAACATACGAGTATACAATAAAGATCAAAATGATACCAATCGAAAGAGTTCAATGATACCAATTGACATAGCAAAAAGTTCAAGTGTATACATCATATTACAATACCTCCCAATCAAGGTTCAAGTTTTAAATGATTTTCATTTTAAAGCATACAAGACCATGATCTCCCATCCATCCGCCCATAGATGGTAGGGGTTTTCAAAGATAGATTTGAAAATGTAGTTTTGTTTGAAAAAAACTCTACCAAAATGAAGAATACCGTAACTAGTTAAATGGAAAAACTTTTAAACTAGTACGAAATCCTTCAAGTAAGGAATAAAACGAAATTGTTTTTATGAAATAAGAAATCCACATGAAAATCAACACTCTAATCCAATTAAGCACAATTTTGACTCATGAAAACAAAACATGAGCAAGCAATAAAAGTGAGCGTACTAATAAAGTGTGAATATCATAATTATGAAAATTTTTCAACAAGCTCAATTATTCCTTAAACATGGAAGTACGAAAATCATCAAAACTTATTTAATCTTCAAGGCATATGTATGTCTAATACAAACTAAGGATACATACATATCCAAAACACAACGAGTCCACAAAGTGTATATGCATGAAGGCACGTGGCTCAAAAGGATAAACATGTATATCTAATAGTTTGGACAAGATAGACATATACATGAAGTTAAACAATTAAACACAAAATCAAGGAAAACTTCACCAAAACAAATTTCATTTCATGGTATATGTATGAATTGTCAACACAAGAAGTATACATACATATCCCTAAACACAATTGAGTCCATATATATAGATTTGCATGAAAGGCAAATGACTCAAGGGGTATACATGTATATCTTAAAGTTTGGCAATACAACCATATACATGAAGTGAAAAACTCATAAAACAAATCCAAAATGAGAATACAAGTTTAAAATGTATGAATCATCAAAACTAGACTATACTAGCACATCTAATGGGTTCAAATAAGCAATCAAGCCCAAACATATATAAATTTATTTGTGGCCCACTATATGTACAAGTATAAATCCTAGTTTTAATGAAAACTAACATCTAAACAAGTAATCTTAACATGAAGCATCAAAACACAATATAAAAACCATCATGATGAAACTAAAACATGATTATTATGTAAATTCACATGTATTAGGTTCATGATGTACATTATAGTTTAAATAAAAGTGAGAACACTAAGAATGGGTTCATACAAGCATGTGTGTCTCAAATACTATATATGTATGTCAAGGATCTAATAATCATGGCATTTACATACTAATCCATAGACAATGAAAACATGCTATAAAACATCAATATAACACATATATGATCAATATGTACATGCATGTGCATTAGATCTAGGTCATACAAATTAGTTTTACCAAGGTGAAAACACAAAAATATAAGTCCATATAAAACATGGATGTTTCAACCAACTAATAAGTATAACACTAATCTAATCAACATGACATATTCAAGATGATCATTAAACATCAAATCATGCTATGAAAGATAAACATGGAAAGCATGTAAACATAAGGAGTTAGAGATTCGATACCAAAACCGATGAGGGCACCGCTTTATTTTTCCAAAACAAAGGTGGTCCTCTCCACCAAACTTTCCCTTGAAAGTGATGCATCCATTTGATTTCTTTTAAGTCCGGAACGCATCCACTCTAAGGTGTCATCACTCTCACGTCATGTGAGAGCCCACACCTACATCAAAAATAATAGGAGGGGTGATCTTTGGTACCCATATCTTCTTGGGTTCAAGGGGGTTAGTACCTTCTCTAACCCAAACAAACTTCTTTGCTAAATTCTCAACATGTAAACGATCATAGCAAAATTTAGCAAGATGGCCTTTTCGGCCACAATGTGTACATGTGTACACATGAGCATACATGTGTTGATGGTGTCCGTGTAGAGCATGTGTATGCCGTGGAGGGTGTGCATGCATAAAAGTTGGAACTTGTTTCTTACGAACCAAGGTTTCCAAGCGAGTGTGGTTCATGGCACATTGGCTCATAGTGGAGCCCAAACAATCTACTCTTTCTTTAACATACAAATATCATCATTAATCCTAGAAGAAGAGGTACATGCATTAGGTAGACTAGATGAAGCTACACTAGCATGGCAAACATGTGCATCAATTTTATTTTGCAAAACTTCATTTTTCTTTAAACAAATTTCTAAATCCTTTGAAATAGAATCAATTTTTATTTTCAAAGAATTATTTTCTTTTACAACAAAATCAACTTTAGAAGATAAATTTTCATTTTTCTTCAAAATAGCATGGCAATCATTTTTAGTTTTTAAAAATTTATTTTCTTTGAGTGCAAGTTCCAATTGAGATCTCAATGAATCCCTTTCATTATAGACCTCAACCTTCTCTTGCAAAACACAATCAAGTCTAGAATGCAAACTCTTATTTTCTTTTTCAATTTTTAGACTTTTCTTTTTCAAAATCTTATAATTTTCAATTAATTTTTCACAAACAATAGAAAGTTCTTCATTTAAAGCATGGGCATCAAAATTATCACTTGAAGAGCTAGCACAATCATCATTATCTAAGTGGGGTTCCGAATGTACCTCAAGGGAGTCATTTCCTTGGACCATGAAGCATTGTGAATCGGATTCTCCACAGATTCCTCCGGTTGGTTTGTCACTTGAAGCTCGGAGGTGGTGGTGGTTGTTGTTAACTTGTTCCACACTGCAAAAGCGGAATCAAGGTTAGAAACATGTAAAAGATAATCTTTTGATAAAGTGCTTCTAATGGCCTCTAGGGCTTGTGCATTGGCCCCTATATGGTTGCGATCACTAAGGAAGGATTCCTTGGTAATAGCAAGATAAACTTTATGACTTAGGGTTTGTAAATAAACGGTCATCCTAATCTTCCAAACATGAATGTTGAAAGGGTCGTACATCGGTGGGGTCATGAAGGCCATGGTAAACTAAATGTGTGCAAACAAGCAAATGCAAATAATAGATTAGCAAGCAAATGGATCTCACTCCTAGGATGTTAAGCCTAAGTATCAGGAGCACTAGCTCTGATACCAATTGAAAAACACCTAGAGGGGGGGTGAATAGGTGTTAGTGCTAATCTAAAACTTAATGCAAAACTAAGTGCGCTAAATACGGAAGCTAATGCAAATTATGCACAAACTAATACAATACAACAAGTGTAGCCGAATTCCCCTTGCGAGGCTCTGGACTAACTCCCCTTGATTCCCCTTGAAATGGGTTGAGGTGCTATGTGAAGCTCTTGTTGGATGAGTATAAGTTGGGCACACACACACAAGCAATCCAAGCAATGTGCACACACAATCAAGCCAAGCAATCAAGGATATAGCAATATGGATTATGCAAGGCACAACACAAGCAATGTATATAATATGATATGAATTATGCTCAACACAAGCAAATATGATATGATGTTATGTAAGATGCTTTGCACAAATGTAAAGAGAGAGAGTTTAGAGACAAGTGCATCAAACGCAAACACAATGATATGTTTTGAGGTTCGAGCACCCTTGCTCTACATCCCCGCCTACACCACCGTGTAGGATTTCCAATCCACTTTACCGTCCACCGAGGACTCCCACCGAGGGAACCTTCACCGAGACGGATTTGTACAACAATGGAGTACCTAACTCCTCTCTCAAACAACCACCTCACAACCGAGGGGTAGGCCCGTAGCCAAATACAACAACAACAACAACAACAACAACACCACCACCTCTACCGAAGAGGGTTACAACCAATTCTCCACCTCTCACTAGAGGGAGCAAACCAATCACCCGATCACCTCTACCAAAGAGGGATACAACAAGAATAAGGGTGTTTACAACAAGTTGTTCCAAAAACCACAAACTCAAACTCTCTTTCTTTTCTCTTTTCTTTTCCACAAAAACAAGATCCTAAATAGATTAGGATAGGTGATAGCTCAAGTGTGGAAAACTAGGTATTTTTAGAAACAAGCAACAAAGAAAAACTACTTGGGAAATCTCTTGTATATGATAGAAATTAAAAATCAAATCAATATCCCAAAACCCTAGTTTTCTTTGATTTTTCAAAAACCCAAAATAATGAAGATGAGAAGTTTTAAAGCCCACAAACTCTTTTTAAAACTCTTTTAAACACCTCAGAAAACAGGAATTTTTCCTCTTAAAAAACTTGGCCAAAATCCCCAAAGAGATGGGGTTTATATAGGCCCATCAGAAAACTAGCCGTTAGGCTGAGCTGGCAGCCTGACAGGCTGCCGGTCGACCGACCCGGTCGACCGCCAACGGTCAGAAATATGACCGTTGGGCAACTGCGGTCGACCGGCCCGGTCGACCCAGACAAACAGAGAGCAGAGCTCTCATCCCGGTCGACCGGCACAGTCGACCCAAACAACCCGAGAGCAGAGCTCTCAGACCCGGTCGACCGGCTCGGTCGACCGTCCCAGTGACTCCAAACGTGCACAGATCTGTGCACGTCCGGTCGACCGGACATCAGCCAAGTCGACTAATAACCTGGCTTAGTCGACTGGTTGAGTCTGGAACTGAAAACTGGGTCAGAAAACTTGGGAAAAATATTTTATAAAAATCTTTTAATACTTCTAAAAATCACCAAAAATATTTTTATCATTTTATATCAAAACTCAAACAAGTGATAAAAGTTTCAAGACATGTATCAACATATTCAATTCATTTTTGAGTCTTGCAAATTTTATCAAAAACAAAGCTTGTATTTTTGTCAAACTTGATTTTTCCAAAACATGAATAGGATAGTCAAAATAAGTTTGTCTAGCAACTTTAAAGCATGCATGTATATCTAGAACATATCTAATATACATAGAAATAAAGTAAACTTGTTTTGATCTACTATCCATGAAAACCAAAATTCAAATCATGAAACGTGTGTGTTGTGCACTTGAGCTTATCAACTATACTAAGCTTTACAAATGGATCTAAAACACACTATCTAAACTATGGATACCTAAGTCTTTGTGTCATCAAGAAGACTTGCTCCAAAACTCCATCCATGGGCTAGGCAATGTGTGATCTTGAAGCTTTGCCCCTGGAATCATCATGAAAAGCTTCTAAACACCTTGTTGAAGCTAATCACCAACTAATATCTTGGTTAATGATCTGAAACTTAAACAACACAAGATTATTAGTAAACATAACTACATGAGTTAATCATCATCAAAACTAGGGTGGAAGGCCTTTGGGCCAACAGTTATCATGTTACCCGTATCATGTACTGTATTTATTCTTGTTACATTGTATACTTAACATATCAGATCATAAAGCTAACTGGGGTATGAGGGAGACTCGACGATTGATTAGATCTTATCGAGTGATGTACTGGATCCATATTGTTCTCCCACTGCAGGGGACGGTAGTGCTACCTACCAATTGCTCCATGAGCTCTCGTTACTTGTTTCATGCTCCCCTCTTAGCGGAGGGCCCTAGTCTCAGCAGCCAGGGGTTTGTTTAAGGCCGTGATCCCGGGTATGCACGGGATACACCTACCCGATAAGAGTTCCTCGACCATGGGTTTCCAATTAACATAATAAAACAGTATACACAATAGTGACGTCGGGAACACTTGTTATTTGGTCACTCTCTCGTTTGGATAATGGTACCCGTAGGCCATGTCCGGATGGGTTCGACTGGAGTGTGGGCTCCAGTATGAACTTCCAGTGGTATGGGATACTGGAAGAGATTGATTAAAATACCGGGTGGTACTGATTGCTACTATTGTATAAATAACACGACTTGCATGATACATGTATACTATTGTTTAGTTGTACTTGTTACTGTTTCTGCTCATGTATTCGCTATCATGCGGCATGTGTGCATTATTACTTTACCAGTTTTATGCTACATTTTCTCAGGTGGCATACTGCTCATGTCCATGTATACTTTGCATTGCTTATATTCTATTTTACATTGTCTATCTGCTCACTATGCACAACACAGTAGGATGGTTATGTTGCATATGCCATCTGCATGTTCACTTCTATCACGTCACCACTAGCATGTTCCTTTCTATCACGTCACCACTAGGCAACAGTACTTATTATATACACTGGATACGACTATAGACATGACCCGATGATAACCGGCTAGGTAGTGATGGTATTAAAAGATAACATGTCTATATATGTCTACTGCTTCTTATATACTTATTATATAGTATCACTATTCCAACATCATGTATTATATATTAGTATCGTGTTTGTATTACTATAATATCTATTACTACTTCCTCCTTCATTTTACCACTCACTAGGTTGCTTTTTGACGACCCTGGGTTTGCGTGCCCAGGTTGGAGATCCGAGTTACCGTAGTATCAGAGAGTGCCTTGGAGTCATCTAGGAGATTCCTCATCGGGACTATTCATAGGTATCTTGGTGATTTATTTCTGTTATCTTATTCGTCCCTATTTTTCATATCTGTTATGATCGCTAACCTCTTCTGCAGGTATTCTTGTACTTATTCAATGCTGGAACTCTTATAAATACGGAGGTGGTTTCCTGTACTGAGGCTTAACATATGCGTGAGGTTGCTTTCACCTCGCGTATGTACGTCGCCATAACGTCTCCGTATCCTTGGGATCGGGGCGTTACATAGTGGTATCAGAGCCTAGGTTCACACCTGGTATGGGTAACCATCTGGGTCAATGCTTGGGCTCTTACCAACAGTACAGTCAGGTTCAGATTAACTGATCTGTATTTGAATTTGGGGATTCCAGCAACGAGTACAAAAAAACCATGACCTTGACACTTCATCCCTTGACTCGCTTGTATTCCTTCCTTACTTCCAGTTGTCAATCAGAACATCTGATTTCCTTCTTGCTTTCTTTGCATCTTATTGCTTCCCATACGTTAGTGTTAGTTCCCTCCCATACTTCTCCATCCCGAGTTCCGTATAAATATCAGAGTGCGCAGCGGAAGTGTCGTGGACCCGTCACGTTTAGACTTTGGGGTTGAAAATATTGCCCTCCTACCTGATTTGAAATTTCGAGGACGAAATTTTTATAAGGTGGGGAGAAATGTAACCCATTTCTACTATTTAGTATTTGCATTTAAATATTTTTATTTACATATTTAACCCTATTTGTTATGATTTAGTCTTCGGGCGATATCGGGAGCATCCGGACTCGGATTTGGACGATTCTGGATCCGTTGCGATCGTGGGAACGAGAGCTACCTTTCCATGGCTAGTTTGTGAGTGTTTTTCTTTTATAAATTATAATTTGTCATGTTTACTTATGTGATAAAACTTGATTGTGAGATATTGTTTCATAAAATGTACATATTGGTAAATCTCGATACTTAAACCATACATAACATACATGATTGTTATCATACACCTGATTGATTATAAATATATGGATATAGATATATATGTATAAAGTAGCCAATAAATTGATCCTGTATATATAATAATGTGGTGGCACCTACCGTATTCAGAATATAAGACTTATTATTCTTATTAGCAGTAGTTGATACTCGAGTAGATGCTATTACCCTAGACGCTACCATTAGTGGTCACACCATGACTTGGATATCCTATCACGCAGGACACCGTTATTTCATGCACTGGTAGCATCATGACACGTGGACACGGTATTACATTATACACTGACTATGGTTATGATATGTGCTAGTGATACACAGATATATGACACGGATTATTGCTACACATATATGGTCCACTGGTACATGGAGATACCACTTCACAGATTACTACATTTCATATTATGATTATCATCATTACATGGATGCTCGGTATACAGTTATCTCATGGTCACACATCCCTGCTACATATGTTCACTGCACGAGTGTACATGCATGTATTGTTTCTATCTTTCTGTCATATGAATCACTATACACATATTACATGTATTATTGTTCCATGTTATCCCTGTATTCCTCTGATATGATTGTTTCTTGTTACTGATATTGATATTCCCGGTACTGGACATGAGAGCTGTTGATATGCGATATGTGGAATCCCACATCTATTGTTCCCGTTTCCCATTATATTGTTCCTGTTTCCCGTTATATTGTTCTATGCTATCAACAGAGCTCAGATCCAGTTATCATGTTACCCGTATCATGTACTGTATTTATTCTTGTTACATTGTATACTTGACATTTCAGATTATAAAGCTAACTGGGGTATGGGGGAGACTCGATGGTTGATTAGATCTTATCGCGTGATGTACCGGATCCATATTGTTCTCCCACTGCAGGGGACGGTAGTGCTACCTACCAATTGCTCCATGAGCTCTCGTTACTTGTTTCATGCTCCCCTCTTAGCGGAGGGCCCTGGTCTCAGCAGCCAGGGGTTTGTTTAAGGCCGTGATCCCGGGTATACACCTACCCGATAAGAGCTCCTCGACCATAGGTTTCCAATTAACATAATAAAACAGTATACACAATAGTAACGTCGGGAACACTTGTTATTTCGTCACTCTCTCGTTTGGATAATGGTACCCGTAGGCCATGTCCGGATGGGTTCGACTGGAGTGCGGGCTCCAGTATGAACTGCCAGTGGTATAGAACACTGGAAGAGATTGATTAAAATACCGGGTGGTACTGATTGCTACTATTGTATAAATAACATGACTTGCCTGATACATGTATACTATTGTTTAGTTGTACTTGTTACTGTTCCTGCTCATGTATTCGCTATCATGCGCCATGTATGCATTATTACTTTACCTGTTTTATGCTACATTTTTTGAGGTGGCATACTGCTCATGTCCATGTATACTTTACATTGCTTATATTCTATTTTACATTGTCTATCTGCTCACTATGCACAACACAGTAGGATGGTTATGTTGCATATGCCATCTGCATGTTCACTTCTATCACGTCACCACTAGCATGTTCCTTTCTATCACGTCACCACTAGGCAACAGTACTTAATATATACACTGGATACGACTATAGACATGACCTGATGATAACCGGCTAGGTAGTGATGGTATTAAAAGATAATCGTGTTTGTATTACTATAATATCTATTACTACCTCCTCCTTCATTTTACAACTCACTAGGTCGCTTTCTGACGACCCTGGGTTTGCGTGCCCAGGTTGGAGATCCGAGTTACCGTAGTATCAGAGAGTGCCTTGGAGTCATCTAGGAGATTCCTCATCGGGACTATTCATAGGTATCTTGGTGATTTATTTCTGTTATCTTATTCGTCCCTATTTTTCATATCTGTTATGATCGCTAACCTCTTCTGCAGGTATTCTTGTACTTATTCAATGCTGGAACTCTTATAAATACGGAGGTGGTTTCCTATACTGAGGCTTAACGTACGCATGAGGTTGCTTTCACCTCGCGTATGTACGTCGCCATAACGTCTCCGTATCCTAGGGATCGGGGCGTTACACTAAGAGAGGTAGCAAGTTGATACTTGCTCCTAGGTCAAGAAGCGCTCTACTTATTTCGGTCTGTCCTATGGTGCAGGAAATGGTGGGACATCCGGGATCCTTGTATTTCACCGGAATAGGACCAGACAGAATTTCGCTTATATTAGTGGCCAAGAACACTTTCTTGGGCACATTGGTTTTTCTCTTCTTTGTACACATATCCTTAAGAAATTTGGCATAAGCCGGGACTTGTTGGATAGCGTCAAGAAGTGGCATATTCAATTTGACCTGGTTGAACATCTCTAGCAATTTCTCCATGTGCATATTCTTATTGTTGTTCCTAAGCCTATTGGGAAAGGGTGCTACAGGCTTATGAACTTGTTCAGCAGCTTTGTCCTCGTCAGATGTTTGTGGAGCGGATTGGGAGGAACTAGCAGAGGTGGAGGCTAGAGTGGGATCAGGATGGACTGGACTTTTCTGTTGGTAGACCTGGTTGTCTACCTTCTTTTCAGATCGCAGTGTGTGAACAGCATTGCACTGGTTAATTGATGGATCCTGAATTTCATATGCTTGATTGGAGGTTTTTGGGTTAACTAGCGGCTTACTAGGCAAAGTACCTTTTGGTCTTTCACTTAGGGAGCTAGCTAACTGACTCATCTGCATTTTCAATCTCGATATGGCCTGTGAATGACTATTCAGAGTTTGTCCTTGGTTCTGCATGAAAGCAGCTTGGGACTTTATGAAAGCCTCTATGCTCTCCTCCAATTTACTGATTTTCTTTTCCATTGGTAAGCCTTGGGAGGAGGAAGCTGGGGCTTGACTGGGAAAAGTTGATGGAGGAGTAGGATGGTGAAAGTTGTTGGAAAAATTAGGCCTGGAGGATTGTTTGGGGCTAGAAGAAATTTGGGTGATTCCTCCAACCGTGATTGTAGGTCTGTGAGTAGGGGTTTTGAGGCGGCCGTGAGTAAGCCGCGTCCATGTGTTCCGGTGGCACTTGCTGGGCATGGAAAATAGGGCACTCTTCAAAAACATGATTTGGTGCCTGACAATATGAACAACCCGGATTGTGAATTGGTGGTGGGTTGATCTGGTTGACACTGGCAGGCTCTTTTGTTTCCAGAGCCTCTATCCTCCTCATTAGGGTAGCAATCTTAGCCTCGGCAGTTATGGATGATTCTAGAGATAGGAGCCCTCCTCTTGAAGCTATAGATTGTGAATTCTTAGGTTTTTCTGAGGCTGGCTCCCATTGCAGGGTTTTCTCCGCTAAATCTTCAAATAAATCCCAACCTTGATTCTCATCCTTCTACAAAAACCCTCCCTGACACATCGTTTCTAACAGGGTCTTAGTCTGATAATCTAAACTATCGTAGAGAATCTGGCACTGACGCCATTTCTCCACGCCATGATGAGGGCACTGAGCTAGGAGATCTTTGAATCGCTCAAAGTATCTCCAAAATGGTTCGCTCGGGTCTTGCTTAAACTGCATGATGTTCTTCCTAATGAGGGCAGTTTTGTGAATTGGGTAGAATTTCTTCAAGAAGGCCTTGACGAAATCATCCCAGGTCGTGACTGAATCTGCTGCCAAGCTGTACAACCATTTCTTAGTTAGGCCCTTTAGGGAAAAAGGGATGAAACGTAACCTAACGGCATCGTCTCCTAACTGGGGTATACGCATCATGAGGCATACTTTTTCAAATTCCCTAACAAAGAAGTATGCGTCCTCTGATTCTAAACCATGAAATTTGGGAAGAGTGTTAATGAATTGGGGCTTTAACTCAAAATTATTGTCATTTGCTTCAGGAAGTTTTATGCAAGATGGAAGTGAAGTTCTGATCGGGTAAAATCTATCCTGAAGTGACGCCATCACCGGTTCTGGATGCAAGGGTAGAGAAGTGATTCTTGTTAATCTGGAAGTTGACGGATCTCTCACCCACTCTTGCATGCAGCACACCACAAACAACGTGAAGACAACAAACAATCGAACAAAACAAAAAACAAACAAAAGAGAGAAAAACAACCACAAGCCTTAGTCTAAGATACCTGGACCTAGACGACTCCTAACTGGTCGATTCTCCGGGGAAGGTTGTTGCAGGAACTTGACTACAAGCTAATCGGCCAGGAAAGGGCAAAGCTCGGGGGGAGGTATCGGGCGGAGCCACGGGCCTAATTACGCCAAACCACGGAGCTTTCGAGGCTTTACCTCTCAATCCACTTTCCTTAGACACCGATTTTGCAGGAGTATAGTTCTTGCAATTTCCAACCTCGGTTAATCTCTTAGTGAGTCCGAGATATCCCTAGGGCCAACGTCTATTAATTTTTAGTTAAGGCTTGAGAAAATATGAGTGCACTTGGAGATGGTTTTTGGGCTAAGGAAGGGTGATAAAATCCCCACCTTATCTTGTTTATTTAGGTTTTGCCCTTAAAGTCAATTGTGCAAGTGTGCAGTTTATTCACAACAAGGTAACACTCAAAGCGGTAAATTAGTTCAAAATGTTGATCCTATTCTATATGAATGCACACGTACCTTTTCTCTAGCACTCTTCAATAGAAATTAAAATGAATTGAAATAGACACGTGCCCTAAATGGAAAAGTCTAATCCAATATTTCAATTAAGCAACAAGTGAATTTCTGTTGAGTTTATTATACATGCATAGGGTGAAGCATTCAATGGAACTAAAAATTTAGAAAGCAAATTTTAGCGGCTTTCGGTAACCCTGCAAACGAGTTTGTTAGTACTTCAATCGAAAAAACTCGCTTTTACACGAATTTTTCCGAGGGCAAAATGAATCCTCGCGCAATGTCCTTGGCCACCTCTTTCGCTTCCCGTGATAGTGAGCTCCTTGGTACTTCTCCTACACACAAAAAGAATAATCTTTAGTAGTGAACAATAAAGCCGTTCCCTCCTCGGCAACGGCGCCAAAATTTGATCGACAAAAAGTAAGTACAAGAATATGTAAAAAGAGTGTGGGTTGATGTTACTACTTTTGCGATTCTTCCGTAGTAGCGAAGTGCTATACGGGTCGTATCCACAAGGAGGGAGAGCGATGGAAGCTTGATGCGGCTTCAAAGTTCAAGAAGAAAGAAAGTTCTTGTTTCCAAATAAAGAACTGAAAAGTGAAAACAAGTTGTTTTTAAGAATTGTCGGAAAATGTTTTGGTGGTTTGTAAAAGTGATTTTTTTCTTAGTTGTAAAAATGCATGGCTAACTTTCTACTAAGTGCTCCCACTAATTTCTAACCTTTTGAAGATAGCCTCACGATGGATCATAGGCAAACACAACCCTTGTGCATTGGAACTATTCACGTGGAAATCGAGTGAAAGTTCTTCCTATAACTTTGCTTTACACGGCAAAAACTCGGACATTCCCATATCAAGATCCAATAGAAGGCGAGAATACGGGAAGAAACAAGTACACTAATGGTATTGGCAAAGTTAAAAGAAAAGTCTCTAACTTACAACAACAAGCAAAGTATAAAACTCATAGATCATCAAAAAGCCATTTAAGTATGAAATATGCGAAGGTAAATACTTGTAAGTAAGTTAGAGTTAGAACCCTCGTCTTAAGATGCCATAGCTCTCGTTTGCATAAGGCTTGTTTGACACTATTGACTCATGCGGGTTATCAATCAAGTAGTAAGAAATTAGTGGGTTAGTAGTTAGTTAGCCATGCTATTAAAAAGTTAGTTAGCCATAAAAGTAAAGAAACAACAAAAGAAAAGAAGTGGAGAGGAAGAGAGTTACACTACAACAAAGTAAAAGAAAAGAAGTGAGAGGAAAGAAGTTACACTACAATAAGGAAGTAAAAGTAAATGGCAAAGACAAGTAAATGAAAAGAAGGAAGAGAAGTAGTACTTGTATTAGCTTGTCACCCTTCAAATACAACACTTATACACTCTCTCTTTCACTCTAATGACTAAAACAACAACTAGAAGAAGAATAACAACAACAACTACAAACCTAAAAACAAGATTACAAAAACTTGCTAAAGCTCTGGATCTGCTCAAACTAAAGACCCCAGGGGGTATTTAAAGGCACCAGGGGAAAGGGGGCCACGTGGGAAGCACGTGGCCCAAAGCGCAGGCGCGCGCGCGCCAAAGGGCCGCGTTTTCGCGGCCCAGGCAGGGTGGCACGCGCCCAGTTTTGGGCAGTGCGTCGCCCAGTCTGTTGTCTGACTCCTGGATGTCTTGGATTCGTGATTTGATACTCTGGGCTGACAAAATCTTCAATCTGAAGTCAATGGCTACTTGGTAGGCTTTTAATCACCAATTAAATGGTGATTTAGGTCTTCTTCTTCATTTGCACACCATGGATCTAGGATCAAGCAAGTAAGGTTTTATTAGCAGAATTTTACATGAAATAAATATGAGAATGTGATGAAAATTATGCAAAATTAGAGACTAATCAATTACTAATGCAAAAAAAAAACTTTTTAAATAACAAATAAATAAATCTTGATTTCGTGGCCTACTCCACTTGCATATTTGACCTGAGGGGTGTTTTTTTCACCTGGTGCCCTAAGACCATCTGGTTTGGGAGTCATCGGTTTTGTATGTGTTACATGAGTGAAGTAGAAAGCCTAATGAAACTAAGAATAATAAATATATATTAATAAAATTAAATGATATTCAAAGTTGAGTTGAAAAATCCCAAGCACATCACACTTACACATTATGCATATCTATCTAAAACAAAATAACAGAATGAGTTAGAAGTACAAGATCCTTTCTAAATTTAAAGAAAAATCATAGTTTCTTCTTTTATGGCTAAAGTATAAGAGGACTTATGAGGGTTAAACCTAATTCTTACATCATTCGGTCATTTTTACTTAGATGATTGAAAGTTCTTTTTCATGATAGAATTTTTGCTAACAACTAACTACTTTTCTTTACTTACTGGATTTTGTGGGTGCAATCCGCTGAAAACCCTCAGGCGACACCTCTGGGGAAACCTAGAGGTTTAAAGGCTTGTTGCACATGCTCAGTACAATCGCGTCACTTGCGAAAGTGGTGTAATAATGTTCTTATTTTTGTTTTGCTCGGGATGAGCAAAAAGATAAGTGTGGGGGTGTGATTAGTCTCTAATTTTGCATAATTTTCATCACATTCTCATATTTATTTTATATAAAATTCTACTAATAAAATCTTGCTTGCTTGATCTTAGGTCTATGGTGTGCAAATGAAGAAGAAGACCCTAAATCACCATTTAATGGGTGACTAAAGGCCTACCAAGTAGCCATTGACTTTAGGGAGGAGATTTTGTCAGCCCAGGACATCAAATCACGAATTCAGGAGATCAAGTGGACAGGGGACAGACTGGGCGACGTGCTGCCCGAAGAGGCGCGCGCCGCCTTAGCAGGGCCGAGAAAATGCGACCGAGGCCGCGTTTTCGCGGCCCTATGGGCGCGCGCGCTCGTCCGGGCTTCGGGCCAGTGGTCATCTCCTGGCCCTTTTTCCCCTGGTGCCTATAAATACCCCTTCAGGGCCTTCAGTTGGGAGATATCCAGAGTTAGAACATTGTTGTAATCTTGTTTTTAGGATTGTAGTTGTTTTAGTTTCTTTCCTCTTCTAGTTTTAGTTTTAGCCATTAGAGTGAAAGAGAGAGAGAGAGTGTGTAAAGGTTGTATTTGAAGGTGACAAGCTAATACAAGTAACTACTTCTTTTTCTTCTTTCCATTTACTTTTACTTGTTGTAGTGTAACTTCTTTCCTTTCACTTCTTTTCTTTTGCTTTCTTGTAGTGTAACTCCCTTTCTCTTTACCCCTTTTCTTTTATTGTTTCTTTTACTATCATGTCTAACTAACTCTTCCATAGCATGGCTAACTAACTATTAACCACTAATCTCTAACAACTTGCTTGATAAACCCAAATGAGTCAATAGTGTCAACTAAGCCTTGTGCAAACGAGAGCTATGACATCTTAAGACGAGGGTTCTAACTCTAACTTACCTACAAGTATTACTTTCTTATATTTCTTGCTTAATGATTTTTGATGATTTATGAGTTGTGTACTTTACTTGTTGTTGTAAGTTAGAGATTTTCCTTTTAATTTTGCCGATAGCATTAGTGCACTTGTGTCTTCCCTTATTCTCGCCTTTTATTGGATCTTGATAAGGGAATGTCCAAGTTTTTGCCGTGTTAAGCTAAGTTATAGGAAGAACTTTCACTCGATTTTCACGTGAATAGTTCCTATACATAAGGGTTATGCTTGCCTATGATCCATCGTGAGGTACATCTTCAAGAAGTTAGGGATTAGTGAGAGAAATTAGTAGAAAGTTAGCCATGCGCTTTTACCATCTAGAAAAATTACTTTTACAACCACCAAATCATTTTAAAACAATTTTTGAAACCAACATGTTTCATATTCCAATTCTTTATTTTGAAACAAAGGATTTTCTCTTTTCTTAAACAAAGAAGCCGCATCAAGCTTTCATCGCTCTCCATCCTTACGGATACGACCCGTATAGCCACTTCGCTACTACGGAAGAATCGCAAAAGCAGTAACATCGACCCACACTCTTTTCACTTATTCTTGTACTTGCTTTTTACCGATCAGCGACCCATATGCACCCGTGTGCCCGGTCCAAAAAGAGCCGGACTAGGTCCAACCCGTGCTCGCGTCCAGGCTCCAAGCTCTGTCGCCGGGACGGGTGGCGGTGGTGCGCGCGGGCATCATTTCTCTCCAAACGCGTGTGAAAACTCCAAATACCCAAATGGCACACCCTTTATTCCCATCTTTTCATATTTAAACACTTCAACTTTTCACACCATATCTAATGTGGGACTAAATTATTTTAGCTTTCTTTAGTCCCTTTTATCTATTGAATTATGCTAACTTTCAAATTGAATATCTCATTCATTTGGAAAAGAAATTGAACATATGAATATACCACATTCATCCCCAATAGAAGGAGAACACACTCCAACCATTATCCATTTGATTCTATCAACGAAGCACGCCTCAATTCAGCTCAAAGATTCACTTAAAATTCTTCGTTTTTCAACAATCCCTCACAATGAATGGAGATTCAAGAAATTGACATATTATAAGACTGACTCTATAGTCAAAGGTACTTTAGAAAAGAAACTGCGTCAGGATAGGTGAACTAGGTTTTGAACTTTTCATAGCGAAAGTCTTATCGGACTTACTAACTAATCAGTGAACTAAGTCTTGAACTGTCAACCGTTTGTGTAAGTCAAGTCAACAGGTCTCACACAGTAACTTTTCAAAATCAACTTTACGTCTCGGTTGTGTTTATTTCGATCCTGAATATTCTTAGTTTTAGAGAGTATCTTTAGGGAATCACAGTCTCCATAAAGACTCCCAAAGAGCCAACCCAGCTCTATACTTACATAAGTGATCGTCCTATTAAGAGTAGCCTCCTCTACCCCACTTGTTTTGATAACAAGATATGGGCATCATTAAAAGCATTTAGCTTATCTTAAATTCATTTGCAGAAAGCACTTGGGTGAACCATATGAATGGGTTGGAGTCAAACTTCTAAGTGCTTACTCGCAGAGTCAATCATAACCATTTTTTTCTTTTAAACTTAGTTTGTGGGATCTCCAGCCGCTAAGTGAGGTTTCCATTAAGCTGACTCAGTAACATTAGGCATTTAGCTCCATTCCCCTCGATAATTTATATGCTCTCCATTTAGAACCTTTAGTAAATTGATCCGTTAGATTATCTTTGGACGATACAAAGTCAATAGAGATAATTTCATTTGAGAGCAACTACTTCACGGTGTTATATCTACGACGAATGTGTCTAGACTTACCGTTGTATATAAAATTTTATGTCCGAGATATCGCTGCTTGATTATCGCAGTAAATACATATGGTAGGCACTGGCTTAGGTCATAATTGTATATCTTTCAAAATTGTCGAAGCTATTTTACTTCTTCTCCAGCCTTACCCAAGTCTATAAATTTCGATTCCATTATGGAACAGACAATACATGTTTGTTTGAAATATTTTCAATATACCACTGTGCCTCCAAGAGTAAATACGTATCCGCTAGTTGATTTTGATTTATCAGAATCTGGAATCCAATTAGCATCGTTGTATCCTTCAAGTACAAGTGGATGTTTTCTATATCTCAAGGTATATTCTCTAGTTCTAGATATGTAGCTTACTACTCATAGTAGAGCAGTCCAATGATCATCACTAGGGTTACTAGTGTATCTGCTTAATTTGCTTACAACGTAAGAAATATCCGGTGTAGTGCAATTCATTAAATACATTAGATTTCGATGATTTGAGAATACTCCACCTGTCGTGTTTCAGTTCCTGTATTCTTACGAAAGTTGATGTATGGGAGAAAAAGATTCGAATTCTCTTTTATCTCATGTTCCATGAATCTTTCTATCTTCTTATCCACGTAATGGATTGAGATAGACTGATTTCATCTAGTATTCTTATGATTTTAATTCCTAAAATTATATCAGCAAAACCCAGATCTTTCATGTCAAAATTTTGGATAGCATACGTTTTATACACTTACTAACTCAATATTAGTCTAAGTATCAAAATGTCGCCTACATAAAAGACAAACAATGATACATGCATTTTCAACTATCTTAGTGTAAACACACTTATCGCATTCAATGATAGTGAATCCATCTTTGATTATGACAGTATCAAATTTCTCATGCCATCGTTTTAGAGCATGTTTTAAACCGTATAAGGATTTGACTAATTTACACACGTTGTATTCTTGGCCCTTGACTATAAATCCTTCAGGTTTCTTCATAGATATTTCTTCATTTAATTTGCCGTTTAAGAATACAGTCTTCCATTTGAGGGTATCTAAATTGTGTGATACTATAATCAAAATTAACATCCGAATGGACGTTATTATTGTTACTAGCGAATAAGTATCAAAATAATCAAGTCTTTCTTTTTGTCGATAACCCTTAGATACTAACCTAACCTTATATTTATCGATGATCTATCAGGTCTTAATTTTCCTTTGAAAATTCACTTACTCTCGATTGGTTTACTTCTTGGAGGCAAGTTTGCCAATTCCCAAGTATGGTTGCCTAGGATGGACTCTATTTCGCTATTTATAACTTTTTTTTTCCACATTTGTATTTCTGGGATAGACATAGCCTCTTTAAATGTTTGAGGCATGCTTTCCAGTGCATATGCTATGAAGTCTGGACCGAATTTTTTTGAGATTCTTGATCTCTAACTTCTTTTTGGTTCAACTTTCGTATTAACTGTTGGTTCATTGGGTCCTTCATCCCAGGACGCTGTTTAATGTGTTCTTTTTTTCAGAAGTCTTTTCTTCTTCTCGTTTGTACGGAAAGATGTCCTCAAAGAGTATAGCATCTCTGGATTCGATAATCATGTTTACATGAATATCGGAATCTGATTTGTGTACCAGAAATTTATAGGCGCTGGTACTCAAGACATGGTCTATGAAAATGCAATCCATTGTTTTTACTCCCAATTTAGTCTTGTTAGGGAGTGGTGCCAGTACATTTGCAAGGTACCCCCACATTTTGAGGTAATGGTAGGAAGGTGCTCTACCATGCCATAGCTCAAAAAGTATAAGATCAAGTTTCTTGTGGGATATTCTATTTAGAATATAATTTGCAGTCAACAGAGCTTCCCTTCCACAAGTTCTATGGTGCTCCAGAACTGATACAGATTGAGTTTGCTAAGTAAAGAAGAAGAAGAAGAGAAGGCAAGGGACTTAATGTTTTTGTGAAAATCCCTGAGTCCAAATTTTCTCCCAATTTAAAGAGAGCACTGACATCATCACAATGATGGCGATGGCTGAAGCGTCACTTCGTGTGCCCGCCTGCTTCACATCCCAGTCGTTGCACAAATCCTGACGTGGTCAGTTCACCTCCCAAACGACAGCTACCTGCAAGCAAGCACGCAAATTTGACACGCCACCATGATCGCCAGCTTTTCAAACTTAATATTAAATGCACCTGCGTGAAAGTCAGAAAGGACGCCTCAACTGCTCCCACTAGAATATAAAGGGTTGACATGATCCCCCGAGATGACACATTAGACCAACTGACGCCTCCGACAACTAAGCAGGAATTGCCTCGCATGAATCACTCCACTCTCCTCCTCCTCTGTCGGGGACTCCGAGGAGGAGGAGGCGAAGGGGCATTTGTAGTGGTGAATTCTCGACCCGGAAGCGAGATCGCGACACGTGGTAAGCCCGGCGATACAATGAGGGAATAATCGTCATTTGACCATTAGTCAAGTACATTCACCATCCAACCTCAGATCAAGCACCCATGAGCTCGGGTCCAACCCTGACCCGTCAGTGCCCACATCACCTCAGGTCAAGTGCCAAAGAGCTCGGGTTCAACTCCGACTCGGCGGCTTTGACGTCAACTCTCAAGCCATCGACAAGCCGAATTTAAAGAGAGCACTGACATCATCACAATGATGGCGATGGCTGAAGCGTCACTTCGTGTGCCCGCCTGCTTCACATCCCAGTCGTTGCACAAATCCTGACGTGGTCAGTTCACCTCCCAAACGACAGCTACCTGCAAGCAAGCACGCAGATTTGACACGCCACCATGATCGCCAGCTTTTCAAACTTAATATTAAATGCACCTGCGTGAAAGTCAGAAAGGACGCCTCAACTGCTCCCACTAGAATATAAAGGGTTGACATGATCCCCCGAGATGACACATTAGACCAACTGACGCCTCCGACAACTAAGCAGGAATTGCCTCGCATGAATCACTCCACTCTCTTCCTCCTCTGTCGGGGACTCCGAGGAGGAGGAGGCGAAGGGGCATTTGTAGTGGTGAATTCTCGACCCGGAAGCGAGATCGCGACACGTGGTAAGCCCGGCGATACAATGAGGGAATAATCGTCATTTGACCATTAGTCAAGTACATCCACCATCCAACCTCAGATCAAGCACCCATGAGCTCGGGTCCAACCCTGACTCGTCAGTGCCCACATCACCTCAGGTCAAGTGCCGAAGAGCTCGGGTTCAACTCCAACTCGGTGGCTCTGACGTCACCTCTCAAGCCACCGACAGGCCGAATTTCCCTTCGACATTGGAAGCTCTTGGAAGATTCCTCCAGCACAACTCAGCGATGGGATTCTCGGAAGTACCATATCAGATTTCAACTGTATAGATTAAACAGATCTTATCTCCAGCTAACAAACTTTATCTTCGGCCAACAGATCTTAAGTCTTGCCAATGGATCAGGCGGTTACAACCAACAGATCGAGTAGTTACAACAAACAGATTGAGTTATTATGATTACGACTAATCGCCCAGATTAAACAGTTACTCTTATATATAAATACTTCATCCTCTCCAACGATAGTGGGGTTAGATCAAAAAAAATCCTAGCACATCTGTAATCATAGAGCCACTGATCTCTTCTTGTAATTCTTTCGAATTAAAGTAGAATCTCTATCTCTCTCTCTTCTTTAATTTTTTCTTTTGAGTTTTCACGTAAATCCCTGCGCGTTTGCTATGGTTATTTACCTCTGCGTTTTTTGCAATTTTGGTTCACGTGGGAAAGTCCTCAAAGAATTGTTGTCTTTATGATAGATCTCGCCTCCCCAGCAATGCACCCGAATCACGACTAACCCCGAGAATACAACCAGAAGTCTTGGCCTTTAGCCTTCGCGTTGTGCACTCAGCGTCAGGCTTATTGTTACGAGAACTGCTTTTGCCCAAAGAGAAGTTCATGGGGGAACTGAAAACCTCTTGAGAAAGAATTTCAAGGGAGAGGAGATAATCTTTTGTTATGTGTTTTTGCTGAACAAACAAGGTTGTATTTATAGCCCCCTGTTGTAACCTTTATATTAGGAAAATCGCGAGACACGCGAACGCGGTTGCGGTTATTGCGAGATACGCGATCGTGATTGCGAGTTGTTGTGCCACTCGTGATCGGGATCTCACCCGATGCACGGATCTCGCGCTACTTGCGATCTCACCCGATATACAGATCACGTGATTGTGGCAGGAAAAAAAAATAACAACAAAAAAAAAAAAATACTATTTTAAAAATAATTACTGAGTGGCAAAACCAAGCGCCCAATTTAATTTGCACACTTCCTCTGCATGCACACCACCCAGTTAAAGGGGTTTTTTTAAACTCAAGCCCAAGGTTCCCTTAGGATAGGTTGCAACCACACATTAATTCTTTAAGTGAAGGGATGTACATGTTCCATTATAAACTCAAAGAGATTTGCCATTCTATCTCAGGTGGGACTAAATAACATAGCCTTCAAGTGATCCCTCTACTGTTCAAAATCAAAATTAAGATTCAAAAATCCAATAGACTTCGAGTACTAGAGACAACATACAACACAAGTATTTTCGATATAGATTCTGAGGTTTCCCATCTAAAGGAATCAAAGCTTAATTCAAAGAAAAGCTTAATCCTTAACACTCAACATTCAGTTTTGTCGTTTGCATGCAACCGAATCTGCCGACAGATAAACGCGAAAACAAATATCACAACGAAAATTTATCCAAATGAACAGTCAAGCTGAGCTGATATAATGTACTAAACCCAAAACTCATCAAAAGCATCACTTCAGTTGTTTACTCTTCTCGCCAATAGATTGCGACCAAATACGCACTCTCAAACAAAACTAGAAAGTGCTCACGGGGCTCAAAAGAATTAACAAACAGAAAACTCGCAGCACTACGGCTGTACTCATCATCACATCCACCCACAGTCAATCATTCACTCGTTCACAACCAACCACCAGTCTCCAAAAAATAGAATACAGAACCCAATCCCTGCTCGTGATCCCTCCCCAGGATGCTGCCAACTTCAGTCACGGGCCTGAACTCCTCTATATATACAACCCCACCACAAAGCCCAAGCATTTGCACTCACGCTTTCAATTCAACCAAATGGCCAAGCTTCCAGCAACGCTTGCCTTCTTGCTTGTCATCGTCTTCGCCGCTGCAGCGGGGGCTTCGGCCGCCCGTGAGCCCTTCCGGGCTTCGGCCCAGCAGGGGTTCTGCAACATGACCCAGGACGGGCTCACAGCGTGCAAGCCCGCAATAATGGGCCCGAAGCCCGCCCCGAAGCCCACGGACGCGTGCTGCGCGGCGCTCGCCCATGCTGACCTCAACTGCCTCTGCTCCTACAAGAACTCCGGCTGGCTGGCGGTGCTCAGGATCGACCCGGACCTCGCCATGCAGCTGCCTGCCAAGTGTAACATAACGCCGCCGGAGAAGTGCTAATGGGCTGGAGGCGGCCCATTGGGCCTGACTTCTGGTGTTGGAATATTAATGGTGCTGCTTTGGTTTGCTAGCTGGCCTGGCCTGCTTGCCTTGTGTTAGGGTTTTATTTTGCGTCTGATTTCTACTACGAGTGTGCTAGTGTGTGTTTGTTTCCTAATTGCCATGTTATTATGTAATCTGCTTGTTGGAGGTTAATGAAATTGACTGTTGTTCAGAACTTTGATATTCTTCTGCTGTGTATATTAGTAGTTGAATTTTTCTACTAACTTTAGTGGATCAGATCTTGCGTTTTGCAGACTTTTGATTCATTTTGGAAGTGGACCATGTTATGTCTCGCCGAGGCTGTGGGCTAGAAAAACCTAGGGCCAAACGTTGTATGGGCCAAAAGTTGTAAGCCCATGCATCCAGTGTATACTAAGTAGGCTCGCATGCCGTATTAGAACAGCCCATTAGTGCCTCCGTTTATACTTAAATTTATATAAAACTAAGTGGCATATTAGCTGACAAGCTAGGAAATAGAAATTAAGGAATATAAAATTGAAATAGTCTTTAGTACATTTAGTTATGAGTCAAATTAATTAGTATAATACATAAAGTGTGTTAGATAATTATTAGGTCATTAAAGTATTATTTAATTTGTGTCTCTAATCACGCCTCCACTCGTGTCTTGTATGGTTCACGCCGTGCTTGATGGTGGCTGGCTCATGCGCGATCTGAAATAAATGTGAGTTGTAAATTTTAGACTCAAACTTCATTTATAGTAGTATTTTAAGTAACAGAATATTCGTACAGCCCATCATGGATTGGGCAAGCCAGACCCATTTCCAACCCCGTTCAGGGGAGATATCCATACTTGCCAAATGATTTGGAAGGCAACAAGCGGATTATCTATTTTCAAGGAGAATAAATCTATCTTTTTTTCCCTTAAGGGAAAATTAGGCCCTGTTTGGGAAAAAGAAAAAAGAAATAGGAAAATTGCACGGGGCCCACAAGAATAGGTTTCTCATGGAAAGGGGAATGGTGGGGCCTAGCCGGTCAGATTTCTCAATGGTTTCCGCCCATTTTGGGCGGAAACCTGCAGCCCTCTGCAGTCAGGGACATCGCCTAAAAATGATAGGGCCCGCGAACACTTTCTCAGTTTTCTCAATTCTCAAACAAACATTTTTTCGTAAACCGTCACTAGGACCCACCCAAAACGTGGTTTCCACCCTCCAAATCCTGCTAACAAACATGCCCTTCTTTACATTCCTCGAGAAAAGATATCCTTGTTAAAACCCTTCTGATGCTTTTATGTATCGGATGCCCCTCAAATACCAAACCTTCCTCACTCCGTGTTTTATAGTCACACAGATAGTACGTGGAGGTTAAATGTTCATAATGCCCTTCTAACCTGCTGACGCGCGTCATGTGAGGTGCATTAAATGTGTCTGACGTGCAGAAAAAAGTGGACAATTTCTAAAATTGTTCACATGTAGCATCGAATGAGGCCACCTTGTGCAGAAAAATGTGCATGCTCAAAAGCTATCCACATGTAGCTCTAATTTGTCCACTTGTAGCTCTGAAACAAGATTTTCTTTAAGTAAAAGTCTTGAATAATGTAAGATTTGTATGATTTAAGATTTTAATAGTATTTAATGCTGGTATTACTAGTATTAGAATTTTAATCTGCTTATTTTACAAGAAAAATATGTAGTTTTTCTTGCATGCTATTTAGTTAGCCAAAAAAATAAGAAATTTTTTATTTAATTTTTTAAACATATTATACTATTATTTTTTCTTATAAATTTAATTTTCTGAATTTTTTATTACAACAGTGCTCTCATTCAGTGTTCTTATTAATTTGAAAATGATAAATATATTGATCTAAAAGGTGGATAAGTTTATATGAGGTATAAACTACTAAACAAAAGGTGGATAGTTTTATTTTAAAAAATAGAACTAAAATTGGCCACTTTTTACAGTCAGTTTCCACATCGTTGTCGGTTTGTCCACCTATAGGTCAACTTGTTCACTTGTTACTGAAATTATCCAAAATAATTTAGTTATTTTGTATATGAAATTGTCCATATTATTTTCAGTATGTCTACTTGTAGTGAAGTCACCTAGAGCGAGTGAATATGTGGTATGCTAATCAATGTGAAAATTAAAACTTAATTAAAAATATAATAACACAATAAACAAATCCAAACTCAACAACCAAGAAATTAAGTAGTATACCCGGAGAAGGGATCTGAGCTTTTCCTCGTGATTCATCTAAAAATAAGAGTTGATGTGCACAATTACTTTCTTGATTTAAACGAGTGCAAGCATATAAAATTATATCAATATAAAAAAGAATAGAATTAAGCACAAGCATAAGAGTAAGATAATATCATGCATATAAGATTGAGCACAACTAATAAGTATGCAAGATATAAATAAAGAGTTGAATTGAGAGAGAAAGTTGAGCAATCGTAAACACGAGAGATTTTTTTTTCGAGGTACGAGCAACTTGCTCTACATCTTCGCATTCACCGCTATGAGATTTTCACTGTGCACGATCCCGCAAGATCACTCGATACTGCAACATCTACATGCACTCTCAAGAACTCTTGAACCCGCTAATTCCTCACTTGTTCTCACAAGAACAAAGCATACAAACCTGCAAGCTTGATCGAGGCTGCAACCTCCAACCACTTATAATACAGATTTGAAACAACTTCTGATCAACTCTTGACTACAAAGAAAACTCTCTTACAAACCCCACTTATAAAATATATAAGAAATTGAAGAGAGAAAACTAGGGATTTGAAATTAAAAACTTCAAGAAAAACTTTTTCACAATTGATTTTGAATTAGAAGCTTGAAAACATTTCGCAAAACTTATTATTTAACACTCTGTAATCACTCTTTTTTATAGGAGAAGATTGGAGATTAGTACTCAGAAAATTCAGTTATTTAAAACATGTTAAGAATCTTTAAAAAATAAAATAGCCGTTGAAAATGAAGCTGAACTGATTTGTAAAAGAAACTAGCTGTTAGAATCAAAATAGTTAAGTCTGAGACAGGTACACATGTCCGTCGACAAACATGACTTAGTGGTCACATTTTTTCAAAAATCAATACAAGCACTGTCGACAGTTGAGTCTGACAGAGTGAGACAGATTCAGTCTCTGTTGACTCACTTGTCGATAACAGTCTCAGCTCTCGGCAGATTGAGCTCAGAGTAAGTTTCTGTTAAACTTTTCTGTCGACAACTACATGAGGCTGTCGACACCTGAGCTGTTCTCAGCTTGTGCACATCTATCAGAATCGACAGCAGCTCATGGCTGTCGACTGTCCTGATACATGGACAGTTAAAATCATTATTTTAAATATATTTTGTAAAATATTAAGCTATATTATTTTAAGCATATTTTAGAATACAAATGTATACGATCAAAACATGTTTTAAACAATTTGAAAATACATAAAAATATTTGTGTATATGATTAAAATTAAATTTTTTAAACATAAAACCATAAGCTAATAATTATAAAATTGTTTTGAAATTTTTTTGTATGTGTATGTAAGCTTGAACAATCAAATCTAAACTATTCTTTACAAAACTTCTAAGCACTTACAAACTCTATAAACAATTCTTCATTTTGGTCTTTATCTTCAATTTAACTTGATTCAAACTTTTGATTCCTAGAGCTTGACTCCTCCTTGAGTGGTAGATGTATTCTTTATATTTATGCACTTGAATCAACACTTGTTAGCTTTAAAACTTGGCTCTAAGTCTTTTGTTGAAGCTAAACTCTTGAACTAAGGTCTTGATTAAAATCTAAAAGTTAAACATGTAAGATCATTAGTACTATAACTATATGAGTTAATCATCATCAAAACTAGAGTGATGAGCCTTTGGGCCAACATGTAGGTCAAATTGTGCACTTCTTACTAAAATTGTCCATCTCAATTAAGTTGTCCACTTGTATCTAAAATTATTCATATTATTGTCAGTATATAAAATACTGACAATTTTAGTTCTATTTTTATATAAAATTGTCCATTTTTATTTAGTATTTCTATATTTCATATAAAATTGTTCACTTTTTAGTTCAATATATTTATTATTCTCAAATTAGTGAAAACATATATTGGGAACACTATTATAATAAGAAAATTAAAAAAAATAAATTTATTAAAAATCAATAGCTAATGTTGCAAGAAAAAAATCCGAATAGAAAATTTCTTAGTTTTATATTGATAATTAAATATTATATAAGAAAATTAGATAATTTCTAATAAAATAAGCATATTAAATATCTATGACCAGTAATACAAGCATTAAATGCTATTAACTTACACCTCATAAATCTCACATTATTTAAGGCTTTATTTTAAAAAAAATCTTTATATGTGTGTGTGTGTGTGTGGACAAATTCAAGTTATAGGTGGATACCTTTTGAGAGTGCACTTTTTTCACCGTAAGGTGGATAAATTCGAAACTATAGGTGGACAGTTTTGTAAGGGCTTGGGGCATCATCCCAAAAGACTACCCTTTTAGATGAAATTGTCCTATTCCTTATATACCCAAGACGATTCTCATGTCTAGCTGATGCGGGACTATTTGTTCGAACTCAACTCAACAATCTCCCTCAAACAAAGAGTCTCCTGTAGGCTTATCTTCACGCCTGGAAGATCATATGCTTCATCAAAATCTTAACTCTTCATAGCGGGGAGGGCAGACACTCCTTACGTGAAGGACAAACTACAGCTTATTACTCCTTTATATTGTGCAGAGGCGAACACGCCTTACGTGAAGAAGGAGCACAGCTGCCAAATTCTCGAGAACCCAGCTAGCTTTACAGGGGCAGTAATTGACCCAGTAATGAGGGCAGTTATAACTGAGACGCAGGCTTTGGGTTTCGCGTTTTGCCATTGAGGTGATGCTTGAGAAATGCGAGCTTCTAATTCTGCGTCAAGCTTCACGTGAGACGCAGACTTTGGACTCTGCGTCTTGATACTGTAATAATGCTGAGACGCGGGTTTCAACTCTCGCATCTTGGTCCTTGCAGTGATGTTGAGACGCGGGTTTCAACCCTCGCGTCTTGGTGCTGCACTGGTGGCGATGATTAGCCTTGCGTCTGGAGCTTGGATTCTGCTTTTTGCCAATTTGTCTTCAGTGATTTTTAGACAGCCTACAGAATCCCTTCCAAAGTTTTCGATATTCTGCGGTTGACTGGGACTAATTTTGAAATACTTTAGACTCTGATTGAATTCATAATTCTCATGATTGGACTGACAATCATTTGAGATACTCTAAGCTTGATCTTGTCTGGAGTATGGTCTTCATGAGTGTACTGTAAAACCCTTTGAAGCCACCAGAGATGATCGTGGTGAGTGTCTAAATACGCAGTTCAGACCTCCTCAGTGCTCTAAGCTGGTTGTTGGTGTATTGTTGAACCAGGGGTAAACAGTCGTCTGTTTGTGCCAGTGTACTGTTGAACTGATTTGCAGAAGCGAAGGCTGAATGCAAGTCTTGTAGACGCAGGGGTCATGTTGCTTTAGAGACGCAGTCCTCGCGCGGAGTGGGGACACATCTATTAATTTGTTGAAGAAACGCGGACTCTGGAGGGACGCGATCTTTGAAGTGAAGATACAGCTCCCACTCTGTTGATTAGGCGCGGCTTTGGCCTTGCTGAAGAGGCGCCACCTTTGGAGGGACGGGGTTTTTGTTAAACGCGAGTCCGCGTGTTGCCACATGTCCAGCGGAGTTGAGGGGACATCTTTCCTTTGACGCAAGTTTGAGCCCAGGATCTGGAGAATTCTACGCGCCAGCTCACACTTCTAGAAGGTCTACGTGGATAACAAACTCATAACAAATTCGTAACAGAAATATGGGATCCAATGGACCAGATGTTGCCACGTTTTCCTAATCCTAGCCGCAGATCTGCGGCAGATCTGGGGCTGTTGAGCCCCAGATTCCTGCCACCTGTCCGGGTTCTGGAGACTTCTCTCTGAGGCCTATAAATACAGGACCAGGGCCTTCGCAAAAAGTGTGGAAGAGAGATTAGAGATTAGAGATTAGATGCTTGTATTTTTGTAGGATTTTTCTCTAGAATTTTTGTAGTGCTTTAGATCTTCTTCTTCCTCCCTAGAAATTCTGCAAAAGAGAGTTGTAAGAGAGAGAAAGCTTGTGTACACCAAGAAGTGACAACTTGTGAAGTAAGGATTCATCCATTCTCTTCTCTCTACTTGAGCTTTTTCTAGTATTACTTGCTTTCTTTAATTCTCGCTTTACTTTACTTGCAATTTTATTCATGCTTTGCTTTTCTTTTATTGTAATGGCTAGTAGCTAATTCTTCTCATGTCTAGCTAACCACTAACCTTGCTAACTACTAACTCATGGGTGATTGCTATCTTTAATCTTGCAAGTTGTATGGTCTTCTCTTCTCCGATGGGTTACTTTCATTGCTTGGCAAGTTCTTGTTGTAATTCCATATGATTCATGTGTGCCTCATTTAGAGCCTTGTCTTTAGAACAAGTGCCTTGATGGAACATGGAGATGGATCACCAATATGCTATTTGTTGTACAACTTCTTTACTTCTATTAATGAATGTTGTATCTTCTTCCTTAGCATCCCTTGAGTGTAGCTCTTTTGATTCCATTATTGAAAGTCTAATTGTAGGCCAATGACATCTATGAGGCTACAAGACAAGTCCAAGAATGATCACCCGTCATCCGAGTGGGAAAGTAATTAGACCAACACGCAAGACAAATCTTTGCCGATGAATCAACATGAGGCATGTATTCACCATCACGGAGTTTAGTAAGTTTTGGCAAGGTAGTAAGGTTAGCTAGTCATGATTTTCTCCACCTTCAAAGTCTTCTTCAAAGTTTTCTTTCTTTTAGTTTTAATTCCAAAAGCAAATCTCTTCTTTGATTTCTTTTCATTTTCCATCATGAACAAAGCCATCCATTCTTTCATTTCTTTTTCCAATTCGTTTTTATTCTTTTAAGACAAAGAAGAATCTTCGTTTTCTTTTCTTCACTACCAACTGTAACGCTTCCATTGCAAGCTCTCCCTGAGAATCGACTCGGTATAGCCCATGCTATAACGGAGATTGGAAAGGGTATATTAATCATTTTGAATACATTTGTGGAGTGATCAAAACACTTGAGGTTGAATCTAAACCTTTCCTCTTTTACATAATACTTGTGCAAAAACTTCACACTATCCTTCCCTAATCAAATTTTTGGCGCCGTTGTCGGGGAGAGCAACGGTTTTTGGTTTAAAGTGAAGAACTAAACGCATTTTCTTCTCTGTTGCAGGTTACAGGTGAAGAACAGAAAAAATAGCATTGCAGTAACATATAAGTGGACCTGGGCCTCTGCTCTTGAAAGCAGAGACCAGGATCCCTCAGTTTTGCCGCAGAATCTCGGCCCCAGCCGCAGATTTGCGGCAATCCTGAGTTCACTACTGACAAGTTTTCTGCAGGGTCTTCAGCTTTGCAAAATACAACTTCTGCAATAATTCTTTTCTTGTATGCTTCACCATACTCCTGCTAATTATAATCAACAGTAAAAAATTGGTTGCAAAGTTAAAAATTGATTAGACATTTGCATTTCTAGGCACGTGTCTTTTCAATTCATTTACTTTTACTGTTGAAGAGTGCTGGAGCAAGGTACGTTTTGCATTGCATGTAGACTAGGAATCATCTCTTGCTTGATTTCATGCTTTGAGTGTATCCTAGTTATATATCTTGTACACTTGCACAAAATCGATTCTAAGGGCATCACCCATAAATAAGATAAGGTGGGGGATTTTATCACCCTTTCCTTAGCCCAAAAACCACCATCCCAGCACTCACTAACCCAAGCTTAACTTAATAAAAAAGTAGACGTTGGCCCTAGGGACATCTCGGACTCATTTAGGAGATTATCCTAAGGGGAAAAAGTGTTGGAATCTGATTTTGCAAGAGTCAAATTCCAACACTTTTTCCCCTTAGGATAATCTCCTAAATGAGTCCGAGATGTCCCTAGGGCCAACGTCTACTTTTTTATTAAATTAGGCTTGGGTTAGTGAGTGCTGGGATGGTGGTTTTTGGGCTAAGGAAAGGGTAATGAAATCCCCACCTTATCTTATTTATGGGTGATGCCCTTAGAATCGATTTTGTGCAAGTGTACAAGATATATAACTAGGATATACTCAAAGCATGAAAATCATGCAAGAGATGATTCCTAGTCTACATGCAATGCAAAACGTACCTTGCTCCAGCACTCTTCAACAGTAAAGTAAAAGAATTGAAAAGACACGTGCCTAGAAATACAAATGTCTAATCAATTTTTAACGTTTCAACCAATGTTTTACTGTTTATTATAATTAGCAGGAGTATGGTGAAGCATACAAGAAAAGAATTATTGCAGAAGCTGTATTTTGCAAAGCTGAAGAACCTGCAGAAAACTTGTCAGTAGTGAACTCAGGATTGCCGCAAATATGCGGCTAGGGCCGAGATTCTGCGGCAAAACTGAGGGATCCTCGTCTCTGCTTTCAAGAGCAGAGGCCCAGGTCCACTTATATGTTACTGCAATGTTATTTTTTCTGTTTCTTCACCTGTAACCTGCAACAGAGAAGAAAATGCGTTTAGTTCTTCACTTTAAACCAAAAAACCGTTGCTCTCCCCGGCAACGGCGCCAAAAATTTGATTAGGGAAGGATAGTGTGAAGTTTTTGCACAAGTATTATGTAAAAGAGGAAAGGTTTAGATTCAACCTCAAGTGCTTTGATCACTCCACAAATGTATTCAAAATGATTAATATACCCTTTCCAATCTCCGTTATAGCATGGGCTATACCGAGTCGATTCTCAGGGAGAGCTTGCGATGGAAGCGTTACGGTTGGTAGTGAAGAAAAGAAAACGAAGATTCTTCTTTGTCTTAAAAGAATAAAAATGAATTGGAAAAAGAAATGAAAGAATGGATGGCTTTGTTCATGATGGAAAATGAAAAGAAATCAAAGAAGAGATTTGCTTTTGGAATTAAAACTAAAAGAAAGAAAACTTTGAAGAAGACTTTGAAGGTGGAGAAAATCATGACTAGCTAACCTTACTACCTTGCCAAAACTTACTAAACTCCGTGATGGTGAATGCATGCCTCATGTTGATTCATCGGCAAAGATTTGTCTTGCGTGTTGGTCTAATTACTTTCCCACTCGGATAATGGGTGATCATTCTTGGACTTGTCTTGTAGCCTCATAGATGTCATTGGCTTACAATTAGACTTTCAATAATGGAATCAAAAGAGCTACACTCAAGGGATGCTAAGGAAGAAGATACAACATTCATTAATAGAAGTAAAGAAGTTATACAACAAATAGCATATTGGTGATCCATCTGCATGTTCCATCAAGGCACTTGTTCTAAAGACAAGGTTCTAAATGAGGCACACATGAATCATATGGAATTACAACAAGAACTTGCCAAGCAATGAAAGTAACCCATCAGAGAAGAGAAGACCATACAACTTGCAAGATTAAAGATAACAATCACCCATGAGTTAGTAGTTAGCAAGGTTAGTGGTTAGTTAGACATGAGAAGAATTAGCTACTAGCCATTACAATAAAAGAAAAGTAAAGCATGAATAAAATTGCAAGTAAAGTAAAGCGAGAATTAAAGAAAGCAAGTAATACTAGAAAAAGCTCAAGTAGAGAGAAGAGAATGGATGAATCCTTGCTTCATAAGTTGTCACTCCTTGGTGTACACAAGCTTTCTCTCTCTTACAACTCTCTTTTGCAGAATTTCTAGGGAGGAAGAAGAAGATCTAAAGCACTACAAAAATTCTAGAGAAAAATCCTACAAAAATACAAGCATCTAATCTCTAATCTCTAATCTCTCTTCCACACTTTTTGCGAAGGCCCTGGTCCTGCATTTATAGGCCTCAGAGAGAAGTCTCCAGAACCCGGACAGGTGGCAGGAATCTGGGGCTCAGCAGCCCCAGATCTGCCGCAGATCTGCGGCTAGGATTAGGAAAACGCGGCAACATCTGGTCCATTGGATCCCAGATTACTGTTACGAATTTGTTATGAGTTTGTTATCCACGTAGACCTTCTAGAAGTGTGAGCTGGCGCGTAGAATTCTCCAGATCCTGGGCTCAAACTTGGGCTCTCTTTTAGCCTTTGAATTAATCTCTTTTAATTATTGCTAATTAAAGAGATTTTGGGCTTTTTCTTATTTCAGATGTGGACCTGCAAAAATAGAGAGAATATGAGTAAAAATCTTATTTTTATTTGTAATATGCGTGGGAATAATGTGGTAAAATATGCAGAATTGAATACCAATCAACGCCCGAAATTCGCGTTATATGTAAAACACATGCCACACATCGGGCAGGGATTAGGCCTCGAGCCATGCGCTGCGTATCTCTGCGGAGCACTGTGCCTATAAAAGACAACAGTCTTTCAAGAGTCATCATTAGACTCTTCTTCTTCTTCGCTGAGCATTATATCTAGGGCTAAGAAAAGCTTGAAGCTTTTTCCATTTTCACCGTCTTCAACACCGGTTTCAGGATTGCGATGGCATCAAAAGCTAAGCATGTGGCTTCGTCCTCGAGCACTGTTGCTTCTGAGACTCAGATAGGCGTTTCATCCACGCAGGAGGCCCCTATTTCAGGTAGTAAAACCATCTGATTTGGTTTCCGCCATTGAAGGGGCTTAAAGAGTTCTCTTAACTCTTAAGTCTCTTTTGAATGTGAACCGCCAACGTGAGGCTCCTGCCCGTGTTTGATTTTCAGACGCGGCTCTTGAATTGGTAGGCAAAACGCGGGTTTGACGACCACTGCGTCTTTGCTTCATTAACTTGAGTCTGTATCTGTTTGTTGAACGCGGGCCTCGTTGAGCCTTGCGTTTTAGGCTCAATGCTCAGAATATTTCTAAGTGGTGGAGTTCAGACGCAGACTTCTTATGATTCTCGTGTCTTGTAAGATCAGACGCAAGTTTTACTGAGTCTAGGGTCTGAGTCTGATACTTAAAAATTTTTCTAAGTTATGGATTTTGACATGTGGGCTACATGCAAACCTCGCATTCTTTGAGTCTGGACGCAGATTTTGCTGATTTCTGCGTCTGGGTTCATTTTGCTTTCAGATTTCTGACTAGAATGTTGTCTTCCTTGCAGTGTGATACTCTTCTAGCCCTCTATCCAAGAAGTGTCATTTTGGGCATGTAGGTGGCGCTGATCGTAATCTGACATTCGTGCTTCAGGAGACTGCTCCTGTGACTACGGGTAAATCAAAAGAGCAAAGGGAGAGGATCATCAAGGCCAGTATGGTGACCTTTCAGGAGATTATCTCCGATGGACTGTTCGAGACGGATTACCGTACTTCGTTACGGAAGCCTGCTTTCCTCTTCGGTGACGCCATTGACGAGGATGATAGGATTATGCATGACAGAAATTACAAGTGGTTCTGTCAGATAGGGGATAGGAGGTTCTTTCTTCCCAATATGGAGAGGATCTATTCCTTGTCCTATCTTTAGCACATGTCCATTCACCGTGCGATGGATTGGAATCTTTCTCGGTTTGTCTTCGGCGTCTCTCTTGGCAGATTAGGTGCCAAGGAAGTATATTCTGCAGGCCATAGGAAAGATGTCTTCGGTTTATTTTTCGGGTTAATCAGGCCTGAGTATCTGAAGGGAGAAACCCCTCAGCTTGGCGCCACCTTCATCAATCAGTTTTTGAAAGTTAGGGGTGATTTTTCCGTTGACTTTCGTCCGCTTGGGTGGGTCCATTCTATCGACAAATCATGGTGGGGTAGAATGGTTGGATTTGTTCTTTCCGAGCTCGGGGCTCTACTGCAGCAGGTGAGGCTATATCACTCGGTCAGAGCTGTTCAATATGGTCTCCCGCAGAGTTCCCATAATTTTTAAGGCGTGCTGGAGCATTATAATCCTCTGACAGACACATTTTTTACTCCAGCCGGGGAGATGGGGCTCGCTCTTCATGAATTATATGAAGTCTCGAGCCTAGTTATGGGAGCTGCCCCTTATGAAGAATACGTCCCGGCTTCTGAGAAGCTTCACCTCCTGAAGAAAGAGGATCCTCAGGTATATGAGACGTACTGGGAAGTATTATGTCACTTCCACATCTGCGGGCAGATTTCTTCCTAGAGGAATAGGGGTGTCAGGCAGATGTCATGGGCGAGTTATCTGTTAAACGGCATAAATGAGAAAAATATCTCAGTGACTAGTCTGGCTCCTTGCACTTACGAGGAAATTGATGAGAGAATCAATGCCTCTGCAAGCTCTTACACCACTAAATCGAACGAGGATACTTTCAGACCTGATACGGTCTTTGAAGTTTTCATCACCAGGCCCAAGTTCCCATTTCTGACCGGGCTCTATTGGCGGGCTTCCTTATGCTGTGGTTGAAGCGTTGTGTGGTGCCAACACTGCCACATGAAGTAATTGTTACTGATATGGTATACCCAGCGGTCTTGCTTGCCTACGGGAAATCTATCGCTCTCCTTCCAGCGATGGTGGTCGGAATTCAGAGTGGATTACGGGCTCTGGTTAAAAGCTTGTGCCAAGTGGAGGCCATTGTAGACTCTGAGGGCAGGCCAGAGGTCGATTCAGAGGGAAGGCCGAGAGTGAAGACCCCTAACCCCAGGATCGAGCTCCATATACGTGCCTGATGGCCTGGTACGTTATGCACTGCCCTCCACTAATGATGACGGTGCCTCTTTCTGCAGGTTTTGTTCCCTTCGTGCAGAAGCTGGAGAATTCGAGCTGGTCTAACTACTACATGTTCTTTGTTCAGAAATGCATTCTGAACATTTTGAACAATCAGCTCGACATTTGCTTCCCCGAGATTGCTGGTGATTCTTACGGGGATAAATTTGCCGACCTTGCTGGACCAGATAATTTCACAAGGCTGCCATCGGGAGTCTTCTGGTGGCTGATCAATATTCAGCCTGGATATCTAATCTTCCGGCAAGGAAATTCTTGTACGATCGAGCCTTACATGCCCAGTCGCCTCGCTCGGCAGTTCTGCTATGATCAACTATATGTCGGCAACCCTAACGCTAGCCTCTGCTTCAGCGAAAATTTATTTAAAGGTGCCCGAGCGTGGTACTACAGAGTAGCTGGAGGGACAAAAGCTATTTTCAGCTTGCCTCGCAAGACACCCAATTGTTATACCAGCCTCAGTTTCTGTACCTGGTACTCCCTGGCTAGCAGGATGCCTGATTTTAGAATAAATACCTCTTGCATTAAGAGCATCAAGGCGTCTTATAAGGACAAGTTGGAGTCCAACAAACGTATGTGAGGTATGGACGAATATCAGGCAACCGAGAGGGAAACTGGAGGAGAAGCAAGGATAGGACCAAGACCAGTAGCACCTAAGGGGCAACCTGTTAAAAAGAGTTGGCAGGCTGTGTCCAAACGCTCCCGGGGCTCCGCTTCCAAGGGTGAGCCTATCCCAAAGAAGGCTAGGAGGGAATAAGAGGCTGAAGCTTCGATGCCCAAAGTAGCTCCTTCTGGTGTTGAAGAGCAGGGGGAGGAAGAAGAAGAGAAGGAGGAAGTCCCTATCCTTCGCTCCCGCGATCTGCGCAGCAGGGGTCCCGTGATCCTAGAGGAGGGAGAATTCGCGGATGAACCCGTCATGGCTGAGGAGGTCGAGCGACCTGAAGTTGATTTGGAAGAGAGGGGTGGCGTTGAGATTCCGAGAGTCTCAACTCAGTCTGGGCCTTCTTCAGTTCATGAGAGAAGGGTGGAGGTGCAACAGCGTGGGTCTCCCAGTGTATTGATGCCCGCCTCGCGGATTATTGATCCCAGCCTTACTACTGGGGTATTTAGAGTAAGGTCTCGATTGCGGAGACATCTTGTGTTGAGCTATCGTCTTCATCGTCTGAAGAACATGGATATTTTTCTGGCGAAGAAGTCAATTTTGGTGATGAACCCGCTCTTCCTGATACGAGCAAATTCTCGCGTATCTCGAGGAAGAGATACAGGGATACGTCCCTATGATGGTTTCACCGATAGCAAGGATTGCTGTTGCTGAAGGTATTTCCTTTGTCTTCCTGAACTGGCTCCCTATCAAGTTAGAAATGAGTTCTAACATTTCCTTTTGACTTTCTTCTACAGGGTTGGCTGCCGGTAGTGAAGCCATAACTTCTTCTCATATTGAGGAGATGAACTAAGAGCTGGCCCAACAGGAGGGCCTTAAGGCTCCCACTATCGGGATGCCTTATGAGGGTGCAACCGCAAAGGTCAGAGAGCCCTCATCCCTAAGTTGCCTATCCAGGGATTTGCCATCTACAGATCCTCAACTTGTTAAGAGAATATTTACTTGTTGGATACTCTTATCATTACCATTAATATTTAACGTTGTCATTTACAGAGAGCACTGGGGTAGCTCAAGTAGAGGATCCTGAGGCAAGAATCGGCGCAGAAGATAGCACAGTTCCAACTTCGACCGGGAACTCAATGTCGTAGAGTTCGCTATTGCTTCTGTTGCAGTGGAAGTTGCTACAACAATAAATGTCCTGGAGGTATTGGTAACTACCTCAGTGTCTGACGAACCTATTGTCGGCCTCACCCCTGCGCAAGTTGAACTAGTTCACGTCTCTCGTCCTGTCATGGAGGTCCGAGAGTACATCAGTAGGGGTATCTCCAGCTAACGACATCATGGAAGAGCTAGCACATCAAATGAGGCAACAATTTTTTACTTCCATGAGGTCCTGTATTGATCTGATCCTTTCCGGGGGCAGTTCTTTTGAATTTGCCCGGATACTTCTCGAAAATCAGATCGAGAACATCAGTCACACTAGTAGTCCTTCATAAGTTAGGGCATGCCTGATGCTGGTTGATGCTAGTCGAGCAAATGGCTGAAGAAGCCCTCCATCTTTAGCGCTTCCAAGCTGACCACCAAAGACTGATTGGCGATTCAAAGGAATCTAAAATCGTCATCCAGAGTGTTGGAACATATTTCGATGAAGACTTTGTGGAGCATTTCATTTGGAGCTCTAACACATGACGAATCAAGAGTTCTACATGATTAAGATGTCCCAAGGAGAGTTGATATGATGTATTTTTTAAAGATGAAATAGCATGTAAAAAGCCTTGACACACACACCATATCAATGTCCATTAGTCGACTAATACCTATGACAAGTCGACTAATAACATGTATAGTCGACTTGACAAATATCCCTAGTCGACTAAGTCTTGTGTCAAAACAGACCCAACTCTCTGTTTCTGCATTAGTCGACTTAACAGTAAAAAGTAGTCGACTAATAGCATTTTGTAGTCGACTAATCCCTTACCCCTAGTCGACTAATCCCTGGTCCAGTCGACTTATAAGTAGTTGCAGTCGAATTGAATCAGTTATACAGAAAACTGTCACTCCAACGTCTCTTGACCTAGTCGACTAATACCCAAACCTAGTCGACTAATAGAAGGAAAATTGCCTAGTCTAGTCGACTAACTCCATAGGCAAGTCGACTATAGGCAGTTTCTGACTGTTGGATAGTTTTCGTTATCTGGTCTTTTGTGCAACGAATTCCAATGTTTCTATCATTTGAATTGCTCCTGTAACTACCCTAACTTACCCTAGTCTTCAGCTATATAAAGGGTAGTTAATCCAAAGGCCAAACAACAATCCAAATCTTCAGTTTTTCAAGTCAAAATTCTGCAAAACCTGAAAACTGATTTCCAACTTCTCTTCTTCACCAAAAGTCATTTCCATTGTGAAGTTCTCTGAAGTTTTCTCCTATACTAGACCTTGTCCACGTTCATACACAGTACCAAGGCTTATAGGAAAGTTGTAATTCTCAAAGCAATCATTGTACACGGGTGACTTCTTGGTGTAGAGGCAGTTGTACAAGGTGAAGTGTATTCTCTTGGTGGAAGAGAAGGTGTTCTCTTGGATATAGAGAAGGTGTACACATTTGGCAAAGGGGATTTGTCAAGTGGTATGCATGGTTGTGATTTTGGGTGTACAAAATCAAGGATAAAGGAAAATCTCAAGCGGGTGGCTTGGGGACTGGATGTCGGTCACGAGGACCGAACCAGGATAAATCCTCTTATTTGTGTTTGTCTATTTTCTGAGATTTATTTTCCTTTTGCAAGTTTATTTATTTGCTTAACGTTAATCCTCCTTGTTTTAGTTTTGTGTTGACTTGGGTATTTTTAGATCTATAATTGCCAACAGAGATAGTTCCGCATTTGACATCATCTCGGGGACCAACAATTGGTATCAGAGCAGGTACAAGTCAACAACAAAGATGGCAACGGAGTTCTCATCATCCCAATTCAAAGAAGGACATTCTACACAACGTCCACCGCTATTTGACAGATCCAACTACAACTATTGGAAGTGTAGAATGAAGATCTACTTGCAATCGGTCAACTACGACTTTTGGAACATCGTTGAAGCATCGTACACCAAGCCAACAACCAACTACAACGCTTGGACTGATGATCAAAAGAAGAACGCGAACCTTGACGCCAAAGCGATGAATGCCTTGTTCTGTGCCTTAACCAAAGAAGAGTTCAACCGTGTGTCAACAGCCACTTTTGCACATCAAATATGGCATACTCTTCAGGTAACACACGAAGGCACAAGTAAAGTTAAGGAATCTAAAATATCTATTCTTGTCCACAGGTTTGAATTATTCAAAATGGAGGAGAATGAAACCATATCCGAAATTATTACAAGATTCACCGACATCACCAATTCCTTAGCATCTCTTGGAAAGGACTACACCCAAGTTGAACGAGTTCGTAAGATCCTTCGTGCACTCACACCAGAATGGGAGAAGAAGACAACCGCAATTGAAGAAGCCAATGATCTCTCAACTTTGTCGTTAGAAAACCTAATCGGTAATCTAATGGCATATGAAGTGCAATTGGAAGAAAGAAAGAAGGAGGAACGATAACACCGCTCAAAGAAGAAAGAACTCGCCTTCCATGCATCCTCCGACATGGACGATTCCAATGACGATGAAGAGGAGATGGCAATGCTTTTAAAGAAATTCAGGTGATTCTTAAAGCAAGGTAAATTCAAATGCTTTAATTGTGATAAACCAGGTCATATGAAGATGGATTGCCCTTTGCTCAAAAAGAAAGATAAATACAAGAGCAAAAAGTTCAGAAAGAAGAAACACTATGAAGCATCATCAGAAAACAGTGATTCCTCATCTTCTGACGAAGAAGAATCCACTGAACGTGTCAACCTATGTTACATGGCCATAGAAGATGAAGAGGTATCATTTTCTGAACTTTCTGATGCATTTCATGAATTGTTTATTGATCTGAAAAATGAAAAATTGAAAAATAAAGTTTTATCAAAAGAAAATGAAAAACTTTTAAGGAAAATTCATGTTATGCTTTACAAGTATCTTCTATAAATTCTCAACAAGATGAGTTTGAAAAAGTCATATCATCTTTGAAAAATGAAAATGAGAAGTTTATAAAAGAGAACATTTTTCTGAAAAAGGAAACTGAATCTTTGAATAAAAGGATTTCTATTTTAGATAAAGATATTTCAGTTTTCAAAAAGAAATATGAAGATCTTTTGCAAAATGTGACTAAGTTCAATAAAGGAAAAGAAAAATTGAATGATTTATTATCTTTTCAGAAGTTGTCACATGATAATCATTATGGTATTGGATATAATGAAAAGTCTTCATATGTTAGTAATCCATATGTGAAAAGAAAGTCTAATCATGGTTCAAAAAGAATTAAGACAAAGTTTATATGGATTCTAAAAATTTAAGTTTTCATGATAAAAATACATATATTGCTTCATACATTCATGATATATATGATTCATGCAACTATGTGTATACTAACAGGTGGAAACCAAATTCAAAATGGATTTGGACTCCTAAAGGTTAATATGTTCTTTTATGTTTGGTACCATCTAACGTTTATCTTGCAGGTACCATGTAAAAATTGATAAGAACACACACACACACACACACACACACACACACACACACACATATATATATATATACTAATATATTTGTTGCAGGGGGAGAACAAAGTCTTTTCATATTTGTTATAACCCAAATTCTGCAGGGGGAGGAAAATATAACATATTTTCTGCAGGGGGAGCACTTGTGCACACAAAGCGTCATCATCAAAAAGGGGGAGAATGTTGGAACATATTTCGATGAAGACTTTGTGGAGCATTTCATTTGGAGCTCTAACACATGACGAATCAAGAGTTCTACATGATCAAGATGTCCCAAGGAGAGTTGATATGATGTATTTTTTAAAGATGAAATAGCATGTAAAAAGCCTTGACACACACACCATATCAATGTCCATTAGTCGACTAATACCTATGACAAGTCGACTAATAACATGTATAGTCGACTTGACAAATATCCCTAGTCGACTAAGTCTTGTGTCAAAATAGACCCAACTCTCTGTTTCTGCATTAGTCGACTTAACAGTAAAAAGTAGTCGACTAATAGCATTTTGTAGTCGACTAATCCCTTGCCCCTAGTCGACTAATCCCTGGTCCAGTCGACTTATAAGTAGTTGCAGTCGACTTGAATCAGTTATACAGAAAACTGTCACTCCAACGTCTCTTGACCTAGTCGACTAATACCCAAACCTAGTCGACTAATAGAAGGAAAATTGCCTAGTCTAGTCGACTAACTCCATAGGCAAGTTGACTATAGGCAGTTTCTGACTGTTGGATAGTTTTCGTTATCTGGTCTTTTGTGCAACGAATTCTAATGTTTCTATCATTTGAATTGCTCCTGTAACTACCCTAACTTACCCTAGTCTTCAGCTATATAAAGGGTAGTTAATCCAAAGGCCAAACAACAATCCAAATCTTCAGTTTTCCGAGTCAAAATTCTGCAAAACCTGAAAACTGATTTCCAACTTCTGTCCTTCACCAAAAGTCATTTCCATTGTGAAGTTCTCTGAAGTTTTCTCCTATACTAGACCTTGTCCACGTACATACACAGTACCAAGGCTTATAGGAAAGTTGTAATTCTCAAAGCAATCATTGTACACGGGTGGCTTCTTGGTGAGAGGCAGTTGTACAAGGTGAAGTGTATTCTCTTGGTGGAAGAGAAGGTGTTCTCTTGGATGTAGAGAAGGTGTACACATTTGGCAAAGGGGATTTGTCAAGTGGTGTGCATGGTTGTGATTTTGGGTGTACAAAATCAAGGATAAAGGAAAAACTCAAGCGGGTGGCTTGGGGACTGGATGTAGGTCACGAGGACCGAACCATGATAAATCTCTCTTGTTTGTGTTTGTCTATTTTCTGAGATTTGTTTTCCTTTTTACAAGTTTATTTATTTGCTTGACGTTAATCCTTCTTGTTTTAATTTTGTGTTGATTTAGGTATTTTTAGATCTATAATTGCCAACAGAGATAGTTCCGCATTTGACATCATCTCGGGGACCAACACAGAGTGCAGAGCAAGTTATCACCACTGCTCGGATTACTATTGTCAGAGCGCAAATCTTGATTGAGGCCAATGAGCAAAAACTTGTTGCTGCTAGAAAAAGGCTGGAAGAGTTGGAAACTGCTAGGACACAGGTTCAAGAAAACCTTACTGCTTATTCCTCCAAGTTGGAGTCTCTTCAGGCGCTACTGGCTACGAAGAGATTTCTATCCGAGGAAGAGTTGCGAGTCCAAGCTCTGATGGAAGCCGAAAGGGCGCATCAGCTCGAGATACATCGCCTCCAGGAACAAATCTGTTCTTTAGGGAATCAAGATTATTAGCCTTCTCCTTTTTGTATTGGTCCCCCTTTTTTGTAACACTCCATTTGTCAAATAAAAGTGTCTATATTACTTTTATCATTCTTGAGTCAAATAATAAAAGTCTTCACAATTTTGTTTCATCTTTATCCCTTCAGATTCTTTGATGCATGTGGATGAACTCAGTTTTCATAATCGTACTCCTTGACTGTTTGTGGAGACGCAGTCCTTAGTCATTTTGATAGGGTACGGACATGAATAATAAACTTAGGCTGAACTGCGTTCTTAAGCGAGATGCGGCTCTCATTCGTAGCGGAGACACGGTTCTGGAAGACGCGACTCTGACTCATTAATGGAGACGCCGTTCAGGCTCATCAAGAAAGACGCGCGAACCTTTCTTTTCGATAAGGACGCGGCTTTGGCTTAAAAAGGCGTGATTCTGAGATGCGAATTTGTGTTCTTTAATAAAGGGGATGCGGCCTTCATACTTATGAAAGGACGCAGATTCATGGACGCAGTCCTTGATGCTATCAGGATACAGAATTCAGGACACAGTGGAGACGCGGTTCTGGGCTCCTCAGGATTAATGCGCGGTCTCAGCTGCTTGATGGGGAAGTGACTCTGACTCAATAGAGACACAGCTCAGGTCCCTAGGGAAAGCACAAACTTTGAAGTACGAGTCTGGATAGTCATGGAGGGTGGTTCCATCTTGCTGAGGAGACGCGGCTCTGAACCACTTTAGGAGACGCGATTGTGGCTTCTCCAATAGGAATGAAAGGAACGCAGCCCTCGGGTTTATGAAAGGACGCGGACTTGTGGACGTGACCTCTAAGTCTGTTGCCTGACGCAGACTCCTAAGCATCATATGCAACCTGTCTTAAAGATCTTGATAGATCTTTAAATGTCAAGTCGGCATTGACGATTAGGGACTTGTGTTTTTTGATGTTTCCCGAAGTGGCAATCCACGCGTTAGTTCCTCATTGGACTTTGATGTTCGTGCAGGAATTAAGGCTGATGGCTTTAATTTTTATGCCGTTAAGTGTAAGCCTTATGGCTTGCCTATAAATAGGACTCATCTCCTTAACAGCCCATTATCTAGGCTGTTTCCCTTTGAGAGCATGCGCTCTGAGGGTCTTCGTCTTAATTTGTCCTTCTTCCCTTTAAGGGGATATATTCCAATGAATAGCAAGAACTCAAAGCTTCCATGCTTTCCTTTCATCTTTTCCAAAGATCATCACTGTCAAGTGATTTTAAGATCAAAAAGTATTGCCTTAAGTGATTTTATCATCTGCGCCTTGATGCATAAAGTTCAACTTCTAAAGAGTTCTTCTTCGGGTATGAACCACTTGTTGCCATGAAATACTCAGTCCCGCTCAGTTTCTATTTTCCTGTCCATTGAAGAAACTCGATCTCTTGATCTCTTCTTGAAGTCTGATTGATGCGCCCGTGTTCAGAAGTCGCGTCTTTTAGCCTTCAGCGTGAGCTCCTTGACTTTGAACTATAACTCACGAATCCTTTGATGTGAGCGTGATAAACTCTGTACTTGAATCTTGAGACACGAGCTTTGTACATAAAGCTCGTGTTTGAGGTTCTTGACTCGAAGAACTTTAATTCTTTTGAGATATCTGGACTTAGATGTGAAAACCCTTATTTTTTTAAATGCAGGTGTGGCGACCTCTGCGTCTGGGTTACCTCGCGTCTTTTATCTCAGCGCGCGTCTCAAACCAGACTGTGTTCAGATCTGCACTGGTTAACTCTACGTTTGAAGTTCATAGCCTCAACTACGTCTGGCCTTCAGCTTTTACCTTCCTGCCTTAACAGAATTTTAACTCTTTGGTTTCTTACTTCTTATAGGTTCTGACAGCTTCAGTCAGTCTTCTGCGTCTTCGCTGGGCTCTTGGGAGAATATTTCGACCCGCGAGCTTATTCGATTGGCGAGCGCTCGGGGAATCAAAGCTCATGTTCATGGGCGAGGAGGATTCACGCAGTTAATGACATCCGTCAAGGCCTTATCGGACATGACGCACCAGCAATACCCTGGGTTTGTCATGGTCACAGTGGGTATGGTGGCGGGTATGGTCCTCTTGCAAGTCACGAGAAAGAGGACATCACCTGTAAGGTCTCAGATCCTTCCTTTACCAATCCTACTGTCAGAAGTGATATCGAGGAAAAACGCATGCTCATTAGATGATTTTCTGATGGTGGAGATGTTCATCAACGAAGGATTACAGCCCACACCAGTTGGTCGGGTGGAATCAGAACGTTCTACTGCATTTCGACCTCGAGAAACACCATTATTCTCGGTCAGCGATGCACTTCTTCAATGTTTACATCATACATCATGATGTAATCAGCACTCGGTCGTCTCAACGCTGGTCAACTGCGGCATGGTTCAGTGAAAGAAGAGAAGAACCTTTTTTCGACGCTCTTCTAAACATCTTGTATTTAGAGCAGTGTAGATGTCTTGAGAAGTGAGTGCAACCTTTCGCTGGGAGAGAGGGACTTCTTTGTACTCCTTTATTGTAACACTCAATCTTATTGTATAAGAGAGTGTCTTGTATCACTTTTACATGTTTGAATATTAATAAAAGCAATACTTTTCCTTGTCTTCTTATATATATCTTGAATTTCCTTTTTTTTTCAAAAATCAGACACATAGAAGTAGGGACTCTAGACTTGCTAGAAATGCGATAATTAACTTAACAAGTCAAAGTTGAAAAAATTTCATTTCGCGAATTAAAGATTACTATCTGAGGTGTGATATTAACTTAACAGGAATGTGGGTCAGAGGTGTGATATTAACTTGACAGGAATGTGGTTCAGAGGTGTGATATTAACTTGACTCACAGGGAAATTCAGTTTCATTTGAGAAGACTGAAAACATCACTGTCATAGGTGTAATGTTAAACTTAACAGTGAAGGTAATATTAGAGGTATAGTTTTAAACTTGGCATTGATCATCTCGACTTTGATAGGAAAGTTTGAGGGAAAGTCATTGCCATAGGTGTATTGTTGAACTTAGCAAATGAACTGGACGCTAGAGGTGTGATGTTAAACTTAGCATCGCTCATCTCATCTTCGATATGGAAGCCTGAGAAAAGTGACTATCAGAGGTTTAATTTTGAACTTGGTAGCAACTTAATCACTGTAAGGTGTAGTGTTAAACTTAACAGTAGTTTGTCAGAGGTGTGATGTTAACCTGACAGTAGTTGATTTGCGATATGAGCAATTTTGAGGACTTGTTATTTTACTAATGAGAATTGACAAGTGAAGTTTGGAATGTCAGAGGTTTAATGTTAACTTGACAGTGGTTGATTTGTGATATGAGCAATTTTGAGGACTTATCATTCTATTAATGAGAATTGACAAGTGAAGTTTAGAATGTCAGAGGTTTAATGTTAACTTGACAGTGGTTGATTTGCGATATGAGCAATTTTGAGGACTTGTCATTCTATTGATGAGAATTGACAAGTGAAGTTTGGAATGTCAGAGATTTAATGTTAACTTGACAGTGGTTGATTTGCGATATGAACAATTTTGAGGACTTGTCATTCTATTAATGAGAATTGATAAGTAAAGTTTAGGGTGTCAGAGGTTTAATGTTAACTTGACAACAGTTGATTTGCGATATGAGCAATTTTGAGGACTTGTCATTCTATTGATGAGAATTGACAAGTGAAGTTTAGAATATCAGAGGTTTAATGTTAACTTGACAGTGGTTGATTTGTGATATGAGCAATTTTGAGGACTTGTTATTCTATTGATGAGAATTGACAAGTGAAGTTTGGGGTGTCAGAGGTTTAATGTTAACTTGACAATGGTTGATTTACGATATGAGCAATTTTGAGGACTTGTCATTCTATTGAAGAGAATTGATAAGTGAAGTTTGAAATGTCAGATATTTAATGTTAACTTGATAGTGGTTGATTTGCGATATGAACAATTTTGAGGACTTGTCATTCTATTGATGAGAATTGACAAGTGAAGTTTAAAATGTCAGAGGTTTAATGTTAACTTGACAGTAGTTGATTTGCGATATGAACAATTTTGAGAAACTATTGATGAGAATTGACAAGTGAAGTTTGGAATGTCAGAGGTTTAATGTTAACTTGACAGTGGTTATTTTGCGATATGAGCCATTTTGAGAACTTATTATTTTACTAATGAGAATTGACAAGTGAAGTTTGGGCCGTCAGAGGTTTAATGTTAACTTGACAAATCCCAGTTCATTTCATTAGGTAAATGAACACAGGTATTTTTGGGGCCCTATCATTCTGTGGGTAAGAATTGGTGGAGATTTTGGTGGAGAAGATGGGACCAAGTCCCTTAAGATTTTTAGCAAACCCTCAGCTATCAATAGATTTGGTGTGCCTTTACCAACTACCGTTTGAGTTGGGCTAGCCATGCTATTCCCCTCAGAATGATGAGTTGTCAAAGACTTATGTTGGATTTGAAAGCCAACATTTTCTTCCGTCCTTAGCCATTGGAGACGTTGGATGTCAGTAGAAGAGTAGCTAAATTAAAACTGAAGTTTTGCATTTTGTTCCCTCTTCAATATTTACATCATGCATCATGATGTAACCAGCGCTTGATTAGCTTGATGTTGGTTGACCGTGATGTGATCCAGTAGAGGAAAGCTTTCCTTGGCGTTGATCTTGGATCTGGAGTTTTGATCATAGGTGTAGTATTAATCTGATCAGGAGAAGAGTGCCATCAAGGATAATATTTCTTCAAGAATTTGCCGTTGATTGACATCATGAGCGATCACCGTCTGAGGTTATGAGGCGATATGCTCCATTTGGGTAGACCGACTCTACTACAAATGGTCCTTCCCATTTGGGCTGGAATTTTCCTTTTGTCTTATGTGTCATCACCATAGGTCTTCTGACGGCTAAGACAAGATCATCTTTCTTGAAAGTTCGCTCTTTGACTTTCTTGTTGAAGGCTCTAGTAATTCGAGCTTGATAGAGCTCGATTTGCTGTTGAGCTTCCAGGCGTTTATCATCCAAAACCTCTAGCTCTTGGAGTCGCAATCAATGCTTCTCCTCATCGTCATCTCTGCCGACACGTAGAGATGGGATTTGGATTTCTAGCGGGAGTACAACTTCACTCCCATATTCCATAGAGAATGGTGTAGCTTTCGTTGGGGTTCGGACCATTGTCCCATAGGCCATTAGCATTTACCTAACCTGTCGTCCCAGTCATGTTGGCTTTTCGAGACGAATTTCTCGAGAAGTTTACTAATAGTTTTGTTGAAAGCTTCTGCGAGGCCGTTAGCGGCTAGGTAGTATGCCGTTGAGGACACACTCTAGATTTTGAACTTATTGCAGAACCTCTGAAAAGCCTGACTGACGAACTGGGGCCCATTGTCATGGACAATTCGCCATGGCACACCAAAACGGTAGATGACGTGATGTTTAACAAATTTGATCACATCAGATGTCTTTACCTTCCTCAAACGAATAACTTCAGCCCATTTAGAGAGGTAATCAGTTATACCTAAGATGAACCGATGTCCTTTGGATGATGGTGGACTGATAGGGCCGATCACGTCCATCCCCTACATCTCAAATGGCCAGTAGAGGTTGTAGAGCGAAGATATCCTGGTGCTCGATAAATGAAATCACCATGGACTTGGTAGGCGTAGCATCGTTTGGCATAAGTAATGCCATCCGGGATCATCTTAAGCCAATAATATCCCAGTCTTTAGAGTCGATTCCCAAGCTTTGGACCAGGCTGATGAGCTCCACACATGCCATCATGCGCTTTTTGGAGTACTTCCTGCGCCTCCTTTTGTGATAGGCAGCGGAGGAGGATCCCGTCATGCGATCGGCGATACAGTGTTCGCGTGATCGCATTATAATAGCATTTGGGGGCTTTCCTTCTAATGGCAGCCGCTTCTTTGGATCATCAAGCAGGATGCCATACAAGGCATAGTCGATGTACGGGAATCGCCAATCCTTAGGCTCTGGACCGACCGAAGTTTCAAGAGGTTCTTTGGCTTGACAATCTCATGTCAGCTTTTGGTGATCTTCAAAAGCGGTTCTTGGGCAATACAAGTTATGGCTGTAGACAAGTATTTTCTCTACTACTCTAGCTAGAAGGGCTAAGGAGGCAGCGAGAGATGCTAGTGCGTCTGCGTGTGCATTTTGCTGGCGTGACACATGGTCGATGTAAAAGTTTTCGAACCTCTCAGCCATAGAGATAGTTGCATTGTAATAGGGTACTAAGTCTTCATGTCTGACTTCGTACTCTCCACGAACTTGGTTAACGATGAGTTTAGAGTCACCGTATGCTTCGAGATTTTTAACACCAATCTCATTAGCGATTTGTATTCCAATCAAGAGGGCATTGTATTCTGCTACATTGTTGGAACAGGACTCGGTTAATGAGAAAGCTCGAGGGATCACATAATTCTTCTGGAGACCAGTACTACCCCCACTCCTGCTATGATATGCCCTTCCGGACCTGTTCTCGATGCACCGTCGAAGAAGATTGCCACACCTGTCTTTCAAAAGCTGTCTGGGTCAGACAAACTTCAGCGACTTCGTCTGGGAGATCTTCGTAAGGTTCAGTTGCTCTCGGATCTGGATGCTTAGCCAGGAAATCTGCCACCGCTTGTCCCTTTACGGCTTTTTGTGGTAAAAACGCATCTCATATTGGGATAGCAGTATGGCACATTTTGCCAGTCGGCCATTTAGTGAAGATGGCTTCGTCATGAGCAACCTCAAAGGGTTGACTTTTGATATGACATTTATAGTTTGGCCCACCAAGTAGTGTCGCATTTTCTGGACAGCGAACACCAATGTCAAACATTCTTTTTCGATCGGGTTGTACCGATGCTCGGCTCCGATCATAGTCCTGCTCAGATAGTAGATTGCCTGCTCATGTCCTCGATCATTATTCTGGGCTAGCAAAGCTCCTAAAGAATGATCCATCGCTCGAACGTATATCAGGAAAGGTTTTCCCAATACTGGAGCTATAAGGACAGGTGGTTGCGTGAGGTATCGTTTAATTTCCTCGAATGCTTGTTGGCAAGCATCATCCCAAATGAATGAGACACCCTTTTTCATCAATTTGGTGAAGGGTTAGCATCTTCTGGAGAGATTTAAGATAAACCTCCGGATGTATGCAAGTTGCCCTTGCAATCCTCTAAGCTCTCTGAGACTCCTTAGAGGTTGCATCTCCTGAATAGCGCGGACTTTTTCTGGGTCTAAGTGAATTCCTTTGGATGTCACTATAAATCCTAGGAATTTACCGCTGGCTACCCCCAGGAAGGATTTGGTGGGGTTCATCTTTAACTGATGTGCCCGCATGATTTCAAAGACTGTCTTCAGGTCGGATATGTGGTCACCTTTGGTGCGGCTTTTCACTGCAATGTCGTCAACGTAGCATTCCACTGTTTTACACATGTGTTCGTGAAAAATTACATTCATAGCTCTCTGATATGTTGCCCCCGCGTTCTTCAGTCCAAAGGGCATGACAGTATAGCAATATACCCCCAGTGGTGTCCTGAAAGAAGTATGCTTTTCATCATCAGGGTACATTTTGATTTGATTGTATCCTGAGAATCATCCATGAAGGACATTCGTTCAAACCCGCACGTATTATCAATCATGACATCCGTGATTGGGAGAGGGAATTCGTCTTTGGGACGGGTCTCATTTAAATCGCAAAAATCAATGCAAATTTGGATCTTTTCATTTTTTTTGATAACGGGGGCGATATTGGCTATCTAATCAGGATGTTGCTCCTCCCTAATAAAGCCAGAGTCTATAAGCTTCTTGACTTCTGACTGGATTGCTTTCATTTTTTCTGGACGGAAAAGTCGCTGCTGCTGTTTGATTGGCTTCACGTCTGAATTAATGTTAAGGCAATGCATAGCGACTTGAGGATCAATCCCGGGCATGTCCTCGTAATTCCAAGCGAAAACATCTATATACTCCTGCACAAGAGATATTAAATCTTCTTTCTCGGAGGATAATAGGCTTTCGCTTATAAAGATGGGCTTAGGATTGCCACATCTCCCAGATCAATCTGGATGACCTTATCTTCCGTGATAATTCGCGTTGTTCGAAGCGATATCTCAAGAGTGTTTAAGTGTTTGATCCAAGGATCTGTGTCAGACTAGATCATTTCTTCATCTCCGTCTTCCAGGTGGCTTGTTGACACTATGTTTACTAAAAGTTCTCTAAGAGGTTGCCTACACTAACGTCTGACTCCTACGATGACGTGTCAGACGAGTGATTATGGTATAATGACTCTTCGGACTCAGTTGGTGAGGGAACATCAGTTTCTGCTTCCCGGGAAGAAGTGCACACCACATTGCAGGATGAAGTTTTTGTTTTGCCTTTAGACTTTTTCGAAGAAGTTTTGGCGGTTGACTTCCTCTTGTCCTCAAGTAATTGTTCCAGCATCTGCTTGAGGGAATTGATAGATTCTTGTTGAGCACGAATCATATCAAATTGTTCCCTCTGGACTTGGGCTTGTTGTTCAACGCGCCTGGCCGTCTCCTCAGGAGTATTTGTCATATACACGAAGGCTTCCTTCTCTATGGAAGAGTTCGAAGCCTGCGATTCTGCAACGGCGGAATGTGATTCATTTACTTCAATGCCTCGAGTTAGGGCACTATAGTTGATCAGGGCGACCGCACTAGTCCGAGTTCGAATATGCCGATACACTCCTTCTGGTTCCGTGTCAGACTCATCGGAGCTGACTGTGCTAGTTATTTTTTCCTAATTCTGCTTGCCAGTTTGCAGTGACTTAAGGGTACTTCATGTCAGAGAAGGTTCTCTTTCTGTGAGAGCGATACCTTTTGGCTGACCGGGAGGTTGGGTCAATCGTTTGAACACTGACTGTTTGCTTGTATGTTGGCTACAGCGGCATTCCGAGAGCATTGTCATGATGAGCCGTTCACAGCAACAAGACGGAGTGATCTGATTAGCACTCTTTTTCTTCATCAAATAATCTCTTAGATCTGTGAGAGGGGGATCAAAGAGATTGACCTCAGGTTATCGAGGGCTTTTCAGCTTCTGAGAGTCACCCTTACGTCGAGAATTCGAGACGCAGGGTTTAGAAACGCAGAGCTCACATTGTGCAGAATAGGCACAGCTCTCGCGTTTTGACCTCGAAACGTGGGTCTCATGCCTCTACTGCACAGAGACGTGGACCTCACATTGCTGATTGTCACGTTTGGTCAGCGACGATTGAGATATACGAGTTTTCTCACTTTCGCGTCTGGTTGTAGAGATGCGGGTCTCATGTCTCTGAGAAGAGGCATAGCCCTCGCGCTGCTGAACGTTGCGTTTGGGAAGTGGAGCTTCAAAAATGCAGGCCTGGCGGGCTTCACGTTAGGTCTCTAAATGTGAATTTCGCGCATCTGACGAGGTTCAGGAAAAAATGCGGGCTTGAGGGTCGCGTTCTGTATCTGCTAGACAGGTAATTGTTCCAACTTCTCACGCCTGTAGTTGACGCTCACGTCATCTTTGTCGTCGCTCAGCGTTCCGGTTACGCCATACGGGTTGATGGGAACCCCCGATGACCTGAAACTGAGGAAGAAGACGGGCATAAATGGGCTGAATATCAGCAATGTTAATCTCACGAGTCTCATGGGAGACGTTGACGCGGGTGTTACATGTGATATGATTAGCCATGGCGCTCTTTTTGCCAGTCAGATCTGAAGGGATCTCGAGTGAACTAGAGAGCGGGTCCCCGAGGAGACCTTGCGGTACTACCGCGCTCTCGGACTCTAGGAGCTGAAAGAGAGGAACTCTTCATACTTTGCCTGGTCGAACTCGACAATGAGTGATTCGACCATTCTTCCCATGTAGGTGACATTAACTTGAGCCACAACTTACTCATCGGTAGAGAAAGTGGTCCCCAGCGGAGTCACCGTCTCATGTTTGGTAGGGGAAATTGAAGATCAATGAGTAAATTCTTTATTTGATAGTAAAGAAAATTACAGCAGACCAATAATCCTCTTACAAGAGAGGGGAGATATTCAAGCTCAGATCTCCCCTTTATTTAAAGCCGGGTTCTTGATGTGGCGATGAAAATTGAATCTTATTTTTCAGTGACCAGGTAAACGTCAGGACCTCTTGGGAATCCTCTCTTTGGATAGTAGACGAACTAACACAGCTTCTGTCCACCAAGAATCTCAAAGAGATTGCAAGCAAAAATGAACTTGTACGCAGCAAGTCGTTAGAAGAGTTGAACTCTCTCTTTCTTTTCAGCTTGAAGTCTTGGTGCTTCTACGGCTTACAACCGAAGTTATTTTTTTTACCAAGAATTTTTCGACCCCTTTTTTATAGTAAACTGTGCTATTTATAGAGGTTTCAGGGGGTAAATGTGTCCCCTAAAAATATTCCATAATAGGGGTTAACTCTCTCATTACGTGGGCAGTAATTGACCCAGTAATGAGGGCAGTTATAACCGAGACGCAGGCTTTGGGCCTCGCGTTTTGCCATTGAGGTGATGTTTGAGAAATGTGAGCTTTTAATTCTGTGTCAAGCTTCACGTGCGACGCGGGCTTTGGACTCTGCGTCTTGATACTACAATAATGCTGAGACACAAGTTTCAACCCTCGCGTCTTGGTCCTTGTAGTGATGTTGAGACGCAGGTTTCAACCCTCGCGTCTTGGTGCTGCGCTAGTCGCAATAATTAGCCTTGCGTCTGGAGCTTGGATTCTGCTTTTTGCCGACTTGTCTTCAATGATTTTAGACAGCCTACAACGGCTCTCTGGCCGGTCGACCGCCCGATCAACCAGAGATGGATACAAAGAGCAGAACTCTCTGTCGGTCGACCGGCCGGTCGACCAGGGCCCTTTCCAGAGAGCAGAGCTCTCTGGACGGTCGATCGCCCGGTCGACCGGCCCACCAGCCCAAGCTGGCGTGCACATCCATGCGCGTCGATCGACTGGACCGATCGACCGACTTCTGCAGCGATCGACCGTCCGGTCGGCCGGCAGAAGGCCAGGTCCAGTTATTTTACGGATTAAAAACTTGGCTTTTTCACTTCAATAAAATCCCATAAATTCTCTAAAAATCTATAAAAATAAGTTCAGTAATATATTTTAATATACAAACATGTTTGAGTAAAAAACAAAACATGTTACAAACATTTTAAATTGTTTTTTTAATATGAAATTTTTTCCTTAAACAAAATCTGTATTTTTTAAAACTTGGATTTTTGAAATGGAAAATTGTTTTCTCTAAAACTCATATAAATATAAAAACATGATATTGAAACAACTTTGAAGCATATTATATATGGATAGAATCCAATATACATTTAAAAATTTATATATATATATTTTTGACATGAAATCCAATATCGGTTAAACCGAAAACCAAAAACTAAACATTTAGACTGAAAACTTATGTGTGTATGCGAACTTGAGCATATCAATACTATCTAATCTTTATAATGATCTAAACACAATTTTAAACTAAACAAATTGAAGTCTTCTTGTAGAACTCCTTCTCTAAGCCGACTCAATCCAAACACGATCCAACGAACTTGACTCCAACCGAGTTCTAGATGCGATCTTGACGCTCGAGCTCTTGAATCATCATGTGAAAGCTCCAAAACTCCTTTGTTGAAACTAATCACCTACTAATAACTTGATCAAATATCTGAAACTAAATATCACAAGATTATTAGTAAGCTATAACTACATGAGTTAATCTTCATCAAAACTAGGGTGAAGGGCCTCTGGGCCAACAATCTCCCCCTTTTTGATGATAACAAAACTCATGGAGTTATATATGTATGAATTAAAGTTAAGCTTCATAGAAACTCCCCCTTAACTCATGCATAGCAATAAACCATAAAGATATGCAATGAATGCTCAATATAGATATGCATAAACATGCATAAATAAACATGCATGATATCAATTGTTCTCATACCAATTGTAAAATCTATATATACCAATGGTAAAAAAAGTAAACAAAAGTAAACATGCATAAACTAAACATGCATAACATGCATATATGAAACTCCAAATTTCTCTCCTCCTTTTTGTCAAATCATCAACAAAGGGGTACAAAATAAACTCAAAAGAAATTTTCTTCTTTTTTGTCAAAACAAACAATAAAGTTATATATAAAGAAGATGTTAAGCTTCTCTTGTATCAAAACATTGTGATACCAAATTATGATACCAATAGAAATCACAAAAAAAAAAATTAAGATACCAAATGATACCAATTGAAAACATCTTGTAAAGATTTGATACCAAATAGAAAATGAAACATGTGAGTTTTTGACACCAATAGAAATAAATATATATATTGTAAATCTTGATACCAATTATAAATATTAGTACCAATTGAAATATTTTATAATTTGATACCAATTGAAAGTATTTTACATTAGGAGCGTAGAAAACCAATTGAAAAGTAAGATATCAATTGACAAATATTATTTTTCAACATAAAAAGTGGGAGTAAGATACAAAACCGATTGAAAGGTAAAATATAAATTTTCTCCCCCTTTATGAAATACTAATGAAAACGATGCATAAGCTTGTATAAGATATCAATTGAAAAATAATTGTCATTAAGAACTAAATCAAGCTTAGCATAATAAAATTTGTGCTCTAAGATATAAAGATATAGTAAGCATAATCAAAACATATATATGTATGAAAAATTAAATACCAATCAAAATTGATATTATTTGAAGTTGAAACATACATATATAGAAACAAATAGGAGTATACAAAATAAATATCAATTGTGATACTAATTGAAAACACAATGAGAATCAAGTGTATAACTCATAAAGACCACCCTATCATGCACATGTTAAGATTTTCAATTTGAGCATATAAGGTATAGTCGCCCATCCAGCCACCCATTGATGGAAGGGATTTTCAAAAATAAGATTTTAAAAATAATTTTGACAAGTTTGAAAACTCTTCCAAAATGAAGAAATACGCAACTAGTTTTATGATAAACTTGAAAACTAGTACGAAATCCTTCAAGCAAGGAATAAAATAATAACATATCCATGAAAATATGAAAATCACACAATCAATACTCAAAGTCTATATAGCACATATAAAGCTTATGAAAACAAAAATCATGAGTAAATAAGAATAATATGAGCGTAAGAATCATGTAATCAATGAAATCATGGGAATAGGCAATTAAGCTCAAATATAAAATTTCTTTACAAACATGAAAAATATGAAAATTTAATTTTCACTAAAATAATACTAACTCAAAGGCATATGTATGTTTTGTCAAAACTAAAAGTATACATACATATCCAAACACAATTGAGTCCTTAAAGAAATTTTTGCATGAAACGCAAATGACTCAAGGTTATACATGTATATCTTAAAGTTTTAGCAAAATTAGCATATACATGAAGTTAGAATATATTATCATAAAAACATGTCCAAAAATAGGGAATACAAGTTGAAATGCATTAATCATCAAAACTAGGCTATACTAGTACATCTAATGAGTACAAATGAGCAATCAAGTATAAAAATATAGTAATCTATTTGTGGCTTACTAGTTGTACAAGTATATACACAAGTTTAAGTATATACACAAGTTTTAATGAAAACTACATCTAAACATGTAATCAAAAACCATGAAGCATAAAATAAAAGCATAAACCAATATGATCATTAAGTAAATGCACATGTCTTAGACTAGGATATACAACATAGCTAAACTAAAGTGATAACACAACAATATAAATTCATATAGAACATGAGTGTATCTCAAATTACTACATATGTATATTACATGTCTAATTATGACATTTAATATAGTAATCAAAATATGCTAAAAATTAATAATATGAAAGCATGTAAATATAAATGAGAGTTAGAGATCATTACCAAAACCATGATGGTAAACCTCTAGGCTCCAAACCAAGGTGGTCCTCCCACCAAACTCCCTTTGAAAGTGATGCATCCAAAATAGTCACCGTTTAGCTCGGAACACATTCACCTCAAGGCACCAATGCATCTCACGTCATGTGAGAGCCCAACCTACATCAAAATTAGGAGTGACTTTTGGTACCCATACTCTTTTGGGTCCAAGGGGGTTAGCACCTTTCCTAACCCAAACAAATCTATTTGAAAATTTTGAATCATTAATTCTATCAAAGCAAAATTTTACAAGGTGGCCCTTACGTCCACAATGTGTACAAGTGTACACATGAGCATACATAGTGTTATGAGTGTGAACATGAGGAGCATGTGTATGCCGTGGTTTGTGTGCATGCATAGGACGAACTTGTTTCTTGCGAAACATGGATTCCAAACGTGTGTGGTTCATGGCACATTGGTTCAAAGTGGAGCCCAAACAATCAACACTCTTCTCTAAATTATAAATATCATTTTCAATCATGAAAGAAGAGGTGCATGCAATAGACACACTAGGTGGTGAAGCTATACTAGCATGACAAACATGAGAATCTAAATCATTTTTTAAAAAAATATTTTTCTTTAAAACCAAAACCAATTCTTTTGAAATAGGAACAATTTTGTTTTTTAAAGATTCATTTTCTTTTATAACAAAATTAAGTTTTGAAGTTAAAGCCTCATTTTCTTCAAAATAATTTCACAATCATTTTTATTTTTCAAAATTTTATTTTCTTTTAGGGCAAGGTCAAGTTGGGATTTCAATGAGTCACGTTCATTTGAAATCTCAACCTTCTCTTGCAAAACAATGTCAAATTTAGAAGACAAGAACTTATTTTCTTCTTTTAGTGTAAAACTTTTCTTTTTCAAAAGTTTATATTTTTCTAATAATTTTCACAAACAATAGATAGTTCTTCATTTAATGCATCAGGATCAACATAATCATCACCTGAAGAACTAGCACTATCATCTAGATGAGTTTCCGAATTTACCTCAAGGGAGTCATTCCCTTGGACCATGTAGCAATATTGATCGGATTCATTCTCACTAGATTCCTTCTCCACAATGTTTAGCGTTTGAAGCTTTGGAGAGGTCAACGTGTTCCACACTGCAAAAGCAGAATCACAATGAGAAATCATAGACAAATATTATTTGCTAAGTGTGTGCCTAAGTGCCTCTAGGGCTTGTGCATTGGCCTCTATATGCTTGCTATTACTAAGATAGGATTTCTTGATAGCGGTAAGGAAAACATGCAAACCTAAGGTTTTTAAGTACATGGACATCCTAACTTTTCAAACAACAATGTTGGAAGTATCATACACAGTGTTTTAAATGTCGGCCGACATTTCCGAAATGTCAGCCGACATTTCGTTTTCAAGCCCTCACCGCCACGACATCCCCACCCGCATTTGAAATGGCGTTTTGGAAAATGTCGGCCGACATTTCGGGAAAAATCCGATATGTCGGCCGATATTTTCCCGAAATGTCGGCCGACATTTCGGGAAAAGCCCAGTATGTTGATTGATCTTGAAAGTTGAAGCAATTGAGAAATTTTAACAATGGATTAGTGAATATATGCAAAATGTTTAAGTTAAGAATACCTATCCTAAACATATTTATATAGTTTTGTATAAGTTGTGTACGTATTACCTTAATAAGAATTTTTAAATTACATTATTTAAGACATCTAGGATATATATTTGTTATCCGTCATGACGTCCGAAATTTACTAGATGGCCCCGAAATATCTCCGAAATCCGAAATCCGACATCCGATTACGACATCCGACATTTCCCTAATATCCGACATTTAAAACACTGATCATACATGGGAGGGGTCATGAAGTCCATGAGTGAGTGTAAACAAATAAGTGTGCAAATGTAAATACTAGATTAGCAACCAAGATCTCACTCCTAGGTGGTTAAACCTAATATCAGAAGCGTAAGCACTGATACCAATAGAAAAACGACTAGAGGGGGTGAATAGGTGTTAATGCTAATCTAATGCTCTTTTTAAATAAGTTAAGATGATTGATGCAAGCGGTCACTCAAAACAAGAAATTAAAGACGAATTTCCCGTGAAGGGCTCTAGAACTTCTCCTCTTTGATTCCTCTAGATTATAAGTTGAGGTGCTTAATTGCTTTCTTATTGATATGAGAATAGACCGAAAATGCGAGAGTATGAAATGAATGTAATAATGAAGACAAAGCAAGTGTTAGCACAAGTATAAGAATGCAAGACAACAAAGAGCAAGAAAGAAAACAATCGCAAACACAGTAGAATTTGTTTCGAGGTTCGAGCCACTGCTCTACGTCCCTACCTTCACACGGAAGGATTTCCATTATAGCGTCCACACAGGGCTTCCCACATAGGGAACCTCCACTGAGGATTTAGGTAATACAAACTAAGAGTACACAACTCCTCTCTCCAACAATACAACCTCTACACAAGTGGCAAGGCACAACACAAATCACCTCTACACTTAGAGGGATGGGCACTTAGCCAAACAAGATCAACCTCACACTTGACGGATAAGGCACAAAGCCACAACTCCACCTCTTCACTAAGAGAGAACACAACTTTCATAATCACCTCTCACTAGAGGGATATCAACACAATCACCTCTCACTAGAGGGATATCACAAAGTATGGAAGGTTTACAACTCTTGGTAATATCAACAACCACAAACTAATTTTCCCACAAAATAGATCCTAATAGATAGGATAGATAGATAGCTCAAGTGTGAGAAAAATAATGAGTTTGGAAATCAAAATTACAAAGAAGAACTCTTGGGAAAACTTCTAGAATAGTTATAGAAATGAAGGTCAAAAACCAATTCCAAAGACTTCTCCTTTTCTTGATTTTTCCAACCCTTTAAAAACAAATAAGATCAAATCTTTTGGCACAAAAACTCTTTTAAAAACTTGTCGAAAGATAGAAAATTTTGCTCTTAAAATTCTTAGCTAAAATCAGCTCAAATGTGGGCTATTTATAGCCCACAAAAATTCTGCCCGTTGGCAGCCAGGAAAGGTCAAAAATGACCTTCCGGTCGACCAGCCGATTGACCGGCCGATTGACCGGCCAACGGTCATTTTTATGACCGTTGTGCCATCAGTCGACCGCCCATCGATCGGGCCTAGAACTAGAGAGCAACGGCTCCCTGTCTGGTCGACCGGAGCTGGATACAAATAGCAGAACTCTCTGCCGGTCGACTGGGGCCATTTCCAGATAGCAGAGCTCTCCGTCAGGTCGACCGGCCCACCAGCCCAAGCTGGCGTGGACGTCCATGCACGTCGGTCGACCAGACCGGTCGACTGACTTCTGCAGCGGTCGACCGGCAGAAGGCTAGGTCCAGTTATTTTAGGGATTAAAAACTTGGCTTTTTCACTTAAATTAAATCCCATAAATTCTCTAAAATCTACAAAAATAAATTCAGTAATATATTTTGATATACAAACATGTTTGAGTAAAAAATAAAACATGTTACAAACATTGTGAACTATTTTTGTAATATGAAAGTTTTGTCTTAAGCCAAAATCTGTATTTTCTAAAACTTAGATTTTTGAAATGGAAAATCGTTTTCTTTAAAACTCATATAAATACAAAAACATGAAATTGAAACAAATTTAAAGCATATTGTATATGGATAGAATCCAATATACATTTAAAGATCTATATCTATGTTTTTGACATGAAATCCAATATCGGTTAAACTAAAAACCAAAAACCAAACATTTAGACTGAAAACTTGTGTGTGTATGTGAACTTGAGCATATCAACACTATCTAATCTTTATAATGATCTAAACACAATCTTAAACTAAACAAATTGAGGTCTTCTTGTAGAACTCCTTCTCCAAGTCGACTCGATCCAAACACGATCCAACGAGCTTGACTCTAACCAAGTACTAGATGCGATCGTGACGCTCGAGCTCTTGAAACATCATGTGAAAACTCCAAAACTCTTTTGTTGAAGCTAATCGCCTACTAATAACTTGATCAAATATCTGAAACTAAATATCACAAAATTATTAGTAAACTATAACTGCATGAGTAAATTATTATCAAAACTAGGGTGAAGGGCCTTTGGGCCAACAGCTTCATGAGAAGCTATCAAGAAAGCTTCCAGTGAAGCTAGAATTAACTTCAAGCGAAGCTGTAAGTTAGCTCTCTGTGGAGCTTTGAAGAGCTTCATGTGAAGCTATCAAGAAAGCTTCTGACAAAGCTAGAATTAGTTTCCAGCGAAGCTAGATTAGCTTCAGGCGAAGCTGTAAGTTAGCTCTCTGTGGAGCTATGAAGATCTTCTTGCGAAACTATCAAGAAAGTTTCCGGCAAAACTAGAATTAGCTTAAGCTGTAAGTTAGCTCTCTGTGGAGTTATGAAGAGCTTCATGAGAAGCTATCAAGAAAGCTTCCGGCGAAGCTAGAATTAGCTTCCGGCAAAGCTGTAAGTTAGCTCTCTGTAGAGAGCTTTAAGGCAAATATAGACAAACTTAGCCTCTCAAGCGAGGCTATCCCCTTGAGCTCATGCAATGCTAAGTATTGAACTAACTCAGCATCTTAGGCCTGCTTAGGTCTCTTCAAAGGCAACCTTGGCTTATTATCTACTTCACTGGATCAGTAGAGTTCAAGTTGTTGATTTGTCCCTCGGGGATGGATAGAAACTGGTCGTCAGCTTGTCTGCGACTTGTCTTTTGTAAATATCGACTAGTTAGACATCGTTCAGACCGGTTGAAAAGCTGTCTGAGAGTTTGTCTTTTTTGAGTGTCAACAAGACCCCCTTCAAAGTTTTCTTAAATCTGTAATGGGATGGTTCAGATTTCGAAATAGTTTGAATTGCCTTGGGTGTTCAAAAGGGAGAATATTCACCAAGTAGAATTCCCCAAAGAAATTAGAACTTTGACTGAAAATCATTCAGAGGTTATGAACATAATAAAATCAGTCTGAATATGAGAATTCACTGGGGACAAAGGGGAGCAGATCTAGGAATTCGTCTATTCAGAGTTAATGTGGATATAACAGGTTAGAAATCGCTAGAAAAGAGGGTTCGCTGTTCAGAGGTGGTAAACTGGACATAAAAGCGAGAAGAGTCCCTGCCGGACTGGAAAGTTAGATCTGAATATCCGTCAGTTCATAAGTGACGAGCTGGACATAACTGATTAAGAATCACCAGACACGAAGCCTTGTCGTTCAGAGTAACGAACTAGACATAACGACAAAGAAAGGTGAGATTGGATATTCATCGGTTCAGAGGTAACATACTGGATATAACCGATTAGAAATTATTAAACTCAGAGTGTTTACTGTTCAGAGGTGACAAACTAGACATAACAGTAAACGAAAAGTGGAGGCTTGGCTATTTTTCGGTTCAGAAGTGATTGACTGGACATAACCGATTAGAAATTACTAAACTCAGAATGTTTACTGTTCAGAGGTGACGAACTGGACATAACAGTAAACGAAAATCAGAGACTTAGCTATCTGTCGGTTCAGAGGTGATTGTTTGGATATGACCGATTGAGAAGCCACTAAGCTCGAAATTTATCATTCAGAGGTGACGAACTGACATGATGACCCGTCTATTCAGAGGTGGTGAATCCGGTTTTAAGGACCCGTCTATTCAGAGGTGATAAACTGGACATGATAGACTAAGACACACTAAACTCCGAATCCGCTACCAGAGGTAGTCGCATTAACTTAGTAGCTAGTCCACTAGGGACTGCAAGGGTGAACTGGATTTGGACACCCGTTGGTTCAGAGATAATATGGACATAACCAACTAAGAGATATCAGGCTCACAATTCGCTATTCAGAGGTAGTCGTATTAACATGACAGCAAGAACTCCCGGCCCTGACAGGGGAAGGAGAACTAAGTTATGGACTTGTTAATTCAGAGGTGATAAACTGGACATGACAGTTAGAGTACCATAAAAGGGAAAGGATCTAGGCATCCGTCGATTCAGAGATAATTTGGACATAACCGATTGGAAGTTGCTAGACTCAGAGCCCTGCCGTTCAGAGGTGACGAACTGGACATAACGTCAAAGAAGTAGTCCCTACCGGACTGGAAGATGAGACTTGGTTATCTGTCGGTTGAGAGGTAACATGGACATAACCGATTGAGAAACCACAAAGCTCAGGATTTCTACCGTTCAGACGTGACGAACTGGACATGACAGTAAAAGAAATAATCTCATCGAGGGAAATAAGATTTATGAATTAATTTCGTGGAAAATTGATATCTCCTACGGATATTTTTTGAAAAAAATTGTCAGAGGTGTATTGTTAACGTGACAACCAAGAAAGTCCATTAGGACTTGAAAGGAAAATAATATACTTTAAGGGGAGTCTACTTAGAAACTTACTGGAGAGTTAGAAAATGAATCTCATAAGAGATTATATATCAGGGGTAATTATTAACGTGACAAAAAGAACTCCGTAAGGATTCTATAGGGAAAGCATTATTCCCTAAAAATTTGTCAGAGGTAATCATTAACGTGACAATCAAATCTCTTGCTGGGGAATTAGAAGGAGATTTTGTAGAAGTGATCATGACAGCTTCTCCGCTTGGGGATTTGTAAAGCAACTTGTCAGAGGTGTGATGCTAACTTGATAAGGATTCATTTACTGTTAGAGGTGTTTGAACATAACAACAATTTGAGTGGACCTGTCATTCTATTGAAGAGAATAACAAGTGGAGTTTACTCTGCTAAGGATATTTGCAAGATCCGTTGGAAAAAGTTTTATTGTCAGATGCGTGAGCTTTAAGCATGACAGTTGTGATCTGTTATTGGGAAAAAGAATACAGTCTTTTGTGGTCCTACCATTCTATGGACGGGAATTGGTAGGGAACTTTGGTGGAAAAGCGGGATCGGGTGCCTTAGGATTTTTAGCAAATCCTTAGCTGTCAACGGATTTGGTATGCCTTTACCAACTACCGTTTGAGTTGGGCTAGCCATGCTATTCCCCTCAGCATGATGAGTTGTTGAGGATTTTATATTGGGCTTAGAAGCCAATGTTTTTCTCTAGCCTTATTCATCGAAGGCTTCAGATCGTGTCACATAAAGTGATCATTTCTGTATTCTACTAGTGACCTCTAAAATCTCGCTGGGGATTAAGAGTTAAGTCTAAACTTCATGGGGAATTTGTCGGGTAGATTGACATTCCTCATGGAGCGTCACCTTTTGTTCATCAAGACTCTGATTCTCAGTTGATCTTCGTGTCTAGATATGGAGTACAAACTTTATAGAAAATATATCGAGTAAGTCGAGATTCCTCGTGGAGTTTCACTTTTATTCGTCATAATCAAGGCTTTAACCATAACTGATTATTGAATCTAAACATGAATGTGGAAACATTAGAAAGGTCCTGCAAGGATGCATCACGAACCTTCTTCGATGAATTCAACTCATTCAAGATCATCGTGAAGCTGAATTGATTTGCCAAAAGAAGAATAAAGAGATGGTTGAAATTGATTCCCCCTGTGGAAAGGGACTCCTTGAGGAGATGAAATAGTCAGACGAGTCCTACTTGATGATCAGAGGTGAAATGTTAACATGATCATGTATAGTACTTCTTTGATCATAGGTATAGTGTTAATGTGATCATGGATAGCACATATCGTTGATTGGCATCAGGAGCGTGTCACCATTTAAATTCTCTAGGCAATAAGCTCCACTGAGTAGACTGCCTCTACTACGAAAGGTTGTCCTCATTTGATTGGTGGAATGACATATTCCAACCCCCTGCGCATTTTTCGATGTCATTAGCTATTGTGTCTCTTTGGGGTCTAATTGTACTGTCACAAGTTATTTGCCAGACCTAGTGCTTTTGGCTATCAAATAGTGGTTGAGACGGTTGTCTCCTCTTCAGAACTGCTGAGAGGAGTTGCTGGTGCGATGTCCTCTGTTGCGAAAGACATTGCAAGCCTTATTTTTTAGCTTTGAACTGGCTTAAGTCCCATTGCTTTAGCCATTGATGGGATAAGACCCATGCCTTTTGGAAGTAGAGTTGACTACCTCTATACTCCCTTTCAAGCTAGGAGTTCGACAATGGCCTTGTTATGTTCTGACTTCAGAGTCAAAATACCTGCTTCAATCAGTGCTTGGATTTTGTCTTTAAGGACATTGCATCTGAAAGTAGGATGATGAATTATCCTTTGAAAAAGACAATAGTTGGGATCATTCGTTCCTCCCACTTTGTCTGGGTGTCTAACCTCTGGTAACTTGAGCTTGTTGCCTTTGTTGTGCAAGTGAAAAAGTGTCACCACATGCTCATCTTTGAAGGCGTATTGTCTCTGATACTCTGAAGTCCTGTTGGAGTTACCTTTCTTTGATCGAGTTCCTCCATATACTTCTAATGCTGATGTATCAGAAGATTCAGCCGTATTATAGCTTTTGTTGTTGATTCCCCGCCTACTTTTGGGGCCTCAAATTTTCTAGCTGATTTTTCAGCTATCTCGACTTGTTCAATAAGATCCTTCCAAGTGTAGGCTTTGATGGCGCCCATGCGAAACTTCCACTTTGTCGAGAAAGTTATGCCTACACGTCTGAAGCAACATAGGCAAAGGCATACCTGCAGGGCACATGAGAGAAAGATTGTGAAATCTCTCTATGTAATCCCGTACAGATTCTCCTCCTTTTGAACTGCCGAAAGGAGCGTGCCCATGGTCACCTCGATATTATCCTCATAGGATCGTGAGAGGAATCGGGTTTTCAAGTCGAGCCAGGAATTGATGGAGTTCGCAGGGAGACTCCTGAACCAATCAAAGGCTTCCCCCAATGAGGGTGCCAATGAACAGTCTAGCCATGATAACTTCATTACCCACTACATTACCGGTTTGCGATCGAAGTAGTAAATGTGCTGATTTGGCGAGCTCTTGCCATCATACGAGTGCAACATTGGTGGCTTAAACTTTGACGGATATGGGACTGAATCCCATTCCAAGGGATAAGGACAAACTGCCCCTACTTTCTTCAGTTCATTCCTTTGGGCCAGGGATACGATCTGAGCTTGGATGCCTCTGACCACTTTGGCATCGATTGAAGAGCCCTCCTTTGAATGATCGGTCTTGGAAGGTTCATTGTTGTTGTTCTCCTCATTTTCATGATTACTACCGGTTGTGTTATTATTCTTCCGATTTGTTAGGAGCTGAACTAATATTTGCTGGATATTATCCAAGGCTTCTTGTTGGACCTTCGGAAGTCTGCTCCTGTGCCTCCATGCAATGACGGCGATCATCATCATTATTTTTATCAGCCATGTTGGCTGATACAAACCTTACGTGCACAGAGCTGATGGTGGCGGAGGAAGCGTGCCGCTGCCTTCTTCTTCATCATCAGACCATTGGTATCTCAATAGTTCTGGCAACATAGCTTCTGAGAAAGAAGGTTGTCCATAATTATATGGTACCGTACCTTAGAAGACACCCTTTTGTTCAACCAAAACTTAACCTAATCCGGGGCTATAGTCGGGCCCTGGAGAATTAAATGAGAGAGTGCGAACCCCCTGTTTTCTTCTTTAAGATCGTAGTAGATCCCTTTCTCTGCTTATCAGTTGACAGAGGCGGCTGAGAGTTGAGGCACCTTCATTGTCTTCTTCTTTTGAGACTTAGGTTTCTCAGAAGTTTGAACTGACAGCTGGTTGAACACCGATTGTTGGCTTGGAGGAGAAGTTGTAAGGATTGGTCCCAAACAATAGTGGACGGAATGTACCATCACAGGTTGACACCTTGCTTGTCTGTACTGGGATGGTGAGATGTGAACTGGCTCTTCAGCGCGGAGTTTCCACTTGTTGCTCAGATAATCCCACAAGTTAGCATTTCCTGGGTCCAACTGATCCAACACGGAGACTTGGGGAAACTGGATGTTAGCCTGCATGGGTTGAAAAATCCTGGGCTTAGCCTTGAAGACTTTCTTTTGGGCTATAGGCGAAGCTAGGATAGCTTCCCCTGAAAGAGTAGCTTCGCAAGGTGAAGCTACTGTTTTAGCTCTACCTTTGAAGGCGAGCTTAGCTCTGTTGCACGGGGTTCTTCCTGTGAGCGAGGCTGAAATAGCCTCGCTATTAGCACTCAATAGTGCTTCATTTTTAACTTCGCGGCTAAGGTCTTTAGCACTTAATGCTTTAGTTTTGTCGCCAGCGGCGAGCCTAGCACTGCCCAATAGTGCTGATGATGTAAGCGGGCTGCGTAACCTCGCTGTTAGCACAAAGTGCTTTAGCCCTAACCTCGCGTGACAGGCGTGGCTTAGCTCTGTGAAGAGCTGAAATAGTCTTGCTGTCAGAGACTATTTTAGCTTCGCAGAAAGTTGAATTAAGAGATCTATCTCAAGCCTCGCATGGGACTACAGCTTTTGCAATCCACATGGCCTTAGCAGAAGCTTTTAGATTCACAAGGAACCTTTATAACTTTGTGCATAATGTTAATATGCTGGCGTGGGATTATGTTAGTCTCTGCTAAAACTGTACTAGACTCGCATAGAGTCTATTTAGCCTCGTTTGAGACTGTAATAAGCTTGCAGAGAGCCTTATTTGTCTCAACAGAGACTTACTTCCAAGAGTTAGCCAAAGGGGCTCTGGCTACGTTGACCTCCTTGCGCACATGTAAGGGGCTTGTACTACCCCTAGAAAGAAGTTGTTTGAATTTCTCTTGGTCAAAGTGAATGACCAGCATCTCAGCAATAGACCCGAAGGTCTGATCGTCGCATTGCGACACTTGATTCTCAGCAGTGGAGAATGCATTCCCCAATGGAGTGGCCATCTTGTTTTCCATTGAAAATTGCTTCTCGGGGGAAAACTTATAAAAAGAGATTGAGGAGCAAAATTATAAGTAATTCTTTAAATAAAGAAAAAAATTATAAGTAGATCTCCTTTGAGATTTCTGGGAAAGTGTGCCGGTGGGAGTCTGATCAGCGCGCAGCCACTTTGTCCCATTGACGATCCGAGCGATCGATCTTCAAATGCTACTGCTTGGGAATTCCTTCTCGCCTGGTTTCGGAGATTCCTTGAGAGGAAGGAAGATCTTAGGGTATTAGCACCCTGAATTTATCCTTGTAGGATTAGAGAAGTGATTCTCTGAATTTTTAGAAGCGAGAGAGTAGATCTCTTGTTGGTTTAACCTTTGAAGCCCCCAAAGATGCTTATGCTTTTCAAAAGCCTCTTGGACTTGAATTTCTTCAAGACCCTGAGCCTAGCCTACGAGTGGGCTATTTATAGGTTCAATAGGGAGTTATGATTCCCTTGATTGTCTTCTCTTAATGAGAGATCATGGGTGTAACTACCCACTAACTCCTCTTAATTGGCTCCTCTTAATGAGGCATCTGGGTGTAACTACCCATTAATTCTCCTTAATTGGCTCCTCTTAATGAGAAATCATGGGTAACTACCCATTAATTACCCTACTAGGTAATAGGGAGTTATGGTTCCCTTAATTTTCACCTTTTAATGAGGAGACATGGGTGTAACTACCGATTAACTCCCCCCACTAACTTAGTGGGGTGGTTACTTTCCTCATGCGGAGCTAGCCTCTTCAGGCGAAACTATCAAGAAAGCCTCTGAAGAAGCTATAATTAGCTTCAAGAGAAGCTATAAATTAGCTCTCTGTGAAGCTATGAAAAGCTTCATGTGAAACTATTAAGAAAGCTTCCGGCGAAGCTAGAATTAGCTATCGTCGAAGCTAAAATTAGCTTCAGGCGAAGCTACAAGTTAGTTCTCTGTGGAGCTATAAAGAGTTTCATGAGAAGCTATCAAGAAAGCTTCTGGCGAAGCTATAAGTGAGCTCTCTGTGGAAGTATAAAGAAGTTCATGAGAAGCTATCAAGAAAGCTTCCGACGAAGCTCGAATTAGCTTCCGGCGAAGCTAGAATTAGCTTCAGGCGAATCTATAAGTTAGCTCTCTGTGGAGCTTTGAAGAGCTTCATGTGAAGTTATCAAGAAAGCTTCTGGAAAAGCTAGAATTAGCTTCCGACGAAGCTAGATTAGTTTCAGGCGAAGCTGTAAGCTAGCCCTCTGTGGAGCTATGAAGAGCTTTATGCGAAGCTATCAAGAAAGCTTCCGGCGAAGTTAGAATTAGCTTAAGGCGAAGCTGTAAGTTAGCTCTCTGTCGAGCTATGAAGAGCTTCATGAGAAGCTATCAAGAAAGCTTCCGGCAAAGTTAGAATTAGCTTCCGATGAAGCTGTAAGTTGGCTCTCTATGGAAAGCTTTAAGGCGAATCTAGACAAACTTAGCCTCTCAGGCGAGGCTATTCCCTTGAGCTCGTGCGATGCTAAGTGTTGAACTAATTTAGCATCTTAGGCCTACTTAGGTCTCTTCAAAGGTAACCTTGGCTTACTGTCTGCTTCACTAGATCAGTAGAGTCCAAGTCGCTAATTTGTCCCTTGGGGATGGGTAGAAACTGGTCGTGAGCTTGTCTGCGATTTGTCTTTTGTAAATGTTGATAAGTTAGACATCCTTCAGACCGCTTGAAAAGCTGTCTGAGAGTTTATCTTTTTGAGTATCAACACCAAGGTTGCCTTTGAAGAGACCTAAGCAGGCCTAAGATGCTGAGTTAGCTCAACACTTAACATCGCATGAGCCTAAGGGGATAGCCTCGCCTGAGAGGTTAAGTTTGTCTAGATTCGCCTTAAAGCTCTCCATAGAGAGCTAACTTACAGCTTCGCTGGAAGCTTTCTTGATAGCTTCGCATGAAACTCTTCATAGCTCCACAGAGAGCTAACTTACAGCTTTATCTGAAGCTAATTCTAGCTTCCCTGGAAGCTTTCTTGATAGCTTCGCATAAAGCTCTTCATAGCTCCACAGAGAGCTAATTTTAGCTTCGCCGGAAGCTAATTCTAGCTTCGCCGGAAGATTTCTTGATAACTTCGCATGAAGCTTTTCATAACTCCAGAGAGCTAACTTACAGCTTCGCCTGAAGCTAATTCTAACTTCGCCGGAAGCTTTCTTGAAACTCTTCAAAGCTCCACAGAGAGCTAACTTACAGCTTCGCCGGAAGCTAATTATAGCTTCGCCAGAAGCTTTCTTGATAGCTTCGCATGAAGTTATTCATAGCTCCACAGAGCTAATTCTACCTTCGCCTGAAACTAATTCTACCTTCGCCTAAACCTAATTATAGTTTCGCCAGAAGCTTTCTTGATAGCTTCGCCAGAAGAGGCTAGCTTCGCATGCGGAAAGTAACCGCCCCACTAAGTTAGTGGGGGGAGTTAAAGGGTAGTTACACCCATAATCCCTCATTAAGAGGAGACAATCAAGGGAATCATAACTCTCTACTGCCTAGTGGGTAGAGTTAATGGATAGTTACACCCATGATCCCTCATTAAGAGGAGACAATCAAGGGAATCATAATTCCCTATTGAGCCTATAAATAGCCCACTAGTAGGCTACGCTCAGGGTCTTGAAAAAATTCATGTTCAAGAGGCTTTTTGAAGAGCATAAGCATCTTTGGTGGCTTCAAAGTTTAAGCTAACAAGAGATCTACTCTCTCGCTTCTAAAAATTTAAAGAATCACTTCTATAATCCTACAAGAATCAATTCAGGGTACTAATACCTTAAGATCTTCCTCCCTCTCAAGAAATCTCTGAAACCAGGCGAGAAGGAATTTCCAAGCAGTAGCATTCGAAGATTGATCGCTCGCATCGTCAACGGGACAAAGTGGCCACGCGCTGATCAGACTCCTCTGGCACACTTCCCAGAAATCTCAGAGGAGATTTACCTGTAATTTCCTTTCATTTAAAGAATTACTTATAATTTTGCTCCTCATTCTTTTTCTAAGTTTTCCCCCCGATTGAATTTTCAATGAAAAACAAGATGGTGACTCTGCTGAGGAATGTATTTTCCACTGCTGAGAATCAAGTGTCGCAATGCGACGATCAGACCTTCGGGTTTATTGCTGAGATGCTGGTCATTCACTTTGACCAAGAGAGGTTTGAACAACTTCTTTCTGGGAGTAGCACAAGCCCCTTACATGTGCGCAAGCACAGGGAGGTCATGGCTAGTTCTTAGAAGCAAGTCTTTGTTGATATAAATAAGGCTCTCCATAAGCCTATTACAGTCTTAAGCGAAGCTAAATAGACTATATGCGAGTCTAAAATAGTCTCAGCAGAGACTAACATAGTCTCGCGCTAGCATGTTTGAAAAACACCTAGAGGGGGGGTGAATAGGTGTAAGTGCTAATCTAGTGAACTAAATGCGCTAAATGCGGTAGCTTAAAACAATCTTGCAATCACACTTAATACAACACACAAGTGTAGCCGAATTCCCCGTGAAGGGCTCTGAACTAACTCCTCTTGATTCCCCTAAATATGGGTTGAGGTGCTATATGAAGCTCTTATGGTTAAGTATAAGTGAGGCACACACACAAGCATATAATAGATATGGCAATATGAAACAATGCAAGGCACAATACAAATATGAATGATATGAATGACAATAAGAATGATGCTATGCACAACACAAATAGAGAGAGTTAGAGAGACAATGGATCAAACGCTAACAACAAGATATGTTTCGAGGTTCGAGCCCCTAGCTCTACATCCCCGCCTTCACCACCGTGAAGGATTTCCAATCCACTATCTCCCACCGAGGGAACCTCCACCGAGGAGGATTTGTTACAACAAAGGGAGTACCGAACTCCTCTCTCAAACACCGTCTCACAACCGAGGGGTAGGCCCGTAGCCAAACAACAACTAACACCTCTACCGAAGAGGGTTTACAAACCAAACTCCACCTCTCACTAGAGGGAGCAAACCAACCAACTCAACCTCTACCAAAGAGGAAGCAAACCAATCACCCGATCAACTTCTACCAAAGAGGGATACAACAAAAGCAAGGGTGTACAACTTGGAGGCTACAACAACCTCAAACAATCTCTCTTTTCACTTTTCCACAAAACAATGATCCTAATAGAATAGGATAGATGATAGCTCAAGTGTGGAAAAATAAGTGTTTTGATCAAAGAAAAACTCTTGGGAAAAATACCAAATTGATATAGAAATGAAGGGCAAGAAACTAATTCTCAAAAACTTGTTTTCTTTGAAAATAACAAAACACTTAAAAACAAACAAGATGAATCTTTTTGCTCTTTAAACTCTTTTAAAAACTTCTTTTTAAAACCAGAGAGTAGGGAAAAATTAGCTCAGAAAATCTTGGCCAAAATCCCAAAGGAATGGGGTTTATATAGGCCAAAACAGAAACTAGCCATTAGGCTGATCTGGCAGCCTGACAGGCTAGCGGTCGGCCGGCCGGCCGACCGCCAACGGTCAGAAATATGACCGTTGGGCAATCCCGGTCGATCGCACGGCCGACCGTCCAGATACAGAGAGCAAAGCTCTCTGGTCGCCGACCGCCCGGCCGACTGTCCCTGTGTCTGCCAAACGTGCACAAGCCTGTGCATGTCGGTCGACCGGCCTTTGGTGCGGTCGTCTCGTGCGGTCGACCGACCTGGCCTGTCAGCCACAGTCCTGGGTCAGAAACTGGGTAGAAAAATATGTTAAAAATATTTCTAAAAAATCTTTTATCTCTTCTAAAAATCCCCAAAAATAGTTTTATCATTTTGCATTGATACATAAATGTGTGATAAATATTTTAACTCAAATATCAAGCATATGAAACTATTTTTGTGTCTTATCATTTTTATCAAAAATCAAAACTTGTAACTTGAATTTTTCAATAGGAAATCTGATTTTTCCTAAAACACATGAATAGACATATCAAAATAAGTTTGTTTAAGATATGAAGCATGTATGTATATTGAACACGTCTAATATACATAAAAATCATTTAAACTTGTTTTGATCTAAACTATTCATGAAAACCATATCCAAACATAAAACTTGTGTGTGTTGTGCACTTGAGCATATCAACTATTCTAAGCTTTACAAATGGATCTAAAACACACTAAACTCTATGATACCTAAGTCTTCTTGACGATCTTCATCTTCAAGTCGACTCAGTCCAAACACCGTGATCCAACGAGCATGGCTATGTATCATCTTGACGCTCGGGCTCGGGAATCACCAAGTGAAGGCTTCTAAACACCTCTTGTTGAAGCAATTACCAACTAATATCTTGATCAATGATCTGTAACTAAAATCACAAGATAATTAGTAAACATAACTGCATGAGTTAATCATCATCAAAACTAGAGAGGAAGGCCTCCGGGCCAACAATCTCCCCCTTTTTGATGATGACAAACTCATGGAGTTATATATGCATGGATTAAAGTTAAGCTTCAAAGAAGCTCCCCCTTAACTCATGCATAAACAAATAAACAATAAATATGCAATGAATGACAATGCATAATCATGCATAAACAATAAAAGGCTCTAGATACCAATGAAATGTTCAAAAATAAAACATGCTCTAGATACCAATTAAAATTAAACTAAATTAAACTTAATATATGCAAAACATAAATATGCATATATAAACCAAAATCTTTCTCCCCCTTTTTGTCAATCATCAACAAAGGGGTAAACAATCAAAACAAAACAAAATCTTCTCCCCCTTTTTACTACAAAGAAATAATCATCAATAAAAAGGATAAAAGCAAAACCAAATCAATAAATTTTTCTCCCTTTTTTGTTCGAAACAATGAATCAACAAAGGGTTAATACAAACAATGTTCTCCCCTTTTTGTCTAAAACAAAAACAAAAACCAAATAGGGGTGACAATCAATTAAGGTACCAATTGAAAATATGTCAAAGAAGCATCTTGATACCAATTGAAAGTAAACATAGATCAATCAACAAATGGTATATGCGATATACATTCATGAATAGAAAGACGGTAAAGTAACTTCCCTACATATATACATTATATGAAAGAGGGATGACAAGCCCTAATTCACATAACGCATATTATGTAATGCATAAGAGGAGATGTGAAGCTCCCCCTACACACGTGTATCACATAAAGAAGAGATATCAAGCTCCTCATTACAAGATACACTCAACATGAATCTATATGTAGAAGAGATGTTAAGCTCTCCTTGCATATAGGGGCCGTTTGTTTCGCGTAAAAGTCCGTAAATCGTAAATGACTTACAATCCAGTTACAACTACGGCGTTTGTTTAGACCGTAATTCGTAAAAAGCTTACACAATCCAATTATTACTCACTTGCAACTCAATTACCACTCAGTTACAGGCCAGTTACAGTTAATTTTGTGGTCATGCAAATTTGTATTATTTTTTTATGTTAATATTAATTTTTTTTAATATTTAGCATTTTTAATATTTATTTACAATATTAAAACTTTTTAAATCACCAAATAGTTAATTTTATGGTCAACTTTTTCACTTACGACTTACACATTACAACAACTAAACATCGTAAAACACAATACACTTTTTCACTTACAACTTTATATTACCAACCAAACACCATAAAGCTTACATGCATGTAACTCATTTACAACTGTAAAAGACTTTACCAATTATCACTTACGAATTACGGCCAGTTACGACAACCAAACAGGCCCATAGGCAATATAAATAAAAAACTTTTGTATTTATCTTTTAAAACAAAATTTTGATATATCAATTTTAAAACATATTCAAATAAACATCTTGATATCAAAATAGAGTATTTTTCTTTTTAAGTATATGATATCAATTTAAACCTTTTATTTTCTATCATAAAGCAAGGGAGTGGAAATACAAATACCAATTGAAATATGAAAGTCGAATTTTCTCCCCCTTTATGAAATACCAACAAAACACATGTATAAGCTTGTAATAAGAAACCAATTGAAAATTGAATCAATTGAAACAAAGTTGAAGCTCAAGCTTAGCATAAACAAAAAAAATATATATGTATGAAAAATTTTAATACCAATCGAAATTGATACTATTGGAAATGAAAAGCATACATACATACAAACATATATGAGTATACAAGAAAGGTCAAAATTGATACCAATTGAAAGAATTCAAAGATACCAATTGAAACAACAATAATGATCAAGTGTATATCTCATATAACTACCACCCAATCATGTTCAAGTTTAAAATGATTTTCAATATAAGGCATACATGAGCATGATCGCCCATCCGTCTGCCCGTTGATGATAGGGGTTTTCAAAAATAGATTTGAAGAATAAACTTTGTTTGAAAAACTCTACCATATGAAGAATACGGTAACTAGTTATTGAAAAATTGTAAACTAGTACGAAATCCTTCAAGTAAGGAATAAAACAAAATATTTTTCATGAAATATGAAATCCACATGATAATCAACACTCTAAGCCAATTAAGCATAAATATGACTCATGAAAACAAAACTTGAGTAAACAATAAATGTGAGTGTACAAATACAATGTGAAGATCGTAATCATGAAAGATAGGCAATAAGCTCAATATTCCTTGAAACATGAAAAACATCAAAACTATTTAATCTTCAAGGTATATGTATGTCTAATACAAACTAAAGTATACATACATATCCAAGCACAACGAGTCCACAAAGATATATGCATTAAGGCACGTGGCTCAAAAGGATGTATATGTGTAAACAATAGTTTGGATAAAATAGACATATACATGAAGTTAAACATATAAACATAAAACAAATTCAAGAATGGGAGTACAAGTCTAAAATGTATAAATCATCAAAACTAGACTATACTAGCACATCTAATGGGTTCAAATAAGCATTCAAGCTCAAACATATATAGATTTATTTGTGGCCCACTATATGTACAAGTATAAATCCTAATCTTAATGAAAACTAACATTTAAACTAGTAATCAAAGCATGAAGCATCATAAACAGAACAAAATTCATCATGATAAACAAAAACATGATTATTATGCAAATCCACATGTTATTAAACCTATGATAAACATGATAGCTAAACAAAGGTGAGAACACTAAAATAATGGTCCATATTAAACATGGGTGTCTCAAAAGGGCTATACATGCATGTCAAGGATCTAATAAACATGGCATTATCATAATAACCTATAAACAATAAAACATGCTATAAACAATGAATATGAAAGCATGTAAATAAAAATAAGGAGTTAAGAATCGTTACCAAAACCTAGAAGGCAACTTTTCTTGTCTCCAAAACGTGGTGGTCATCTCCACCAAACCTTCCCTTGAAAGTGATGCATCCAAAATGTTTCCTTTAAATACGGAACGCATCCACTCTAAGGTACCGCTACTCTCACGTCATGTGAGAGCCCACACCTACATTATAAACAAGAGGGGTGGTCTTTGGTACCCACAACTTTTTGGGTCCATGGGGGTTAGTACCTTCTCTAACCCAAACAAATTTATTTGCTAAATTTGAAGTATGTAATCTATCATAACAAAATTTAGTAAGGTGGCCCTTACGTCCACAATGTGTACAAGTGTACACATGAGCATACATCGTGTGATGGTGTCCGTGAGGAGCATGTGTATGCCGTGATGGGTGTGCATGCAAAGATGGAACTTGTTTCTTTTGAAATAAAGTTTCCAAACGTGTATGGCTCTTGGCACATTGGCTCAAGGTGGAGCCCAAACAAACAACCTTCTTCTTAAGCATGGATATATCATTATCAATCAAAGAAGAAGTGTGGCATGCAATAGGTGATGTGTGTGATACTACCCTAGCATGGCAAACATGTGCATCAATCTTATTTTGCAAAAATTCATTTTTCTTTAAACAAACATTTAAATCATTGGAAATAGAAATTATTTTATTTTTCAAAGCAACATTCTCCTTTAAAATAAAATCAACTTTTGAAGTTAAATTTTCATTTTTCTTCAAAAGTGTTTCACAATCATTTTTAGATTTTAAAAACTCATTTTCTTTTAGAACAAGGTCTAGTTGAGATCTCAATGAATCCCTTTCATTATAGACCTCAACCTTCTCTTGCAAAACCTTGTCAAGTTTAGAAGACAATTTTTCATTTTCTTTATTTAATGCAAAGGTCTTCTTTTTCAAAACATTATATTTTTCTATTAGTTTTTCACAAACAATAGAAAGTTCTTCATTTAAAGCATGGGGATCAACAAAATCATTACGTGAAGAACTAGCATCATCATTATCTAGTTGAGATTCCGATTGTACCTCAAGGGAGTCATTCCCTTGGACCATGTGGCATTGAGACTCGAATTCTCCACTAGATTCCTCCGGTTGGATTGGCATTTGAAACTCGGAGGTGGTGGTGGTTGTCAACATATTCCACACTGCAAATGCGGAATCAAAGTTAGAAGCAAGTAAAAGATATTCTTTATTTAATGTGCTTCTAATGGCCTCAAGGGCTTGTGCATTGGCCCCTATATGCTTGCTATCACTAAGGTAGGATTCCTTGGTAATGGCAAGGTGAACCTTATAACCTAGGGTTTGTAAATAGATGGACATCCTAGTCTTCCAAACAAGAATGTTGGAAGGGTCAAACATAGGTGGGGTCACGAAGTCCATGGGTCCAAACTATATGTGTGCAAACAAGCAAATGCAAATGAAGATTAGCAAACAATGGATCTCACTCCTAGGATGTTAAGCCTAAGTATCAGGAGCGTAGGCTCCGATACCAATTGAAAAACACCTAGAGGGGGGTGAATAGGTGTAAGTGCTAATCTAGTGAACTAAATGCGCTAAATGCGGAAGCTTAAAACAATCTTGCAATCACACTTAATACAACACACAAGTGTAGCCGAATTCCCCGTGAAGGGCTCTGAACTAACTCCTCTTGATTCCCCTAAATATGGGTTGAGGTGCTATATGAAGCTCTTGTGGTTAAGTATAAGTGAGGCACACACACAAGCATATAATAGATATGGCAATATGAAACAATGCAAGGCACAATACAAATATGAATGATATGAATGACAATAAGAATGATGCTATGCACAACACAAACAGAGAGAGTTAGAGAGACAATGGATCAAACGCTAACAAAAATATATGTTTCGAGGTTCGAGCCCCTAGCTCTACATCCCCGCCTTCACCACCGTGAAGGATTTTCAATCCACTATCTCCCACCGAGGGAACCTCCACCGAGGAGGATTTGTTACAACAAAGGGAGTACCGAACTCCTCTCTCAAACACCGTCTCACAACCGAGGGGTAGGCCCGTAGCCAAACAACAACCAACACCTCTACCGAAGAGGGTTTACAAACCAAACTCCACCTCTCACTAGAGGGAGCAAACCAACCTACTCAACCTCTACCAAAGAGGGAGCAAACCAATCACCCGATCAACCTCTACCAAAGAGGGATACAACAAAAGCAAGGGTGTACAACTTGGAGGCTACAACAACCTCAAACAATCTCTCTTTTCACTTTTCTACAAAACAATGATCCTAATAGAATAGGATAGATGATAGCTCAAGTGTGGAAAAATAAGTGTTTTGATCAAAGAAAAACTCTTGGGAATAATACCAAATTGATATAGAAATGAAGAGCAAGAAACCAATTCCCAAAAACTTGTTTTCTTTGAAAATAACAAAACACTTAAAACAAACAAGATGAATCTTTTTGCTCTTTAAACTCTTTTAAAAACTTTTTTTTAAAACCAAAGAGTAGAAAAAAATTAGCTCAGAAAATCTTGGCCAAAATCTCAATGGAATGGGGTTTATATAGGCCAAAACAGAAACTAGCCGTTAGGCTGATCTGGCAGCCTGACAGGCTAGCGGTCGGCCGACCGGCCGACCGCCAACGGTCAGAAATATGACCGTTGGGCAATCCCGGCCGACCGCCCAGATACAGAGAGCAAAGCTCTCTGGTCCGGTCGGCCGCCCGGCCGACCGTCCCTGTGTCTGCCAAACGTGCACAAGCCTGTGCACGTCGGTCGACCGCAAGGGTCGACCGGCCTTTGGTGCGGTCGACCCGTGCGGTCGACCGACCTGGCCTGTCAGCCACAGTCCTGGGTCAGAAACTGGGGTAGAAAAACATGTTAAAAATATTTCTAAAAAATCTTTTATCTCTTCTAAAATCCCCCAAAAATAGTTTTATCATTTTGCATTGATACATAAACATGTGATAAATATTTTAACTCAAATATCAAACATATGAAACTATTTTTGTGTCTTATTATTTTTATCAAAAACCAAAACTTGTATTTTATCAAACTTGGATTTTTCAATAAGAAATCTGATTTTTCCTAAAACACATGAATAGACATATCAAAATAAGTTTGTTTAAGATATGAAGCATGTATGTATATTGAACACGTCTAATATACATAAAAATCATTTAAACTTGTTTTGATCTAAACTATTCATGAAAACTAAATCCAAATATAAAACTTGTGTGTGTTGTGCACTTGAGCATATCAACTATTCTAAGCTTTACAAATGGATCTAAAACACACTAAACTCTATGATACCTAAGTCTTCTTGACGATCTTCATCTTCAAGTCGATTCGGTCCAAACACCGTGATCCAACGAGCATGGCTATGTATCATCTTGACGCTCGGGCTCGGGAATCACCAAGTGAAGGCTTCTAAACACCTCTTGTTGAAGCAATCACCAACTAATATTTTGATCAATGATCTGTAACTAAAATCACAAGATAATTAGTAAACATAACTACATGAGTTAATCATCATCAAAACTAGAGAGGAAGGCCTCCGGGCCAACAATGTTAACACTGTGCCCGAAGCTATAAAGGTTCCTTGTGAACCTAAAACAGCCTCTTCTAAGGCTATGTGGATTGCAAAATCTGTAGTCCCATGCGAAATTAGAGATAGATTTCTTGATTCAGCTTCCTGCGAAGCTAAAATAATCTCTGACTGCAAGACTTTTCAGCTCTTCACAGAGCTAAGCCCCACCTGTCACGGGAGGCTAGGGCTAAAGCACTTTGTGGTAATAACAAGGCTACTGCAGCCCCGCTTACATCATCAGCACTATTGGGGAGCGCTAGGATCACCGCTAGCGGCAAGATCAAAGCACTAAGTGCTCAGATAGCTTCATTATGTGAATCTAATTCAACTTTTTGCAGAGTTTAGCCTCGCCTATCACGCGAGGTTAAGGCCAAAGCACTTCTGTGTACTAAAAGCATTACTGATTCAACGTTGCTCCCACTGACAACACTAAGTGCTAAAAAAGTTCTTAGCTGCGAGACTAGAACTAAAGCATAAATGCTAAGGATCTTAGCCACGAGGTTAAAAATGAAGCACCACTGAGTGCTAACAATGAGGCTATTTCAGCCTCGCTCACAGGCGAACTCTGCGCAACAGCGCTAAGCTCACCTTCAAATGCAGAGCTAAAACAGTAGCTTCGCCTTGCGAAGCTACTCTTTCAAGCATTGTCCTCATCGTCCTTAATGTATCGTGAATGTGTATATACATGAAACAAATGGGAAGGGAATGTGTAAATACACCGACTGAAAGTACCCCACCCTTGGATACTGCCTGTCGACCGGGAGGTCGACCGAAGCGCCAACGGTCAGAAATATGACCGTTGGGCCGACCGGCCTGCCGGTCAACTGGAAGGGCAATCTGACCTTTTATGCTGCCAATGGCTAGTTTTCTCCTAGCCCTATACAAAGGGGTTTTGGGCGCTGTTTTGAACAAGATTTGAGAAGAGAATTTCTATCAATTTTCTAGTGCCATCTTGCCCATTTTCTAAAGAGTTTCAAAAGAGTTTTGTGATTCAAATCTCTATCTTTTATTTTATTTTCAAGGGTTGGAAAAATCAAAGAAAAATAGAGCCTTTGAGAAATTAGTTTTTGGATCTTTATTTTTTTCTCTATCTAGTATTTTTCTCAAGTATTTTTCTTTGTGATTTATTTTTCAAACACCTTGTTTTCTCACACTTGAGCTATCATATCCAATCCTATCTATAGGATCTTATTTTTGTGAGAAAAATTGTTTGTGGTTTATTGTGATCACCAAGTTGTTGGCCCGGAGGCCTTCCACTCTAGTTTTGATGATGATTAACTCATGTAGTTATGTTTACTAATAATCTTGTGATTTTAGTTTCAGATCATTTGCCAAGATATTAGTTGGTGATTAGCTTCAACAAGAAGGTTTGGAAGCTTTCACATGGTGATTCCAGAGCCCGAGCATCATGTTCATACATTGCACTCATCGGAGTCAAGCTCGGTGGATCACGGAGTTTTGGATCGGGTCGACTTGAAGATGAAGATCGTCAAGAAGACTTAGGTATCCTAGTGTTTAGTGTGTTTAGATCCATTTGTAAAGCTTAGTATAGTTGATATGCTCAAGTGCACAACACACACGTTTTATAATTGGATATTGGTTTTTAATTTTGGCTTAACCAATATTTGTTTTCATGAATAGTTGATCAAAACAAGTTTAATTGGTTTATGTATATTAGTTTCATTCTATACATGCATGCTTAACTTTTAAACAAACTTATTTTGACTTTCCTATTCATGTATTGAAAAATTCAAGTTTGGTAAAATACAGTTTTTGGTTTTTGATAATATTTGCAAGACGCAAAAATGGTTCAAAATGTTTGATAAATGTCTTGAAATATTTATCACAAGTTTGTATATCCATGAAAAATGATAAAACTATTTTTATGGATTTTTAGAAGTTTTTTAAGAATTTTTAAAAATATTTTTAACATGTTTTTTCTGACCCAGAAATAATGGCTGCCAGGCTTTGGCAGTCGACCGGGCCGGTCGACCGTGTTTCAGAGCCGGTCGACCGAGCGGTCGATCGACGTGCACAGGTATGTGCACGTCTGGCCAGGGACTGGGCCGGTCGACCGGATCAGAGAGCTTTGCTCTCTGTTTTTCTGCGGTCGACCGGTAGCCCCAACGGTCATATTTATGACCGTTGGCGGTCGACCGCCAGCTGTTCTGGCTGACAGAAATAGCCAAACAGCTAGTTTTTGGGAGAGGCTATTTAAGCCTCATCTCTTTGGGGTTTTTGACAAGACTTTTGACAAGAAAAATATTTCCTATTCTCTGGTTTTTAAAACAAGTTTTCAAAGTATTTTAGAGCTTAAAAGATTTGATCTTTATTGTTTTCAAGGGTTTTGGAAAATCAAAAAACTAGGTTTTTGGGATATTGTTTTGAATTTTTATTTCTATCATCTACAAGAGATTTCCCAAGTAGTTTTTCTTTGTTATTTGCTTTCCAAAAACACCTTGATATCCGCTTGAGCTATATCTCCTATCCTAATCTATTAGGATCTTTGTTTGTGGAAAAAGAGAAGTGTTTGAGGTTGATTAAGCCTCCAAGTTGTAAACCCTCCTTGTATTTGTGTATCCCTCTTTGGTAGAGGATGATTGGAGTGGTTTTTGGTCCCTCTTTGGTAGAGGTTGAGGATTGTGTTTGCTCCCTCTATTGTGAGGTGGAGTTTGGTTGTTGGTTCGGGCCTTATCCCTCTTCGGTAGAGGTGGATTGTGGTTGTATTGCCTCGGTGGCATTGTAAGGTTGAGAGAGAAGTTCGGTACTCCTTTAGTGGATTAGAAATCCTTCTCGGTGAAGGCGGGGACGTAGAGCTAGGGGCTCGAACCTCGGAACATGTGTTTGCGTTTGATCCATTGCCTCTAAACCCTCTCTCTCTTTTAATTGTGCAAAGCATCATTCATTCATTCATATCTTATTTCTTACATTTGTGCCTTGCATTATTTCATATTGGTCATCCTTATATGCATGGCTTGCTTGTGTGTGTGCCTCACTTATACTTAACCACAAGAGCTTCATATAGCACCTCAACCCTTATCTAGGGGAATCAAGAGGAGTTAGTCCAGAGCCCTTCACGGGGAATTCGGCTACACTTGTTGGTTGTATTAAGTTTGTGCAAAATAGTTTTTAAGCTTCCACATTTAGTTACTAGATTAGCATTTACACCTATTCACCCCCCCTCTAGGTGTTTTCAATTGGTATCAGAGCCTACGCTCCTGATACTTTAGGTTTAACAACCTAGGAGTGAGATCTTGTTTGCTAATCTACATTTGCATTTGCATATATTTGTTTGCACACATTTAGTTTGCACACCCATGGATTGCTTTTCACCTCCCATGTTCGTTGTCTCCAACATTGACACATGGAAATATAGGATGTCCATGTATTTGCAGACCCTAGGTTTGCATGTTTTCCTTACCGCTACCAAGAAATGCTATCTTGGTAATAGCAATCATATAGGGGCCAATGCACAAGCCCTTGAGGCTATTAGAAGCACGCTTTCAAAAGATTATCTTATGCATGTTTCTAACCTTGATTCCGCCTTTGCAGTGTGGAACAAGTTGACAACCACATTCACCTCCAAACTTCAAATGTCAAATCAACCAGAGGAAACTGTGGAGAATCTGACTCACAATGCTTCATGGTCCAAGGGAATGACTCCCTTGAGGTACATTCGGAATCTCAACTAGATTGTAATGATTCTAGTTCTTCATGTGATGAATATGTTGATCCCAATGCCTTAAATGAAGAACTATCTATTGTGTGTGAAAAATTAATAGAAAATTATAAGATTTTGAAAAAGAAAAGTCTAGGTCTTAATAATGAAAATAAAAATTTGATTTCTAGAATTGACTATATTTTGCAAGAAAAGGTGAAAATTTCTAATGAGAGAGATTCATTAAAATCTCAACTAGATCTTGCTTTAAAAGAAAATAAAATTTTAAAATCTAAAAATGATTGTGAAACACTTTTGAAGAAAAATGAAAATTTGTCTTCAAAAGTTGATTTTGTTTTAAAAGAGAATGTTGCTTTGAAAAATAAAATAATTTTTATTTCAAATGATTTAGATGTATGTTTAAAGAAAAATGAGTTTTTGAAAAATAAGATTGATTCCCATGTTTTCCATGCTAGGGTAGTTTCACCTAGATCACCCATTGCATGTACCTCTTCTTTTAGGATTAATGATGATATTTGTTTGTTAAAGAAGAGAGTAGATTGTTTAGGCTCCACTTTGAGCCAATGTGCCAAGAGCCATACACGTTTGGAAACTTTGTTTCGAAAGAAACAAGTTCCATATATTATGCATGCACACCCTCCACGGCGTACACATGCTCCTCACGGACACACCCATCACATGTATGCTCATGTGTACACTTGTACATATTGTGGACGTAAGGGCCACCTTGCTAAATTTTGCTTTGATAGATTACATGATGTAAATTTAGAAAATAATTTTGTTTGGGTTAGAGAAGGTACTAACCCCCATGGACCCAAAAGGATATGGGTACCAAAGACCACCCCTATTGTGTTTGATGTAGGTGTGGGCTCTCGCATGACGTGAGAGTATCGGTACCTTGAAGGGGATGCGTTCCGTGCTTAAAGGAAACATTTGGATGCATCACTTTCAAGGGATGTTTGGTGGGAGGACCACTGTGTTTTGGAGACATGGAGAAGTTGCCTCATAGGTTTTGGTAACGGTCTCTTACTCCTTATTTAATTATGCAAGCTTTTCATGTTCATTATTTGTAGCATGTTTTGTTGTTTATTTGATCATTATGAAAATGCAATGATTATTATATTCTTGACATACATGTATAGCATTTGAGACACCCATGTTTAATATGGATTATTATTTTAGTGTTCTCACCTTTTTTGGCTATCATGTTTATCATAACTCTAATAACATGTGAATTTACATAATAATCATGTTTATGTTTATCATGTTGATTTATATCTTGTTTTATGCTTCATGCATTGATTACTTATTTAAATGTTAGTTTTCATTAAGACTAAGATTTATACTTGTACATATAGTGGGCCACAAATAAATTTATATATGTTTGAGCTTGAACGCTTATTTGTACCCATTAGATGTGCTAGTATAGTCTAGTTTTGATGATTCATGCATTTAACTTGTATTCCTATTTTATTCATGTTTTCATGTTTATATGTTTAACTTCATGTATTTGTCTATCTTGTCCAAACTATTGTTTATACATATACATCCTTTGAGCCACGTACCTTTCATGCATATATGTAGGGAAGTTAACTTAGCGTCTTCCTCTTCATGAATGTATATCGCATATATTCTTATTATTGATTTGTTTGATGTCACACCTTTATTGATTCTTTGTTTCGAACAAAAAGGGGGAGAAGAATTTATTGTTTTGTTTTTACTTTGACTCCTTGTTGATGATTGACAAAAAGGGGGAGAAGTATTTGAGTTTATATGCATGTTTTATATGCATGTTTTGTTAGTTTGTCGTTTAATTGTTTAATTGGTATCAAGAGCATTATTTAAGAACATGTTTTTATTGGATCAAGAGCACGTTTTATGCATGATGCATTTCATATGTTTGGTATTGATTGAGATTTTCCTGCACACAAAATATAGAATATTAGATTTGGAAGTAAAGATGTGCAAGGTGCTTAATTCTAATCCGCGGTAGCAATGGCTATGCGGGTCGTGATCCTCAGGGAGGGACTAGCGATGGAAGCTTGTTTAGCAAGTTCTTTAAAAAGTTATTCTTTTAGTTATTAAAAGGAAAATAAGAAAATAGTAGTTAAAGTTAGGTTAGGAAGAAAGCGGTAGGTTAAGAAGATGGAGAAATAGAAGCGGTATTTACAATGAGTTGGAAAACAAAGAGTTGGAAGATGGTGATTTAATCTACAAAAATAAAAGAAAACTATAACACATACCTACTTCTTCAGCCTTGTTTACCTTTTATCCGTTTGCAACGACTTACCTTATCTCTGAAGGCATTCAAGCATGGCGTATAGGATCTTCCCCCTTCTCGATCTATACTACAAAAAGAAAAGACAAACTATACTAGCAAGAGAAGGCTTGTTCATCACCCTAGATCATCAAGGGCACTTCTTCGGCTAAGCAGTCTCGAAGCGATCAGATCTCATGGTTTGCAAAACATCAGAGAGAAATTAAACAAAAATAGAAAAACAATAAAATAAAACAAGAATAACAAAAACGAACCTTGAGTAGATTTTATTAACAATGGAAGAAAAGTATGACTTACACCGATGTAACCTCAGTACAAGCATGAACTCCTTCCTCCATGAAAGCATCCTCCACTCTCAGTTACATAAAAAAATAAAAGTTACAAAAAAGAAAAACCTAAACTACAACTAGCCTAAAAACCCTAGATTTTGCTCTGTAGTTCGCTGTACTTGAGCCTCTGAGATCTGCCCTTCCTCTGTTGCTATGCAGGGGTATTTATAGGAGAAAACCAGAGGATAAGAAGCGTATGAAGATAAGAGGAGCAAAATATCTCTGAATTTGAATTCTTCTTTTATCTCCAAACTTGTTTTGACTTATTCATAGAAGTTCAATTCTGTCCTACAACTTGTTATCATGTTAATCGTCGAATATGGCTTAGCTGCTGACTGAATTGGAAAGTTTGATCAACATAAGAGTTGTAGGCCTTCAAATCTTCTTTCTGAAACATCTTGAATCATCAGATTTGCATATCTATAACAAAAGTTATGATCTGAATACTAAAATGTGTACAGTCTGAATCCGAATTTTTTGAATTTTTATCTTTACACTCATCTCCTTTTATCTTTAGCCTTTTTCTGCAAGCAATTAGGGTTCAGTAGAAGTCCATCCCTTTCCTCTTCTTTTAGCAATTAGGAGTTCTTTCTTATCCTTCCTTTTCCTCCCTTAGATTTTAAATAAAGAATTTAAAAATCTAAGTTTAGATTAGGTTAGATAATAAGAAACTTCTAAATTACTACAATTTTTGCACATGGGCTTGCACATGGGCTTTTTGGGCTTCTGGGCTTCATTCAGGCTTTTATTTCTTTATTTTTTAATTACCCAAGCCTGCACACAATAAATAATAAAACATTAGTAATAGTGCATAATTATAATAATAAATATGAAAATATGATAGTAAATGTAGTAATAAATATGCACTTTTTACTACCTATCAGGTATCAAGAGCATGTCTTTGTTTGGTAACTTGTTTTATGCATAACTATGCATACATGTTTATGAGCTTTTATTGCACATATATATTGTTTATTCCTATGCATGAGTTAAGGGGGAGCTTCTTTGAAGCTTAACTTTAATCCATGCATATATAACTCCATGAGTTTTGTCATCATCAAAAAGGGGGAGATTGTTGGCCCGGAGGCCTTCCACTCTAGTTTTGATGATGATTAACTCATGTAGTTATGTTTATTAATAATCTTGTGATTTTAGTTTCAGATCATTTACCAAGATATTAGTTGGTGATTAGCTTCAACAAGAAGGTTTGAAAGCTTTCACATGGTGATTCCAGAGCCCGAGCATCATGTTCATACATTGCACTCGTCGGAGTCAAGCTCGGTGGATCAAGGAGTCTTGGATCGGGTCGACTTGAAGATGAAGATCGTCAAGAAGACTTAGGTATCCTAGTGCTTAGTGTATTTAGATCCATTTGTAAAGCTTAGTATAGTTGATATGCTCAAGTGCACAACACACATGTTTTATGTTTGGATATTGGTTTTTCGTTTTTGGCTTAACCAATATTTGTTTTCATGAATAGTTGATCAAAACAAGTTAATTGGTTTATGTATAGTAGTTTCATTCTATACATGCATGCTTAACTTTTAAACAAACTTATTTTGGCTTTCCTATTCATTTATTGAAAAATTCAAGTTTGGTAAAATACAGTTTTTGGTTTTTGATAATATTTGCAAGACACAAAAATGGTTCAAAATGTTTGAAAATGTCTTGAAATATTTATCACAAGTTTGCATATCCATGAAAATTGATAAAACTATTTTTATGGATTTTTAGAAGTTTTTAAAGAATTTTTAGAAATATTTTTAACATGTTTTTTCTGACCCAGAAATATTGGCTGCCAGGTTTTGGCGGTCGACCGGGCCGGTCGACCGTGTTCCAGAGCCGGTCGACCGACGTGCACAGGCCTGTGCACGTCTGGCCAGGGACTGGGCCGGTCGACCGGGCGGTCGACCGGATCAGAGAGCTTTGCTCTCTGTTTTTCTGTGGTCGACCGGTAGCCCCAACGGTCATATTTATGACCGTTGGCGGCCGACCGGACGGTCGACCGCCAGCTGTTCTGGCTGACAGAAACATCCAAACGGCTAGTTTTTGGGAGAGGCTATTTAAGCCTCATCTCTTTAGGGTTTTGACAAGACTTTTGACAAGAAAAATATTTCCTATTCTCTGGTTTTTAAAACAAGTTTTCAAAGTGTTTTAGAGCTTAAAAGATTTGATCTTTATTGTTTTCAAGGGTTTTGGAATATCAAAGAAAACTAGGTTTTTGGGATATTGTTTTGGATTTTTATTTCTATCATCTACAAGAGATTTCCCAAGTAGTTTTTCTTTGTTATTTGCTTTCAAAAACACCTTGATATCCGCTTGAGCTATATCTCCTATCCTAATCTATTAGGATCTTTGTTTATGGAAAAAGAGAAGTGTTTGAGGTAGATTAAGCCTCCAAGTTGTAAACCCTCCTTGTATTTGTGTATCCCTCTTTGGTAGAGGTTGATTGGAGTGGGTGTTTGCTCCCTCTTTGGTAGAGGTTGAGGATTGTGTTTGCTCCCTCTATTGTGAGGTGGAGTTTGGTTGTTGGCTACGGGTCTTATCCCTTTTCGGTAGAGATGGATTGTGGTTGTATTGCCTCGGTGGCATTGTAAGATTGAGAGAGGAGTTCGGTACTCCTTTAGTGGATTAGAAATCCTTCTCGGTGAAGGCGGGGATGTAGAGTTAGGGGCTCAAACCTCGGAACATGTGTTTGCGTTTGATTCATTGCCTCTAAACCCTCTCTCTCTTTTAATTGTGCAAAGCATCGTTCATTCATTCATATCTTATTGCTTGCATTTGTGCCTTGCATTATTTCATATTGATCATCCTTATATGCTTGGCTTACTTGTGTGTGTGCCTCACTTATACTTAACCACAAGAGCTTCATATAGCACCTCAACCCTTATCTAGGAGAATTAAAAGGAGTTAGTCCAGAGCCCTTCACAGGGAATTCGGCTACACTTGTTGGTTGTATTAAGTTTGTGCAAAATAGTTTTTAAGCTTCCGTATTTAGTTTCTAGATTAGCATTTACACCTATTCACCCCCCCCTCTCTAGGTGTTTTCACAAGTATTGTTTGTGGTATATTGTGATCACCAAGTTGTATTCTCTTCTTTGCTTTGCGTTTGTGGCTATCCCTCTTGTGTGGAGGTGATTGAGGTTGAGTTTGACTTTGAGCCTTTATCCCTCTTTGAGAAGAGGTGATTATAGTTTTGCTTTGTGCTCATCCCTCTTGTGTAGAGGTGATTGAGTTTTGGTTTTGTGCCTTGCCTGTTGAGTAGAGGTGGTTGTGCTAGGGAGGGGAGTTGTATACTCTAAGTTTGTAATTGTAAATTCCTCGATGGAGGTTCCCTTTGTGGGAGGTCCTGTGTGGACATAGTGAAAATTCTTCTGTATGAAGGCGAGGACGTAGAGCAGTGGCTCGAATCTCGAAACATGTCTCGGTGTTTGCGTTTGATCTACTATCTCTAAACTCTATCTCTCTTATATCTTACATTACTTTATATTGTTCATATCTCATACATACTTGGTATTGTTTGTGTGACTATACTTATGTTGAACCAAGAGAGCTTCATACAGCACCTCAACTCTTATTTAGAGGAATCTTAAAGAGATAGTCTAGAGCCCGTCAACGGGAATTCGGCTATACTCTTTGGTTACACATAGTGTGTTTCATTTGAGTTTTTAATTCCGCATCATTTGTCATTAGATTAGCTAGTACATCTATTCACCCCCCTCTAGGTGTATTTCACATATATCTACTCAGCTACTAACTGTGTAAGCTATGTCTGGTCTTGCACAACCCATTAAGTACATCAGACTTCCTATCACTCTGGAATACTCTACTTGAGAGACACACCTACCTCTATTCTTGAACAAGTGTTAATGTGTATGTATCGGTGTTCTGGCTATGCCAGTATCATTCTTGCTGAATTTTTCGAGAATCTTGTCCACGTAGTAAGATTGACTTAGAATAAGATCATCTGATGTTCTCGAGATTTTTATTTTCCCAAGATTACATCAGCTTCTCCAATATTTTTCATGTCAAACTTTGAATTCAACATATTCTTGATAGATTTGATCATCCTATCATTACTACCAACAGTAAGCATGTTATCCACGTAAAGACACAAAATTACATATCCGTCTTCTGTATTCTTGACATATACACATTTGTCACACTCATTGTTTTTGAATCCAATTATTGTCAAATTTCTCATGCCATTGCTTTGGTGCCTGTTTTAATCCATATAAAGGCTTCACCAATTTACACTTTTTTCTCTTGCCCAGGAGCTACACAACCCTCGGGTTACTCCATTAGATTTCTTCATTAAGATCTCCATTCAGAAAGGTGGTCTTTACATCTATTCGATGAACTTCAAGATTCCGCAGAGCGGCAATAGCGAGTATCATCCTTATGGTATTTATTCTCATCACAGGAGAATACATATCAAAGTAATCTAGGCCTTCTCGTTGCCTGTAACCTTTAATTATAAGTTTGGCCTTATACTTAACAATTGTTCCATCTGCTTTCATTTTCCTGTTGAAAATCCATTTTGAACATAGATGTTTACATCCTGGAGGAAGATCCACTAGTTCCCACGTATGATTTTGCATAATGGAATCAATTTACTCTTATTGACCTCTTTCCACAAAAGTCCTTCTAAAGCGTTCATAGCTTCTTTGAAGCTTTGAGGTTCACCTTCTGGCAGATAAGTCAGAAAATCTAGACCAAAAGATTTTTTATCCTCTCTTTTTTGTTGTGTCTAGGCTCATCCTCAACTTCCTGCTCTTTGTTCTGGGTCCTGACTGTTCTCATCAATAGTCTCAAATGTTCGCTTAGACAAACTTGGTTCCTCTTTGGATCTAGACAGAAATATATTTTCAAAAATTGATGCATTTCTAGACTCCATTATCCTGTTTTTATGTTTGGGATTTTAGACTCATGCACAAGAAACCAATAAGCAATATTGTTATGTGCATAGCAATTGAAAATGCAATCAATTATTTTCGGGCCTATCTTTACCTTGGTAGGTACGACCACTTTAGTAAGGCACCCCCACACTCGTAAGTATTTGCAGGGAGGCTTCCTTCCTTTCCATAACTCATATGGGGTCTTTTCTTCTTTTTTTTTTGGGGCACTTTATTTAAAAGGTAACTAGCTGATAAAATAGCTTCTCCCCAAATATTCTATGACAATCCAGAACTTATAGCATTGCATTCATCGTTTCATTCAAGGTACAATTTTTTTTGTTCAACAACACTATTTGGCTGAGATAAATAGGGTGCCATGAATTCATGTATAATTTCATGTTGTGCACAGAATTCGCAAAATGGTGATTCATATTCACCACCTCGATTACTTATTAACACTTCTATTTTCTTGTTAAGTTGGTTCTCAACTTCTTTCTTATAGAGAACAAATTTCTCTGTACCTTCATTCTTGCTTTTTAGCAAATACATATAGCAATATTTTGTGCAATCATCGAGAAAAGTAATAAAATACATATTGCCACCTCTTGTTTGTACAAGTCTTAAGTCATAAATATCACCATGTATCAAATCAAGGGGTCCGGTGTTCCTTTCAATTCCTTGGAACACTGACCTTGTTAATTTTGCCTCTACACAAGTTTCACACTAATGTTTGGAATCAATATGGAAAGTGGGTATGTGATCCAAGTTGATTAATCTACGCAAAATATCATGTATCCTAGTCTAACATGTCATAAATTGGAAGACTCAAGCAAGTAAGCAAAAGAATTATTATTCTTATTGATAATTGGCTTAGCAGTCATTACATTGAGCTTAAAAAGCTCATCAGATACATAACCCCTTCCAACATATATTCCACTCTTAGCCAAAACAATCTTGTCTGACTCAAACACCATGCGGAAATCATGCTTGTTGCGAATTTCTGGCACACACAGAACATTGTTCAGAGTCAGCTCTTTTCCAGATATCATCTTCAGGATCACCTTGCCATGGCCCTCGATGGCCGACATGGCTGAGTTGCCTATGAACAGCTTCTCACCAGACTCATTCTTCTCAGAGGAAGTGAACTATCCTTTGTCTGAACAAATGTGTCGAGTGGCACTGGAGTCAATGGAACCAAAATCTGCAGCGCAGGGGTAAGGGCTTGAACCCTTAGGGATGGCTCGGGGTCACACTCGTGTTCACGAATTACGTTAAGATTTGTAGGATCAGCTGCCATTTATGAAAACAAACCAAATGTTCAGTATCTCAAAATTTCAAAAATACAGAAACTGTAGCAACATGTTCGTCTCTAAGGGAATAATATATCTTAAGATTGTTATCCAAATATAGTATGAAATGAAGGAGCACAATAAACATGTTACAAATATAACAAGCAGAAACCCAAATTTTCAGCTTTAAATATGGATTCGAACCCTGAAATAGATGAACTTGAAAGAAACTGAGGCCCGTGTACCCGACGATTTTCTTAAAACAGACCCGCCCCCTCACCGTAGGTGCTCGAGATTTTGCACGCATCTGTCTCCAAAGATACAACGGCATGGAGAAGTTGTCGCCTACCAACACAATTCCGGCAAACTGAATTTCTGCCTTCATTCTATGATACTGAACCTAGAACTAACTTCTGTTTTTCTGATTCTTTTGTGAGAAAGTAATGCTCTCTTTTATAGACTTCATGTGAGAGAGCTGTTATAAAAATTTGAATTCTGGCATAATGAGGAATTAATCCAATTAATCTTCATCCCTTCAAATTCAAAACATTATGAGCATTAATGAGACAGATAACTCCAAGTTTAATTTGGTAGTTTTCGATTTAAGGCAAAATGAAGGTGCAAGATCTTTTTTCCACGTGGAACATGCACTTTTCTATTTGGTTTATCAATCAATATTCATGAGTCCATTTTAAGCACATTAGTTTCTCATTCACCCATGCATCATTTTGAGTTTGTAAAATCTACCATACGAATCCACTTTGACCCGTCACAAATGGCAAGTGGGTCACATTCAAATTTAAGCCTCAAAATAGCTTCTCAAAATTCCATTTTTTCTAACAAAATATGTTTAGGGAAAATGTAAATGAGCTAAGCTATGAATACGGTTTATTCATGTTACCTACAATATTTTGTTATCATTTTTGTGTTGTTGTATCTGCCCAATAAACTATTACTTAAAACACATGGTCTTACTATTTATGCTTATGGCCCTACAATGGTTACATTTATTTCTCATCTGGCTTTCATAAACTGATAAATTATATGAAAAAATAAGTTATAAATGAATTTATGGTTAAATAAGAAAAATATCAAATTATGTTCCAAATAGAAGGGTGAGGCCTAGGGGTGCCACCGGATACGGATTATCCGCGGATAACCGCATCCGAATCCGCCTCCAATCCAGATACGGATATCATTTTTTCACATCCGTCAATATTCGTATCCGTATCCGTATCCGAAAGGTAGGTGCGGATACGGATATGGTAAAAGTAATACCTTATTCGTATCCGATCCGATATCCGAATGTCGCGTGCTTCATAATGATATCGGTATGGAGAAGACTATTCTTCAATGGAATAAGGCATTAAATTTTGATATTTTGAGTTGGTGAAAAAGTAATAGTGAAAAATATTCGATTCTTGCAAGAGCACCACAAGATATTTTGAGTATTTCGACATCAACCATGGCATTCGAATCGGCATTTAGCACCATAGGACGTGTAATCTATTGTTATAGAAGTCAAATGACAATGAATACGATGAATGTATTGATATGTACACAATAATATCATAGTATTCACATTTAATATTATAGTAGATGAGATAAAAAGTAATATAAGTATTTCTGTTTAATTTATCTTTAACCATATTCATTTTTAACATATCCGATTAGTATCCGCATCCGATCCGCTAATATCCGATTTATATATGATATTCGATTTTGGCGGATACGGATATCATTTTTCCACATCCGTCAATATCCGTATCCGTATCCGTATCCGAAGGTTGGGTGCGGATATGGATATGGTAGAGATAATATCCGATCCGTATCCGATCTGATGGCACCCCTAGTGAGGCCTGACCTAATGGAAAGAGGGGTCGGGTTGGTAAGTAAGAAGTCTGAGGTTCAAGACCGGGCCACAAACTCATAGAATAAAAGTTGGAACTAGGTTATGAAACGTCCATGAGTCTCGAGAAGACCTTAGTTCAGAAAAAACAATGATTATGACGAAGATGATGTACGGACAGCTAAAACTTTTATTCGTAAGTTAGTATATAGATTTTAGAGTGATTATTAGATCCTATTACCTTTTTTTTTTTTTTTATTAGAGAGAGAATGCTACGTCCTGTGATTCAAAATTCCGAATGTAGTGTTTTTTAAGACGTAAATCTTTCTTCCAGCCCATTTTATATATCATGACCTACATTTTAGTTCATTTAAGTATTTTTTTTCTAATTTACTCTAAATATGTCAAATGAATTTGAGTTGGTGGATGCAGATATCACCTAAATGTTCCTACGTTATGTCATGTGTAAGGTTCAAGCTTAAACTATGTTGGAATATGAAGAATATATATGTGAATCTTTGAATTGAATTACGGCGAGATCCGTTGATCGAATCAATTGGATGATGGTTGGAGTGTGTTCTCCTTCCATTGGGGATGAACGTGGTATATTCACATCTTCAATTCCGACTTCGAATGAATGAGATATTCAAGTCTAAAAATTGCCTAATTCAAAGCCAAAATGGGACTAAAGGTAGCAAAAAGCATTTAGTCCCACATTGGCCATGGGATGGAAGTTCGTAGTGTTTAAATAGAGAAAATTGAGAACAAAGGGCGTGCCCTTTGGGTACTTGAAATTTTCGTGCGCGATTGGGAGGGAACCATGCCCGCACATGCATGCATGCGTGCGCGCGCGGCCGGCCAGCTGGTGCCGGGCTCGGGCTCGGGCTCGGGCTCGGGTCTGGGTTGGGTTCGGGTTCCCTACCCGGCCTGGTTCTTTTTGAATCAGGTCTCACGGGTATGGGTTACGCCAACGGACCCGCCCCGCTATCCGGATCCGAACCGCTCCAGTTGGACAGCCAACAGTTGCGACTGTTGGGTCGAACCATTGCAACGGTTCGGTCAACTGTTGGGTCAAACCATTGTAACGGTTCAGACCGAACCGAACCGTTGCAATCCGTTGGCCCCTCCTAGAGCGCTATAAATAGCGCTCCAAACTCTCAATTGAAACACACCAACAGCAGAAAGAAATCTGCCTTCTAAAGGAGATTCTCTCTCTCTCTCTCAGTCTTGAAGTGACTTCCAACGGAAGTGGGAAATTCAGTTTCCTAAGCGACTTCCAAAAGAGATTCTGAAAAATTCGTTCTGAAAGAGGGCTCAGAAAATTCAACAGATTCTTTAATAGAATTGTTATCTGAATCTGGGATTTCTGAAGAAATTCAACAGATTCTTTAATAGAATTGTTATCTGAATCTGGGACTTCTGAAGAAGAATATTCTTCAACCATGCTTCATCCTCTACAATGGGTGCTCCTCCAAAGTAAAGGCAAATATTCTCCCGAAATTTGTCTTTGTCCCGCTGCTTCAACAAGTACTGATTAACTACGGTTCGACCGTACGGTGATTTGGTAGTGCTATCCAAATACCGTGAAGAGTGTTGTATCTTGGGAGACCAGCGTCCAGTAACCCGTTAGCACCAGTGCGGGGGACGTAATTGTCTTAAGGAGATTCGCTTTAAGCGTACCTCACTCCAAGTACTGTATAAGTGAATTAATTTCTTTATACAGGGAATATACTCCAAGTACTGTATAAGTGAATTAATTTCTTTATACAGGGAATATACTGATATTAAGTATATTGAGACTGATTTATATCAGTCTAATTGGTGTTTAACCAAGGAAGGAAATTGAAAGGTGGTTCTTAAATTAAGGAACGTTCATTTGAACGGAAAACCTCCCACTTGATATTTGCCGACCTGGCCAATTAGATTGTTGATATTTTCGTGATCTTGATTAGTTGTCAGATTGAACCCAGAATCCAACAATCTTAAGATAATTAAGTATTGATGTTTCTTACTTCTATTCTGCTTGAACTTGCAGAAAATGTCTGAGACTAATCAAGATAGCTCTAGTAAGGCACCAAACATGCAGCTACAATCTTTGATGCCAACTCCACTTCCTAATCCGAAGCCGGAGAAGCCAGGAAAATTTGGCGGCACAGAATTTAAGAGGTGGCAACAGAAGATGCTCTTCTACTTGACCACTCTTCATCTGGCCAGATTCCTGCAAGAAGATCCACCAGAGCCCGCAACTGATGCCTGGACTCAATGTGACTTCCTTTGCCGAAATTATATTTTAAATGGACTGGATGACTCTCTTTACAATGTCTACAGTCCCATCACAATGGCAAAGAAGTTATGGGCCAGTCTTGACAAGAAGTACAAGACTGAGGATGCTGGTACCAAGAAGTTCGTCATAGGACGATTTCTGGAGTACAAAATGGTGGACAGTAAGACTGTAATCAGTCAGGTGAAAGAGTTCTAACTTATCTTGCACGAGATAGAAGCCGAAGGTATGATTCTACCTAAAACCTTTCAGGTTGCTACTATCGTGGAGAAACTCCCACCTGCGTGGAAAGATTTCAAGAACTACCTGAAGCACAAGCGAAAGGAGTTGATGTTGGAAGATCTCATTGTGAGGCTTCGAATCAAGGAGGACAACAGAAAGTCCAAGAAAAGGAGTAGTAAGAACTCCTATGAAGCAAAAGTCAATGTGATCGAAGACTCAAAGGGGAAAGCGTCTACTTCCAAAGCCTTAAAGCGGAAGACGACTTCCCAGGGGTACAAAGGCAAGGTCCAAGAAGGCAAGAACATGCGCTTCAGGGAACCTGCTACATCTGCAATAAAGAAGGGCATAAGGCGAATGAATGTCGCAGCCGTATTAAAAAGAACAAGAAGAGCCATCCACAGGCAAACTTGACCGACCATGAGTCGCCAAGCCTTTCAGCTGTGGTGTCAGAAGTGAATCTGATAACCAATAATAAGGATTGGTGGGTAGACACTGGGGCTACTCGGCACATCTGCTCTGAAAAATTATTATTCTCTGAATATCAAATACTAGAGCAAGATGAGCAACTATTCATGGGAAACTCAGCCGTCTCAAAGGTTGAAGGAAAAGGTAAGGTCATCCTGAAGTGGACATCTGGAAAAGAGCTTACTCTGAACGATGTGCTACATGTTCCAGATATCCGCAAGAATTTGATCTCTAGATCAATACTTAGTAAGAAAGGATTTAGAATGATTTTTGAATCAGATAAATTTGTACTTACTAAGGGAGGGATGTATGTGGGAAAGGGTTATCTTGTTGATGGACTTTTTAAAGCCAATGTTGCAGTGGTAGATAAAAAGTCTGTGTATTTGTACCCGAAGCTTATAAATAAGGAAAATCTTCTGTTTATTTGCTTGAGTCTCCTATTTTGTGGCATGCTAGATTAGGGCATGTAAATTACAAGTCATTAAAGAACTTGTCTAATCTAGGATATATTCCTAAACTCAACTTGGAAGAAATTCACAAGTGTGAGATTTGTGTTGAGGCCAAGTTGGCGAAAAATTCATTTCACTCAATAGATCGAAATACAGAACCTTTAGGGTAATTCATAGCGATCTGTGTGACTTGAAGTTTATGCCAACTAGAGGCGGTAAAAAGTATTTTATTACTTTTATTGATGACTGTTCAAGATATTGTTATGTGTATCTTTTAAACAGTAAGGATGAGGCAATAAATATGTTTATAACATATAAGCCGAAGTTGAGAATCAACTCAACAAGAAAATTAAGATTCTAAAATCTGATAGAGGCGGAGAATATGAATCAAATGATTTTAGTGAGTTATGTGCTAAATTTGGTATAATCCATCAAACAACAGCACCATATACTCCTCAGGAAAATGGAATTGCTGAACGGAAGAACAGAATTTTGAAGGAGATGGTCAATTTCATGCTCGTAAATTCTGGAGCTCCGCAGAACTTGTGGGGGGAAGCTTTATTAACTGCAAATTATATTCTAAATAGAGTACCCTACAAGAAACTTAGTTTTATACTATTTGAGTTATGGCATGGAAGGACACCTTCCTACCATTACCTCAAATGTGGGGTGCCTTGCAAAGGTGCTAGCACCATTACCTAAAAAGACTAAGTTGGAAGCAAAAACTATGGACTGCATATTCATAGGTTATGCCTTGAATAGTAGTGCCTACAGATTTCTGGTTCATAAATCAGAAATACCAGATATTCATATAAATATGATTATCGAATCTAGAGATGCAGTATTCTTTGAAGACATCTTTCCATACAAACGGGAAGCAGATAAGACTTCTGGGAAAGAACACATGAGATGGCATTCAGGGACAAAAGCCCAAGGAACCGATTGTTAATGCGGAAATTGAACCAAGAAGAAGTCAGAGATCTAGAATCTCAAAATCTTTTGGTCCAGATTTCATAGCATACGCTATTGAAAGCGAGCCTCAAACATTTAAAGAGGCTATGTCAACCCCAGAAGCACAAATGTGGAAAGAAGTTTTAAATAGCGAAATAGAATCCATACTAAGTAATCATACTCGGGAATTGGCAAACTTGCCTCCTGGCAGTAAACCAATTGGGTGTAAGTGGATTTTCAAAAGAAAACTAAAACCCGATGGATCTATCGATAAGTACAAGGTTAGATTAGTAGCCAAGGGTTATCGACAAAAAGAAGGACTTGACTACTTCGATACTTATTCACCAGTAATAAGAATAACATCCATTCGGATGTTGATTGCAATTGCAGTATTGCATAACTTAGATATCCATCAAATGGATGTCAAGACTGCATTCTTAAATGGTGAATTAAATGAAGAGATATATATATGGAGCAACCTGAAGGATTTATAGTCAAGGACCAAGAACACAAAGTGTGTAAATTGGTAAAATTCTTATACGGTCTAAAGCAGGCTCCAAAATAATGGCATGAGAAATTTGATAGTGTCATTGGATTCACTATCAATGAATGCGATAAGTGTGTTTACGCTAAAACAGTTGGAAATACATGTATCATGTTTGTCTTTATGTAGACGACATGTTGATACTTGGGACTAATATTGAAATTATTAAGTCCACTAAAAGAATGTTATCCAACAGTTTTGACAAGAAGGATCTGGGGGTTGCTGATGTAATTTTAGGAATTAAAATCGCCAGAACACCAGATGGAATCAGTCTATCTCAATCTCACTACGTGGATAAGAGATAGAAAGATTCAAGGATCATGGGATAAAGGAGAATAAAAATCCTTTTCTCCCACACGTCCACCTTCATAAGAATACAGGAACTAAAATACGCCAGTTGGAGTATTCTCAGATTATCGGAAGTCTAATGTATTTGATGAATTGCACTAGACCCGATATTACTTACGCTGTAAGCAAGTTAAGCAGATATACTAGTAATCCTAGTGATCAACATTGGACTGCTCTACTACGAGTATTGGGTTACGTATCATATACCAAGGAATATGCCTTGAGATATGGACAGTATCCACCTGTACTTGAAGGATACAGTGATGCTAATTGGATTGCAGATTCTGAGGAATCAAAATCAACTAGCGGATACGTATTTACTCTAGGAGGAGCAGCAGTATCTTGGAAATCTTCTAAGCAAACATGTATTGTCCGTTCCACTATGAAATCGGAATTCATAGCCTTAGATAAGGCCGGAGAAGAAGCAGAATGGCTTCGACAATTCTTGGAAGATATACCATTATAGCAAAAGCCAGTGCCCGCTATATGTATACACTGCGATAATCAAGCAGTTATATCTAGGGCACAAAATGTTATATATAATGGTAAGTCTAGACATATTCGTCGTAGACATAATACTGTGAAGCAGTTGCTCTCAAATGGAATTATCTCTATTGACTTTGTCTCGTCAAAAGATAATTTAGCAGATCCGCTTATTAAAGGTTTAAGTGGAGAGCGTATAAACTGCGCATCAAGGGGAATGGGTCTAAAAGCCTAACCTTACCGAGTCAACTTAATGGAAACCTCACTTAGCGACTGGAGATCCCACGGACTAAGTTCAAGAGGAAAAACTAGTTATGATTGACTCAGCAAGTAAGCACTTGGGAGCTTGACTCCAATCCATCCTAAGGTGCACATAAGTGCTTTTCTACAAGTGGATTAAGGATAAGCTTAACGCTTTTAATGATGCCTATATCTTGTTACTAAACAAGTGGAGTAGAGTAGACTACTCTTAATAGGACGATCACTTATGTGAGTATAGAGTTAGGTTGGCTCTTTGGGAATTTCTATGGAGGCTGTTATTCCTAAAGATACTCTCTGAAACCAAGAATGTCCAGGGCCAAAACGGACACAACCGAGAACCAAAGTTGATTTGGAAAGTCACTGTGTGAAGCTTGTTGACTTGGCTTACACTAACGGCTAACAGTTCAAGACCTAGTTCACTGATTAGCCAGTAAGTCTGATAAAGCTTTCGCTATGGAAGGTTTAAGACCTACTTCACCTATCCTGATGCAGTTTCTTTTCTAAAAGTACCTTTCATAATAGAGTCAGTCTCTTTGTGTGTCAATTCTTTGAATCTCTATTCATTGTGGGGGATTGTTGGAATATGAAGAATATATATATGTGAATCTTTGAATTGAATTACGGTGAGATCCGTTGATCGAATCAATTGGATGATGGTTGGAGTGTGTTCTCCTTCCATTGGGGATGAACGTGGTATATTCACATGTTCAATTCCGACTTCGAATGAATGAGATATTCAAGTCTAAAGATTGCCTAATTCAAAGCCAAAATGGGACTAAAGGTAGCTAAAAGCATTTAGTCCCACATTGGCCATGGGATGGAAGTTCGTAGTGTTTAAATAGAGAAAATTAAGAACAAAGGGTGTGTCCTTTAGGTACTTGGAGTTTTCGCGCGTGATTGGGAGGGAACCATGCCCGCACATGCGTGCGCGTGCCGCTGGCGGCGGCGGCCGGCCGGCCGCGCCGGGCTCGGGCTCGGGCTCGGGTCTGGGTCTGGGTTGGGTTCGGGTTCGGGTTCCCTACCCGGCCTGGTTCTTTTTGAATCAGGTCTCACGGGTATGGGTTACGCGAAGCATACCCGCTCCGCTATCCGGATCCGTACCGACCCGCCAACGGATCCGCCCTGATATCCGGATCCGAACCGGCCCACCAACGGATCCGAACTGCTCCAGTTGGACAACCAACAGTTGCGATTGCTCCAGTTGGACAGCCTACAGTTGCGACTGTTGGGTCGAACCATTGCAACAGTTCAGACCAAACCGTTGCAACCTTTCGTTGGGTTCGGACCCGTTGGCCCCTCCTGGAGCGCTATAAATAGCGCTCAGAATTCTCAATTGAAACACACCAACAGCAGAAAGAAATCTGCCTTCTAAAGGAGATTCTCTCTCTCTCAGTCTTGAAGTCTTGAAGTGACTTCCAACGGGAAGTGGGAAATTCAGTTTTCCTAAGCGACTTCCAAAAGAGATTCTGAAAAATTCGTTCTGAAAGAGGGCTTAGAAAATTCAACAGATTCTTTAATAGAATTGTTGTCTAAATTTGGGACTTCTGAAGAAGAATATTCTTCAACCTTCCTTCATCTCTACAGTGGGTGCTCCTCCAAAGTAAGGAAAATATTCTCCCGAAATTTGTCTTTGTCCCGCTGCTTCAACAATCCTATGAAGGTACTGTACGCGTCGAAAAAGATCACAATTACAAAATTCTTTTGATTGAATAGAAGATTACAACAGATACAATCTGAAAAAGTCACCTAGAGGGGGGGGGGGGGTGATTAGGTGACGATGCTAATCTAGTGAACTTAATGCGGAATTTAAAAACTAATTGCAATTACTATAATGATGCACACACAAGCAAGTACAAGATATAACAATTTGCACAAAGTAAAGAGAGAGCAAGAGTCAATGGATCAAGCGCAAACAAAGAGATATGTTCCGAGGTTCGAGCACCCAGCTCTACATCCCCGCCTTCGACACACGAAGGATTTTCAATCCACTAGCTTGTCCACAAAGGACTCCCACAAAGGGAACCTCCACCGAGGATTTGGGGCAATCACAATTACAAGGAGTACCCAACTCCTCTCCTTACAAACATAACCTCCTCCTTGAGGCACTCCTCCAATCCAACAAACAATCACCTCACAACTTGAGGGATTAGCACCAAGCTTACACAAAACACCTCACAACCCAAGTTGCACAACCTCCTCAACACAATGAGGGAAATGGCACAAAGCAAGAATTGGGTTTACAACTTAGTGGTTTCAAACAACAACCACAAAACAATCTCTTTTTCCCACACAAAATCCTATAGAGAAGATAGTAGATTTTAGCTCAAGTGTGGAGAAAACCAATGGAATGAAAATCAAAATCACAAAGAAAAATCTTTGGGAAAACAATAGAAATCAAGATGGTGAAGTTCAATCAAAAGCTTTTCCCAAAAACCTCTTCTTTGATTTTCCAAACCCTAGCAAAAACCTCAAAATAGATTGTTCAATATGAGTTCAAAAACTTCTTTTAATTGCAGCAAAAACCCAGAGAGTATGAAAAAATTCGCACCAAAAACCTTAGAGAAAAACTCTTGCAAATGGGGTATTTATAGGCAGAATTGGAAACTAGCCGTTGGCAGCTATTTTTGCCAGTTTTGCCCTGTCGGTCGACCGGTCGGTTGACCGCCCAACGTTCGAATTTTTTGAACGTTGTAATACCCGGTCGACCGCCCGGTCGACCCAAACTAACAGAGAGCAAGTCTGCTCTCAGTCGGTCGACCGGCTACAAGAGTAGCCAGCGTGCACGTCCCCGTGCACGTCGGTCGACTCGGACGGTCGACCGGCTACAGGTTCGGTCGACCGTTCGGTCGACCGACCACGCCTGGCAGACAGCAAATAGCCCAGAAAAACAGGGGTAAAAATATTGTAATAAATCCTTTAAATCTTGTAAAAATCCCCAAAAATAGTTTTAACATTTTGCATTGATATATAAACATGTGATAACAGTTTTGACTCAAATATCAATCAATGTGAACTATTTTTGTACCTTGTCATTTTTACCAGAAACCAAAACTTGTATTTTCTATAACTTGGAATAGAAATACGTTTTGTCTAAAAACTCATCCAAATATAAAAACATGATATTTAAACACTTTTGAAACATGATGCATATGGATAGAAATCCAATATACATGAAGCATATACATATCATAGTTTTTGTCCTTAATTCCAAAATTATGTATTGTTAAAACCTAAAACTCATGAAATAGGTATATCAAAGTAAGTTTGTCTAAGAGTTGAATCATGCATGTATATAGAACAAATCTAATATACATTAAACCATGTAAACTTGTTTTGATATAATATCTATTCATGCAAACCAAGATCGGTTAAACCAAAACCGAAAACCAAAACATGATACGTGTGTGTTGTGAACTTGAGCTTATCATACTATACTAATCTTTACAATTAGGATCTAAACACAAAACTAAACTATGGATACCTAAGTCTTCTTGTAGAGCGCAATCTCCAAGTCTTCTTGTAGAGCGCAATCTCCAAGTCGGCTTGATCCAAAACTCCTTGATTCGCCGAGCAAGTGCTATATATGATCTTTGACGCTCGGGCTCTTGAATCAACATGTGAAAGATGTGTGGAAGCTTTCACCAACTAATATCTTGTTAAATATCTGAAACTTAAACATTGCAAGATTATTAGTACACATAACTACATGAGTTAATCATCATCAAAACTAGAGTGGAAGGCCTTTGGGCCAACAATTTCCCCCTTTTTGATGATGAAAAACTCATGGAGTTATATATGCATGGATTAAAGTAAAGCTTCAAAGAAGCTCCCCCTTAACTCATGCATAACAATAAAACATATAAGATATGCAATGAATGTTCTTAAACATGTTTATATGTGTTTAAAACAATATCAAAACATGCTCTTGATACCAATAAAATAATACTAATACAACAAAACATTATCAAAACATGCTCTTGCTCTTGATACCAAATTGAAAATTAAACAAAACATTTGCAACAAGACATTACTAAAACATGTTCTTGCTCTTGATACCAATAACCAATCATATTGAAACCAATATATTATTACTAATTGAAACAACTGAAAACCAACCAAAACATATACATAAATCAATCATGCATATAAACTACAAATTCTTCTCCCCTTTTTGTCAATCATCAACAAAGGGGTAAAAACAACATAATGAAAACAAATACTTCTCCCCCTAAATGTTCAAAAACAAAGAAGCAATAAATTATTTCAAGGGGTAAAACCAAAGTCAATATGATATCAATTGAAAATAATAAACTTTGAGAAATGTTAAATCCTATTTGAAATAAAACAAGGTATTGAAAAACAAATAACATTTTATATCAAAATGAAAACATGTAATGTAAACTTGATACCAATAGATAATAAATAGCATCTTGATACCAAAAGAAGATATTTTTCATTATAAGCATATGATACCAATTACTTTGATATCATAAAGTTAGGGAGTGGGAAACAAAAACAATGGTAAACCAAATACCAATTGAAATATAAAATACGAGTTTTCTCCCCCTTTATGAAATACCAAAGGAAAATATGCATAGGCTTGAAATGAGATACCAATTGAAAATTAAATCAATTGAAACATGATATTCATTAAAAATTCAAGTTTAGCAATCTTAAAATTATGATAAAGCTTGTATATGGATACCAATTGAAAAACTCAAGCTTAACATAACCAAAATTTGTGATATCTTGAAGCACAAATAAATCATCTATATATGTATGTAAGAAATAGATCCCAATTGAAATTGATACTATATGAAGTGTAAGCATACATATATAAAACAAAACATATATGAGTATACAAAAGGATGTCAAGATTGATACCAATTGAAAGAATTCAATGATACCAATTGAAACAACAATAAGATCAAGTGTATGACTCATATCAACTACCACCCATTTCATGATTCAAGTTTTAAATGATTTTCATTATAAAGCATACATGAGCATGATCTCCCGTCCAACCGCCCATAATGGTAGGGTTTTCAAAAATAGATTTGAAATCATAGTTTATTTGAAAATCACTACCAAAATAAAGAATATCGCAACTAGTTAAATAAAAGTTTGAAAACTAGTACGAAATCCTTCAAGTAAGAAATAACACAAAATTATTTTTCATGAAGACGCATGTAAACCACATGGCACTAAAACACTCAAAAATCCATATAGCACAATTTGTACTCATGAAAACTAAGTCATGAGAAAACATTAAATAGGGTGAGTGTACAAGTGTTGTGAGAAACATATCAACATGAAAATGGACAATCAAGCTCATATGAAATTCATTGTGAAATCACCAATTGAAATCATCTTTAAAAAAATGAAATTCATCATAAATGTGAAATCACTTAGAAAACATGAAATTCATCCAAACGTTTTAAAACTTCAAGGCATATGTATGTCATGTACAAACTAAAGTATACATACATATCCTAAACACAATGAGTCCACAAATTATATGCATGAAGGCACGTGGCTCAAGGATGTATATGTATAGATGATAGTTTGGACAAGATGTACATATACATGAAGTTAAAACAAAGCATGCAAAATAGTGAATACAAGTCAAATGCAAGAATCATCAAAACTAGACTATACTAGTACATCAAGTGAATACAAATGAGCGTTCAAGCACAAACATATATAAAGGTCTATTTGTAGCTCACTCGTTGTACAAGTATAAATTCTAGTCTTAATGAAAATTATCATTCAAGCAAGTAGTCAAAACATGAAGCATAAAACGGGAATCATAATCCAACATGATAAACATAATAATCAAAACACGAATTATTAAAACAAAATGTCATAGTCAACCATATGATTAGCATGACAAGACATGTGCATTAGATCTATGATTAACATGATAGCTAAACATAAAGAGAACACAAAATATGGGTCCATACTAAACATGGGTGTCTCAACCATTAATCATGTAAAGCATAAGTCTAATAAACATGACAAATATCATACTAATCAAAACATGAGTCATCCAAAACATCATAAACATCCATATGATCATTATGTATATGCATGTACATTAGATCTAGGGCATACATGATAGTACTAAACAAGGTGAGAACACAAAGATAAGATCCATATAAAACATGAGTGCTCAAGTAACTGAACATGTATAACATTAATCTAACTAACATAGCATAAGCATAATGAACAATGAAACAAAACAAGCTATGAATAGATGAACATGTAAAAGCATGCAAATAAAAATGGGAGATAGAGAATGATACCAAAACCGATGAAGGTGCATCCCTAGTTCTCCAAACCACGGTGGTCCTCCCCTAAATCTCCTTGAGAGTGAAGCATCCAATTGGTTCTCTTTTAAGCTTAGAACGCATCCACCTCAAGGCACCAATACTCTCACGTTATGCGAGAGCCTCCACCTACATCAAACATCAAAGAGGTGGATCTTGGTACCCATTTTCTTGTGGGTCCACGGGGGTTAGTATCTCTCCTAACCCAAACAAGATTAGTTGCTAAATTTTCAATATGTAATCTATCATAGCAAAATCTAGCAAGGTGGCCTTTTCGACCACAATGTGTACAAGTGTACACATGAGCATACATGTTATGATTGTGTCCGTGATGAGCATGTGTATGCCGTGATGGGTGTGCATGCATAGTTGGAGCTTGTTTCTTGCGAACCAAGGATTCCAAACGAGTGTGATTTAAAGCACATTGGCTCAAAGTGGAGCCCAAACAATCAACACTTTTCTTCAAATTATTTATATCATTTTCAATGCTAGAAGATAAAGTGGAGCATGCTATAGGTGTGCAAGAAGTAGAAGCTACACTAGCATGGCAAACATGAATATCAATATCATTTTACAAAGATTTATTTTTATTCAAAACCAAATCCAATTCTTTTGTTATGAAATCAATTTCATTTTTCAAAGAAAGATTTTCTTTAAAAACAAGATCCAATCTAGAAGACAAAACTTCATTGTGTTCTACAACATCATCACAATCATTTTTATTTTTCAAAACTTCAATTTCTTTTAAAGCAATTTCAAGTTGAGATTCAAGTGAGTCACGTTCACTAATAATCTCTTCTTTCTCTTGCAAAACCGATTCAAAAGTTGAACATAATCCTTTAATTCTTCTTTTAAGTCAAAATGTTTCTTTTTCAAAATCTCATGTTTTTCCATAAAATTTTCAAGTTTAGAAGCAAGGTCAACATTCAAATTTTGAACTTCAAAACAACCATGGCAATATGAACTAGAGCTATTATCTATTTGAGAGTCCGATTGTACCTCATGGGAGTCATTCCCATATGCCATAAAACAAGGCTCTTCGGATACATCTCTCATAGATCTCCTCATATTGTTAATGATCCTTGGAAGCTCCGGAGATGTCAAGACGCTCCAAACTGCAAAAGCCGAATCAAAACTATCAAAACAAGTAAAAGATTATTATCAAAAGATGCTCTAAGTATTTTAAGTGCAAGTGCATTGGCCTTCTTATGCTTGCTACTATTAGGGAGGGTTTCTATAGTGATAGCTTGATAAACTGATGACCTAGAGTTTTTAAATGCCTAGTCATGTCCACCTTCCAAGCATCAAGTCTAAAATGGTCAAACATAGGAGGGCTAGCCATGAGTGCAAACTAGTATGAGTGCAAATGATAATGCAAATGAAGATTAGCAAACCAAGATCTTGACTCCTAGGTGGTTAAACCTAAATATCAGGAACACTAGCTCTGATACCAATTGAAAAAGTCACCTAGAGGGGGGGTGAATAGGTGACGATGCTAATCTAGTGAACTTAATGCGGAATTTAAAAACTAATTGCAATTACTATAATGATGCACACACAAGCAAGTACAAGATATAACAATTTGCACAAAGTAAAGAGAGAGAGCAAGAGTCAATGGATCAAGCGCAAACAAAGAGATATGTTCCGAGGTCGAGCACCCAGCTCTACATCCCCGCCTTCGACACACGAAGGATTTTCAATCCACTAGCTTGTCCACAAAGGACTCCCACAAAGGAACCTCCACCGAGGATTTGGGGCAATCACAATTACAAGGAGTACCCAACTCCTCTCCTTACAAACACAACCTCCTCCTTGAGGCACTCCTCCAATCCAACAAACAATCACCTCACAACTTGAGGGATTAGCACCAAGCTTACACAAAATACCTCACAACCCAAGTTGCACAACCTCCTCAACACAATGAGGGAAATGGCACAAAGCAAGAATTGGGTTTACAACTTAGTGGTTTCAAACAACAACCACAAAACAATCTCTTTTTCCCACACAAAATCCTATAGAGAAGATAGTAGATTTTAGCTCAAGTGTGGAGAAAACCAATGGAATGGAAATCAAAATCACAAAGAAAAATCCTTGGGAAAACAATAGAAATCAAGATGGTGAAGTTCAATCAAAAGCTTTTCCAAAAACCTCTTCTTTGATTTTCCAAACCCTAGCAAAAACCTCAAAATAGATTGTTCAATATGAGTTCAAAACTTCTTTTAATTGCAGCAAAAACACCAGAGAGTATGAAAAAATTCGCACCAAAAAGCTTAGAGAAAAACTCTTGCAAATGGGGTATTTATAGGCAGAATTGGAAACTAGCCGTTGGCAGTTATTTTTGCCAGTTTTGCCCTGTCGGTCGACCGGTCGGTCGACCGCCCAACGTTCGAATTTTTGAACGTTGTAATACCCGGTCGACCGCCCGGTCGACCCAAACTAACAGAGAGCAAGTCTGCTCTCAGTCGGTCGACCGCTCGGTCGACCGGCTACAAGAGTAGCCAGCGTGCACGTCCCCGTGCACGTCGGTCGACTCGGACGGTCGACCGGCTACAGGTTCGGTCGACCGTTCGGTCGACCGACCACGCCTGGCAGACAGCAAATAGCCCAGAAAAACAGGGGTAAAAATATTGTAATAAATCCTTTTAAATCTTGTAAAAATCCCCAAAAATAGTTTTAACATTTTGCATTGATATATAAACATGTGATAACAGTTTTGACTCAAATATCAATCAATGTGAACTATTTTTGTACCTTGTCATTTTTACCAGAAACCAAAACTTGTATTTTCTATAACTTGGAATAGAAATACGTTTTGTCTAAAAACTCATCCAAATATAAAAACATGATATTTAAACACTTTTGAAACATGATGCATATGGATAGAAATCCAATATACATGAAGCATATACATATCATAGTTTTTGTCCTTAATTCCAAAATTAAGTATTGTTAAAACCTAAAACTCATGAAATAGGTATATCAAAGTAAGTTTGTCTAAGAGTTGAATCATGCATGTATATAGAACAAATCTAATATACATTAAACCATGTAAACTTGTTTTGATATAATATCTATTCATGCAAACCAAGATCGGTTAAACCAAAAACCAAAACCAAAACATGATACGTGTGTGTTGTGAACTTGAGCTTATCATACTATACTAATCTTTACAATTAGGATCTAAACACAAAACTAAACTATGGATACCTAAGTCTTCTTGTAGAGCGCAATCTCCAAGTCTTCTTGTAGAGCGCAATCTCCAAGTCGGCTTGATCCAAAACTCCTTGATTCGCCGAGCAAGTGCTATATATGATCTTTGACGCTCGGGCTCTTGAATCAACATGTGAAAGATGTGTGGAAGCTTTCACCAACTAATATCTTGTTAAATATCTGAAACTTAAACATTGCAAGATTATTAGTACACATAACTACATGAGTTAATCATCATCAAAACTAGAGTGGAAGGCCTTTGGGCCAACACAATCCGATTACAAAAGAGAGGGAATCTCAGGGTTGATTCTCCTCTTTGTTTAAAGCTTGGTTCTTCTTGTGGCGGTGGAGAGTGAGTCTTGTTCTCCGTTAACCGGCCGAACGTCAAGTTTCTCTTGTGGATCCTCTCTTTAGATCGACTGGTGGAGTAGCACAGCTCCTCTCAGTAATGGAATCTCAAAGAGATATAAAGAACTTGAACTTAGCAAGTTAACAAAAAGAGTTGAACTCTTCCCAGGCTACAAGAGCTTCGAGGCCAAACTCTGCTGAGGTAGCTCTCCTCCTCTGCTCATGGCTTCTTGGATTCCTTCATCAGGACTCTCCTCCTCAGCCCTTTTAGAAGAGGTCCCCTCCTAACACCCCGGGGGGGGTCGTTCTTCTCTAGCTATTCATAACTATTTATAGAGGAATTTGGGTGTAACCAACCCCTTAAATCTCTCCATAATGACAGGGGGTGTAACCAACCCTTAAATCTCTCCATAATGGAAAGTTATTCCCTATTATGTGGAGAGAAAATGGGGTGTAACTGACTAAGTTCGTGGCTGTCAGTTATAGCAGAATGCGGGTCTCGCGCTGGACGCGAACCTCGCTTTGACGTTGAGACATGGAGCTCACAGGCTCGCGTCTGTGTTGGAACACGAAGCTGCTCAGGCTTGCGTTTGAGTTAAAACGCGGAGCTGGCTGAGGTCCGCATCTAACAAAGGACGCGAGGCCTGCGTCTGGCGACCCCCGCGTCTGACATTGGAACGCGAGGTCTGCGTCTGGCGACCTCCGCGTCTGGGAGGTTCGCGTCTGAGGCTGGAAGCGATCTCCGCATCTGGGAGGTTCGCGTCTGAGGCTTTGTCTTCAGTAAAATTTTTTTGATAGCCTATAGAACCCCCTCCAAAGTTTTCGAAACTACGCGGTTGACTGAGACGGATTTTGAAATACTTTGGACTTTAGTTGAATCTAGGCTTCCTGTAATCGGACTGGCATTCTTCTGCGAGGCAGTCTTCTGAGGTGCCCTGAGCTCGATCCTGTCTGGATGGTGAACTTCATGAGTGTACTGTTGAACTTCTTGAAGCCTCCAGAAAAGATCATCACAAGTGTCTTAGAAACTCAGTCTAGCACTTGTTATGAGCATTGGTTTGCTGGTGTACTTTTAAGCTGGTGGAGTTGTCAATTGCTCTTGCCAGTGTACTGTTGAACTGATTGCAATAGCAGAGACATACTCTTTGTATTGGGGGGGGAGAGAACGCAGCTCTCACAGACGCAGTTCTGGCACACTGATCAAGTGGAGACGCGAGCTTCACCAAGTTGAGATGCGACTCTCAATTGTTGTAGAGACGTGGCTCTCAATTTCTATAGAGGACACAGCCTTTACTTGCTGTTGAGACGCAACTCTTAAGTTCATTAAGACGCGGCTCTGTACTTGAGACGCGAAGTTCACGCTCAAAGCTTCTTTGAAAGAGCTTTAATTGTCAGAGGTGTGATATAACTTTGACAAATTAAATAAACTTACTGGGGGAATTTGAGAAGGTTACTGTCAGAGGTGTGATGTTATCTTGACAGTGAGATCTGGACTTGTGTTTTAAACAAGTTTTGTAGACTTGCTATTCTATTGATGAGAATAATAAGTGGAGTTTGATCAGCTGGGGATTATGCCAAAGTCTATTGTCAGAGGTTTAGTGTTAACATGACTAATACTCTGCTGGAAATTAATGGAATGAAAGTTACTGTTAGAGGTACGGTATTAACATAACAGCGTTGATTTTGCGATCTACGCAACTTAAGTGGACTTGTCATTCTATTGGGAGAATGACAAGTGGGATTGGATTTGTTGAAGATCATGAAGATTTTTACCGTCAGAGGTGTAATGTTAACGTAACGGGTTTGGGTTTGCAATTTGAGCAAATTAATTTGTCAGAGGTGTGATATTAACTTGACAAAGATGTGTGCTAAAGGTGTGATATAACTTAGCACCACAAAAGTCTTATTTTCACTGAGAAAATTGAGAGAACATCATTGTCATAGGGTAATGTTAACAATGAAATGCATGCTAGAGGTGTGATGTTTAAACTTAGCATTGAAAGATCTCGTTTTCACGGAGAAAATCGAGGAGATCACTGTCATAGGTGTAATGTTAACTAACAGCGATTGATTTTGCGATATGAGCAACTTTGGTCAGAAGTGTAGTATTAGCTTGACCGAGAGATTCTGCGATCTGCGCAGTTTGGTAGACTCGCCATCCTATTGAAGAGGACTGACAAGTTAAAATTTGGTCAGAGGTGTGATGTTAAATTTGACCGGGAATTTGTCTTGCGATTTGAGCAAGTTTGGTCAGAGGTGTGATGTTAACTTGACCAGGATATTCTTCGATTTGCGCAGTTTGGTGGACTCGCCAACCTATTGAAGAGGACTGACAAGTTGAAATTTTGGTCAGAGGTGTGATGTTAACTTGACCGGAATTTGTCTTGCGATTTGAACAAGTTTGGTCAGAGGTGTGATGTTAACTTGACCGGAATTTGTCTACTGTTAGAGGTGTGATTTTGAACATAGCAGTAATTTTGAGTGGACTGTCATTCTATTGAAGAGAATTGACAAGTGAAGTTTTACCCCATGGGATACATCAAAGTATTACTGTCAG